>CM032806.1:0-232500 GCA_019155185.1 Beaufortia kweichowensis | reverse complement strand
GATTTCTCAGCAGATCTTTCTGATGTGGACGCTTCAGTCGAACAGACGCACGGTCGCGTGGACGACAGCAGCAGTTCAGACTCGCCAGAATCTCCAGAGTTTCACAAAACTCCACGTGTGTATCTGAAGAGCACTGACACTCGCATCGCTGCTCTTACTGTCTCTTTATTTCTCCTGAAGACATCTGAATCTCTGTCTTGACATTCACAGAATTCTCCAAACGCTCACAAGCGGTTAGACGGGACGGTGAACCGGATCCTCGCTCACAACATCACGCAGAAGATCTCTCGTGTAAAGGTAAAGATGCGTGCGCTCAGTGTCGCGTTAACACAAGCTGATGAATCTCATTCAGAGCGTTTGCTTCAGGTTCCTCGGTGTCATCGGAGGTCACGCTCATGAAGACACTCAAACCGGTTTCACTCTCGTTTAACACGCTTGTGTTCATCTATGTGTCTCTGTAAGTCTATCACGTCATCACGCTCTCATACGGACGTTTTGACTTCGAGGGGTTTCACTCTGATGTGTTCTCTCAGGGTTTGTCTTCTGCTTTTCTCATCGTGTTACATGGCCTATAAGATCATGACTCTGGAGGAACATCTGACCTCGCTGGTCACCGTAGAGTTTCCTCATAAAGGGTAAAAACAACAGTTTAATGAGATTTTTCTGTCTTGTCTCATGTGTTTAATGTGTGTATGTTCATCTTATTTCAGAGATGAATATCAGAGTCTGTATGTTGGAGACGCAGATGAGATTTACTCGGTGATTTCTGTCAGTCTTCTGAAACTGGAGAAGGTTTGTTTGTGACGTCTCTACAGAACAGATCAGATTGATTTTCTTTAGTGTTTTTAAGATTAACGTCTCGGAGCTTCACACAAATGTTTGTTTAAAAAACAACATTTACTTTCATTTGGTGGCAAAACAAGTGTTTTCTGAGGAGAATATTAAAAAGATGAACACAAGCTTATCAAGGTGATATTTCTTGACAGTCAGGAATCACTATAATCCTGCTTTTTCAGATTCACAGAAATCTGCAGAAACTTCTGGAGAGTCTGTCTGATGTGTGATGGAGGATTGATCTTAATATCAATGTGCTGCTTTGGTGGAAAATACACATTAACTGCTTTACAGGTAGACAAACATCACTCACAGGAATGATGAAATGAATGTTGTGTATTATTACTGAGATGCAGATAAAAGTGTTGAAGTGAATCAATCTGTGTGTGTACATGTTATGAGCTCATATATGTGTGTTTTATGAGCTGTTTGTCCTGGTGGAAGCGGCTCTGATGGTCTGATGATGTACTGTGTGATTCCTGGGAGTAACAAGAGTAAAGACTGAAACTTATATGAGCAAATGAACACAGAAAACTTATTACGTTTAATTGCCATAAAGAAAAATAAAGGAAATATTTTGTGTTGTAAAACACAGTGTTCTTTGATTGTCTTTGTGTTTGTCATTGTGAGGATCAGGCTGTGAAAGAGCTTCTTGTGTTCTATGCTAATGTCAGTGAATGTCCACAGAAATCTATTGTTTCCTCCTTCATCTGGAATGAGTGTCAAAGCTGCTGCACTTTTAACTTTTGTTTTCTGCACGTATAAAAAAGCCTAAAACAATTTAAATGAAAGACAGACCGATATAACATCGCAAATACAGTGAAACAAACATTTGAAATGAGGCCTTTACTGTTTCTCTGTGTGCAAATATCAGCTGATTTCAGGCTGGTAAATGGGTCTAATTTTTATTTTCTTAAATGTAATTGTGAAGATTACCTAAGTTTTAAATCTAATTATTCTTTATATTAAAAATTCAAAGTAATCCTTGAGAAGTGAACAGTGAATGGGCGCATCTGGTAATGTTGAAGCGGTGCCAAGTGGACGATCACGAGTGTCGTTACGTCCAGCCTCTCAACCTTAGACTCATGACACTGTCCTCACATTCAGACTCAGTAGAAACTGCCACTGATCTCTCTCTCTCTCTCTCTCTCTCTCCTGGTGATCTCTCTCTCTCTCTCTGGTGATCTCCTCTCTCTCTGGTGATCTCCTCTCTCTCTGGTGATCTCCTCTCTCTCTGGTGATCTCCTCTCTCTCTCTGGTGATCTCCTCTCTCTCTGGTGATCTCCTCTCTCTCTGGTGATCTCCTCTCTCTCTCTGGTGATCTCCTCTCTCTCTCTCTCTCTCTCTCTCTCCTCTCTCTCTGGTGATCTCCTCTCTCTCTGGTGATCTCCTCTCTCTCTCTGGTGATCTCCTCTCTCTCTCTCTCTCTCTCTCTGGTGATCTCTCTCTCTCTCTCTCTCTCTCTCTTTGGTGATCTCTATAGTAACGGATGGATGCGATAAGCGCGCGTTAGGAACATTCACCTGCGCGTCTTCTGATTCCTGCATTCATCATGTCCGATCAGGCTTCATCTCCTCCATTAGGACAGAAATCCTCCCTCAGGGTGAGCAGCTCGTCTCAGAGCAGGTTTCAGGTGGACCCGGTGGCGGAGGCGGCGGCTGCGGCGGCGGGCACACGCTCCTCGGCCGGTGAAGAGTCGAAGGGCAGATTCCGGGTGGTGAACTTCCTGAGCCCGTCTGATGGAGCTCCTGAGGCGGGTGTGAATGGAGACACGGTGAGAAGTGAAGGCAGTCTTCAGTCATCTACAGGAGGTCTCAGTCATTTCTCAGACACTCACAGCAGCACATATTATCTGCGCACATTCGGTCACAACACCATCGACGCGGTACCGAACATCGACTTCTACCGGCAAACTGAAGCTCCTCTGGGCGAGAAACTCATCAGACCATCACTGTCTGAACTGCACGAAGAACTCGACAAGGTGTGTAATAGTGTTTAACAGCTTGAGTTAAAAAAGTTTCACCTGTTGAATTGTACAATGTTTATTATTTTATGTAAACTTATTATTTTATGTTTATGTAAACAAAGGTTAAGAGCAGTAACACATTTTAATCTCATATCACAATGATTTTTTTACCAACAGAATTGTAATTATTGAATTATTTAGAATGTAATATATATATATAGACTGCTGTAGTGCTGTTTAATCTTTAGTTCATCTTTGTGTCTACTACAGTCATATAAAAACTGCATTTGCAGGATAGAATTCACACAAACATGTCAACATTTGATTTCATCCAGCAGGTTCTTAATGTCAAGTGAAATGACATAAAGCACATGAAACCTGTTTTCTGATTTGAGAATGAAGCTCTGACTGAAGTTTTGTGTTAATGCCACTTTGATTCAACACTTTTCTTTGATGATTTCCTTCATAGTTTTTTCTCTGTGAGATTTTCTGTGTAGTTTGTGTTAACCCTCGAGTGCCCTCACATCATACATCATACATGTTTCTGCTCGTATGACTGTAAGTTTAATGAAATCTGTGACATCAGAAGACACACCTACACACACACACACACACACACACGAGTTGTTGTGAGACAATAGTCTCAGTCACACACAGTCTCTCTGAATGACTCGCTGCAGTTCTGGGTCACGTCACAATGGCTCAGTGTGTGAACACAGACACACACACACACACACAGACACACACACACACACACACACACACAGACACACACACACACACACACACACATTCACACACACGCACACACACACACACACACACACACAGATATATATATATTTTCAGTTCCTCCTCTTCTGTATCTGTGAAGTTCTCGTGTTAAGTGCTGTGAAGTGCAGTTCTGCCAATATTATTGCTCATTTTGTGTTTTTGGATGAAAGTCTTCTGTTAGACGATTACTGTAGCTGTAATAATATATCATGTATAATTATAGCGGTTTTCTTTGATGGCATTGTGTTGTTATTCGTCAGGAGCCGTTTGAGGATGGATTTCCCGGCGGTGAGGAGCTCACGGCAGCAGAGACCGTCACACAGAAAGATGTGTCTGATAGTAAAGGAGGTACAGTGAAGTTTGGATGGATTAAAGGTGTTCTGGTGAGTTTCTCAATGCTGATGATAAACAAACACATCAAATGTTTTTGAGAAGATGAATGAACATGCGTGTCGTCCGTGTGCAGGTTCGATGCATGTTGAACATCTGGGGTGTGATGCTGTTCATCAGGATGTCGTGGATTGTGGGTCAGGCCGGGATCGGTCCGTATCTCGTCTCGTCTCATTGGCTCTCGTGCGGTTTGTGTAGATGTGTTGAACGCGTGTTCTTGTGTTGTGTGTATGCAGCTCTATCATGTGCGATTATTCTCACGGCGATTGTTGTGACGTCCATTACCGGCCTGTCCACTTCAGCGATAGCCACTAATGGTTTTGTGCGTGGAGGTGAGCACATCTGAATATTTATTCATCAATACTGTTGTCAGTGCAGTTCCAGTCAGATGATGTTTGTGTGTTTTTTTAGGTGGGGCTTATTATCTGATCTCCAGGAGTTTGGGTCCAGAGTTTGGAGGATCTATCGGTCTGATATTTGCTTTTGCGAATGCCGTCGCTGTCGCCATGTATGTTGTGGGTTTTGCTGAAACGGTCGTTGAACTTCTAGATGTGAGTAGGATATAAAGGTTAAGCCATTAAGCTACAGATCTAATGTTATTAGCGTGTGTAAACACTGTGCGTGTGTTTCAGAGTATAGATGCTCTCATGACAGATGAGATTAATGACATCAGGATTGTAGGAACACTCACAGTTATTTTACTGCTGGGAATCTCAGTGGCTGGGATGGAGTGGGAAGCAAAGGCCAGTATATAAGTTCTTCATTCTGATGATTGTGTTTGTGCGTTCAGATGTGTCTGATGTGTTTTCTTCATGTGTGTCACAGGCTCAGATTGTGTTATTGATCATTCTTCTGGCGGCAATTTTCAACTACTTTATTGGATCCTTCATTCCACTTAAAGCAAAGGAACCCAAAGGCTTCTTCGGCTATGATGGTGGATCGTCCTGCTTTTCTCTTTTATTCATTTATTCAGTCAGTTATTGGTGACCGCTCAGGAAGGAGTTTGAGTAGAGAAGTGCTTCGGAAAGAGCTAAATCTAAAAAAGAACCTTTTTCACATTTTCATAGTCTAAAGACCTACCTTTTTGCTCATGTTGGTTTTCTCTTGACAGCTGCTATCCTGATGGAGAACATGGGTCCAGACTTCAGAGATGATGAAACCTTCTTCTCTGTCTTTGCCATCTTCTTTCCTGCTGCTACAGGAATCTTAGCAGGTGCCAATATCTCTGGAGACCTGACGGTGAGATTCACTCGCTCACAGAGGTGTTTTTTGGTAATTGTTGGTCTCATTGGATGTCACGTGTGTAGGATCCACAGTCTGCGATTCCTAAAGGAACTCTGCTGGCCATCCTCATCACTGGAGTCGTGTACATCGCTGTTGCCATCTCCAACGGTAAAGAGAGTTACACTCTTTGTGTTTTTGATTTCTTGCCACATGGTGTTGATTTGTTGTTTTCTGTATTTTCAGGCTCTTGTATTGTCCGAGACGCTACAGGAGATGATAACGACACCATCGTGGGTTCACTGGAGAACTGCACAGATGCCGCCTGTACGCTGGGTTATGATTTCTCTATCTGTAAAGAGGGAGGATGCAAATATGGACTTCAAAATGACTTCCAGGTATGAGACATGAATGTGCTCACGACAAATCTATTGCTATAGGCATTCTGACCAAAAGAGTTGTGGACAATATGTCAGTCTTACCATGACAAATGAAAGTTTATTCACATCCACAACACATGTATATTTCCTTTTTTAAAAATAGATAACTTGCGTGTGATAACGATTCATAATGCATATTTGAATTGGTGAAATATGATGTACTGTATGTTGTGTTTTTATCAGGTGATGAGTCTGGTGTCTTCATTCGGTCCTCTCATCACAGCTGGGATCTTCTCTGCTACTCTCTCATCTGCACTGGCTTCACTGGTCAGCGCTCCTAAAGTATTTCAGGTGAAACCTTCACTTCACATCCTCATTATCAGTCATTCATCAGTAAAATCTATGTAACAATGTAACAATCTACTTTGCGTTATGTATTGTGTGTGTTTTCTTAGGCTTTATGTCGAGACAACATCTATCCCGGATTACACGTGTTCGCAAAGGGTTACGGGAAGAACAACGAGCCGCTGCGAGCGTACGTTCTCACTTTCATCATCGGTCTGGCCTTCATTCTGATCGGTACGTCACATCTGAACTATACGCTTGTGTTTTATATTTACAGACCTGTTGAATCCCAATGTGTTTCTTTCAGCGGAGTTGAACATCATTGCTCCCATCATCTCCAACTTCTTCTTGGCTTCTTACGCTTTAATCAATTTCTCAGTGTTTCACGCGTCTCTGGCGAACTCTCCAGGTGAGTCCAACGATATGAATGACTTCACGTTCCAGGAGGTTCGATGAGTCTTTAATGGTTTTGAATTGAAACAGGATGGCGTCCCAGTTTTAAATACTACAATAAGTGGGTGTCATTATCTGGAGCGGTTTTGTGTTGTGTGGTGATGTTCGTGATAAACTGGTGGGCCGCTCTGCTCACCAACGTCATCGTCCTGGCGCTCTACATATACGTCAGCTACAAGAAACCTGGTAAAACCTGCAGAAACATCTATCAGATGTCAGATTACAGCTGTGAATCACAGTGAGTGAAGTAAGTGTTTGTACTGCAGATGTGAACTGGGGTTCATCTACACAAGCACTGATGTATAATCAGGCGTTATCACACTGTCTGCATCTCACTGGAGTCGAAGATCATATCAAGAACTTCAGGTGATCCGTCTCAATCCAGATCTGTACGTGCTGTAATGTGAAATCTCTCCTCACGTTTTCTTTCTGATATGTTCTCTTTAGACCTCAGTGTCTCATAATGAGCGGTTATCCAAACTCCAGACCAGCGCTGCTCTATCTCGTGCACTCCTTCACCAAAAATGTGGGCTTGATGATCTGTGGTCATGTGCGCACAGTATGTATCAGAAATCTGCTTTTGACTGCCACGTTATAGTCTTATACAGTCAAACATCAGATAGAATTTTGATATTGTTTGTACTAGTGGGTGCAGGACACTAAAGTTCATGTATGTAAGTGAGGAAAGCAAAATCAAGTTCAGGTTTGCATGAACCTGGTTGACATCATGTCCAGGAGGCTATAGGCTGTCATTGAGACCCGACAAACTATTGATAGTTGTTGTGTAAATGTTGTCATACTAACAGTTTTGTTTTTGGTTCATTGTAATCCATTACATTCTATCAAAGTTATCTAATATATATTTTTTAACCATTATCTAAACTATAGCGAACAAACTGTAATAAATGAGAGAAATGTGTCTGAATAAATTGGCGACCAAAAATGTGCTCATGTGTTTTCACAGGGCTACCGAAGACCAAACTATAAAGAAATGATGAATGAGCAGGTGCGATATCAGCGCTGGCTCCTGAAGACACAAATCAAAGCCTTCTACACACCTGTGTTTGCTGAAGATCTCAGACAGGGAGCTCAGTATCTTCTACAGGTCACAGCACATCACGCTCTTTACACATCTAAATGGAGGATTTTAGTATAAAAATGTGACCAGTGTCATTCTGTTGTGATCTCACAGACAGCTGGTTTGGGTCGCCTGAAACCAAACACGCTTGTATTTGGTTTTAAGAATAACTGGAGAGACGGTGAAATGAAAGATGTTGAAATGTACATCAACAGCATCCAGTGAGTACGAGTTCAGAACTGAAATCTGTATAAGAAGAATGAACCGATATCCACTCTCTCTCTCTCTCTCTCTCTCTCTCTCTCTCTCTCTCTCTCTCTCTCTCTCTGTCTCTCTCTCTCTCTCTCTCTCTGTGTGTCTCTCTCTCTCTCTGTGTCTCTCTGTCTCTCTCTCTCTCTCTGTCTCTCTCTCTGTCTCTCTCTCTCTCTCTCTCTCTCTCTCTCTCTCTCTCTCTCTCTCTCTCTCTCTCTCTCTCTCTCTGTCTCTCTCTCTCTCTCTCTCTCTCTCTCTCTCTCTGTCTCTCTCTCTCTCTCTCTCTCTGTCTCTGTGTGTTTGTTTCAGTGATGCGTTTGACCTGCAGTACGGTGTGGTTCTTCTCAGACTGAAGGAAGGTCTTGATATCTCTCACATTCAGGGTCAGTGTGGATTATGAATGTGTTGTACATTTAATTTTGATAGCATCACATTACAAGTCTCTCTCTCTCTCGCTCTTTCCTCAGATGAATTTCTGTCCACACATGAGAAAACTGCTGCAATGAAGGATCTCTTGGTGTCCATCAACATCAAAGACTTTGACAGTGATTCTTCCAAACCATCATCTAAAAGCACCAGCTGTCAAAGCAGTCCTCTCATCTTCAGAGGTCACAAACACTTCAGAACATGATAACAGGCCACACGAATCTCAAAATTACATGCACATAGAGGAATTTCTTTAGACCCAAAACATGAATGAGATGCATATATTACTCTTTACAATATCAGATTAAAAGAGCTCCATGATATTGATGTCTCTTAACTTTCTCAAAGAAATCTTGCTTCAATTTAACTTTCGTTGTGTTGTGATGATCAGACACAAAGAGTAGCTCAGCTCATCTCAGTCCAGCGGATGAGAGACTTTTGACAGCCAGTCAACAGTTTCAGAAGAAACAGCACAAGGGAACCATTGATGTCTGGTGGCTGTTTGATGATGGAGGTCATTATTGAAAGCATGATTTTCATTAATACTCGTGTTGCTATGAAGTCATGTTTTGAATAAATGCCTCTATTGTTATAGGACTGACTCTTCTGATTCCATATCTGCTAACCAATAAGAAGAAATGGAGAGATTGCAAGATCCGTGTGTTTATCGGAGGAAAGATAAACAGGATTGATCATGACCGCAGAGCGTAAGAAATATAAATGCCATCATAAGCAGATATTATTAAACCATCCTCACGCATACTGAATATATGAAGTTTCACTTTGGATAAAAGTGTAAATGATCACACACCACCACACACTCATTCTTCTAGAATTTTGAAGTCGTCAAAACTATGCAACATGTAGAGAACAAACGCAAATGAATATTTCCACTATTTAATCATAAACTCTGAAGATCATGCGAAAGATCACGAGACACATATTCATTTGTGTGATCAGCTAATACAGATGTAACAGAACTGAAGACTGAACCCTTTTGTTCTCTTTCAGCATGGCAGCATTACTCAGTAAGTTTAGGATTGATTTTTCAGACATCACCGTTCTTGGAGACATCAACATTAAGCCAAAGAAACACAAGTAAGTTTGGATTGAGTTCACAGAATCTTCTGCTCTAGTGTCCATGAGAAACACATGTGTTTTCTGTGTTTAGTAAAGAGATGTTTCAGGAGATGATCGAGCCGTACAGACTGAAAGAAGAAGACATGGAGCAAGAAGATGCTGAAAGACTGAAGACACAAGAGCCCTGGAGAATCACTGATAATGAGCTGGAGCTTTACAGAGCAAAGGTCAGTCCACCTTCATCTGAATAAAACATCATCCAGATGTTTTTCTTGTCCACTAACACTCGAATACAATGTTTGAGGTGTTTTCTGTTGAACTTTAGGGTCAGGGGTCGACACAAAATGTATAAAGACATTTTATTAATGGATGATGTTAAAAGTTCAGCCAGGTGGATGATGTTTTCCAGACATGTTCTTTCTCATCTACTTGAAGCGAAAGATGCTAAAAAGGATGTTTGGAGATGATGTTGAACAGTGATATCAGATCTTAATCTTTTTCCATCAGTCAAATCGCCAAATTCGACTGAACGAGCTGTTAAAGGAACACTCGAGCACAGCAAACCTCATTGTCATGTAAGTATTGATCACATTAAACACATCACACAGTTCTACTCCCTAACCCGAATCTAAAGATTTCTGTCTGGTTTGTTCACAGAACGATGCCGCTGGCCAGAAAGGGAACGGTGTCCAGCGCTCTCTACATGTCCTGGTTGGAAACATTATCTAAAGATCTGCCTCCCATTCTTCTGGTCCGGGGAAACCATCAGAGCGTTCTCACCTTCTACTCATGATGATGCTACAATCGTGACATTTGTATATTGGCCAGATACGTTCATTATGTATTTAGTGAGAAATGATCAGATCGAGTTTGTTGATATTTTGATATATATATTGAGGATTGAAATACATGTAATGATCACTGTGAAGATAAGCCTTCAATAAGACTGGCAGGAGATTCACTCCTCATACAGTATAACAGATCTGAGTAGTGTTTGTATGTCAGATGATCCTCATCATGTTTTTAAGATGTTAGTGAAAAATCCACTAACAATTATTAAGTTGTTAATATTGGAGAAGGTTGTGGCTTTGCACATGCAGGAGGTGAAGAGTTGAGACATTCATAGCAGGTGTTCTTTGGGTTTGTTGTAAATGGATATAATTGTATTAAACACATTAAACACATTTTTGTTACTAATGCTGTAAGTATTTAACCTTGAAGTTCCCTTTCCAATTGATTTATGGCCCATAAAGATGAGTCAAGCTGAAAGGTGAGCAGTTTTCATTCCTGACATTGAAAGATGAAATACATTAAATAAATAGCCTTTGTTTTAACAATAACTTATTTGTGCTTTTCTTATTGCATCAATAATTTAGCAAGTATTGAAAAAAGAGCTCAACCCAATCACAAAATATAAGTGTTTCATGCAAGTTGTTTTGATCTAATATAGAGTGAAAAGAAGAATAACAAACACCAGGTCAAACAAATTGTTTAAAAACTTAATGAGTGTAATTCAACATAGTTTGAGCTGTTTTGAATGTATTTCATTGATATAGTGTTTATTCTGTATTATTAGTCAAGAGTGTTTAACTGCAGTTTTACACATGTTGATTGAAGAAGTGTTTTAGATTTGTCTAGTTTATCACTCTGACTGTAAGCTCACAGTAATTCCTCTTCCATTAGCATTTCATCCGTGATTCATCACGGGTTTCTGTCAGAAATCGTGTGTAGAGAATGTCAGTCAGTTCCTCCCATCAACAGAGTATCAAGCCAAACGGAGTTGATCCTGACGACAGCGGTGATGACTGGGAGATCGGTGTCGGCAATCTGATTATCGACTTGGACGCCGATTTGGAGAAAGACAGACAGAAATCGGAGATGAATCGCGTTTTGAGCGTTAAAAACGCGGCGGAAGGTCGCGAGGAGCTCAAGTACAATTGCGCGAGCGCAGCCACCGCGTTTGACGGCCTGACGGGACCGCGCGCGCAGCCCGCCGCAACCGAACACGGATATCTGTGCAAAGAACCGAAGAAATTCAAGCTGAAAAGACGGAATTCCTCCAACGGCGCGGATAAATTCCCATCGCTGGAGATCGTGAGCGGAATTCCTAAAGTATGTGTGTCTAAACGGCGGGAGTCTCAAGGACGCGCCGGAGAGACTTCAGAGATGAATTCAGCACCAGCGCAGGCGGACAGCAACCCCGACGCGACGCGACGCCGCCGCCGCGCCGCACGCCAAAGGCAAAGACGGTAAGAAGGGCAAGAATCAAGGCAAAGGACTGAAGCGAGAGAAAGACTGCACGAGGACGCGCAAAGACAAGGCCGGTGATGAATGTGGCCCACTGTCAGAGAATGGATGCGCTTTCGGAGGGACCGAGAATCTCAACAGGGGCGGAATGGACGCGGCTATTGTTGAACACACTGACGACACGAGCGCTGAAGAACACAGTCTTAAGACGGTAAGATCAAATCTAAAGATCTCAGGATCTTAGCATCTCACTCGAATAGCTAAATAAGTTGCTTGTGATTTCTGTCTGTCGAGTCGTGCGATCGATGTATGAAATGAGTCATTTAGTCCAGCTTAAAACACACAACACAACAACAACTACAATGATGATGTCAAGCTTTTTAATAGACGGAGAGAAATGTGTCTGTAGATTTAGGTGACAGTAGACGCAGTGTTTGACAAGATTATATATGCAGGAGGCGCTTTAATCTGTCGTGTTTATAGGCGAAACCAATCTCTTCTCAAACAAACATAAAGATGACGACACGTCAGTCGTGCAGTGAAGACGTTTTGCTTGGGTTCTAGGATGAAGTTAATGATATGTGATTTCTTTTGTTTGTCAGCCATTTCCTTTGTTAACGCGTTCACTGTCACATTCTTCGTGTCTGTTGCTACTGGAAACCCAAGCAACATCATTTTCCGTGTTTGTTTTCTACAAAGACATGTTGTGTGTTTAAAGCTGGAATGATGTTTATGTGTTTTTTTTTTTACAGTTTTTATAATCGAGAGAAGCTCCACCCCCTTAGTCATGGCCATTGGGTTCTATTGTCCCTATAAGCATTCACAGATGTCTCCTTCATTTTAGCTTGATGTCAGTGAGATGTTGTTCACACAGACAGCAGACAGATGAATGAAATAAACTCGCTGCTGTTTGTGTGAATATCAAGCCTCATACGTATTCCTCCATGACAATTCAAGCTAAGAATTAAGCCATCGGGAGGATATTTAGTAATTGTTTAATTGCCTAAAAATTTAATTTAAAATTAAGCAACAAGGAAGTGCATCCGTGTAGCTCAACTGCTTGAGCATGCAGTGTTGATGTTGTGGGTTAATTCATATGGGACACACATACTGATAGAACATATATCTGAGCTGCTCTGGAATGTACTTCAGCTTGTATTGTGTTTGTGTCTCTCTGCAGTTCAATGTTAAGACACGGTCAGTTGGAACGAACACACAAGAAGCAGAGAAAGCCATTGAGTCCAGCTACATGGAGCCATGTCGACCAGGAACGAGTGTCAATCTAGAGGGATTTGTGTGGCATGAAACAGAAGAAGGTGAGAGCGTATCTGTCATCTATCATATGAGTAAAGATTTGTTTTCTCACATTCTGTTGTCCTTCATGTATTATAGACATATTTAAATGTGTTTTATGGGATGCGAGAAGGGCGAGTTTTGACTGTTTTCAAAGCAGCTGTGAGACGGTGTCATTTGAAGGAAGACAAGACACTGGTTGCATATTGATTAAGCAAATTAAAATTGCAGACCAGCATCTTCACTTTCATCACTGAGATCAAGCACAGAACAAATCTGTTAAAAAAAACAATATAAAGACTGCATAATGTGAAGCTATGAATATGGCTGAAGAAATTAGCGTTTTTATGCTGTTTATGTATGGATGTTTTTTTCTGAATTCTTTTTGATTTTAGGTGTTTTAGTTGTGAATGTCACATGGAGGAAAAGGACTTACGTGGGCACTCTGCTGGACTGCACCAAGCATGACTGGGCTCCACCACGGTAATTTCTTATATGATTTTTAGATATGCTGTATAATTATATGTACAACACAGTCAGATGTAAACACTGTTTGTATTAACGCAGTATTCGGAGACACTCATATCTTCTTTTTTTTTAACTAGGTTTTGTGAGTCACCGATGAGTGACTCTGACATGCCTTGTGCACGTGGACGTGGAAAACGCATGAGGCTGACCGTACCAGAACAACCAGTCGCAGACCCCAGTCTTTCCAAGATACGTGGACTAACGCACAAGAGACGCGGTGTAGGAATCGGCAACAAAGGAAGACGGGGGAGCCTGAACCTGAGTGTCTGCAGGACGCCTGGATACTACGCTGTGGACGACATCAAATCCAATCCGCTTATTTGTGGAAAAAGAAAAGGCAAAGCCCCAGCCGATCTAGACCTAAGCTTGGTCTCTGATGACATGAGGAACGGGAATGGGAAAAGGATACGAGCCAAGTCCAGGAGCGCTCCTTCCACCCCTCAGGGTAAATCTGACCCAGTGTTTCTCGATCAAGTTTGTGCATCCCCGATGCTCATAGACTGCCCGCATCCAAACTGTAACAAGAAGTATAAACATATTAATGGACTCCGGTACCATCAGTCGCACGCTCACTTGAACAGCGATAGCAAGCAAGAGTTTGAGGTGGAGAGTGAAGACAGACTCTCTGATTTTGATGATCCACTCAGCACTGTACCTTTTGAGTCTTCTGAGAACATTATCTCCAAGAAGCCCAGGAGCATGTATAAACTCAACTCTGTTAGTTCTCCCAAGAGCAGGAAAGCATTGCTGAACAATGACAATGGTCCCATTGCCAATGCTAAACTACGCAGGACAGT
The DNA here is from genome assembly GCA_019155185.1 of Beaufortia kweichowensis. Lineage (NCBI taxonomy): Eukaryota > Metazoa > Chordata > Actinopteri > Cypriniformes > Gastromyzontidae > Beaufortia > Beaufortia kweichowensis. Next base: position 218,436 of record CM032806.1, on the reverse strand, counting down.
GGCAAGTCAGGACGGATGTATAGATGATCTGAACAACCTCCCACTCATTTCCAACATGTCTGTTGTGCTGGAGAACTGCCTCATAACGGATCGTAACACATCTGTTGAGATGCCTAAGCTTGAAGCAGAGGGTGTTATTGATAAGAGAGACATCTGTAGCAAAATGAAGAAAGAAAGCGGCTTCACTGAAAGATGTTTGGCCAAATCTAGAACCAACAGGCTCATTACCACCACTGTCGCCCCACCAAAGCTGACTGCTATTCCACCTGCTCCGTTTTCTGCTAAAGTCACAGAAGTCTCTTCCCATCAGGCCTCTCCAACTGTTTCTCTCACAAAGGCCAAGAACCTCTCGCTGAAACCCATAAAGCCAAAGCTGGACGCTATCGCACAAGTTAACGTGGCCAATGCGAGTGCAGTCCTGAGCAAAGATGTTAAACGAAAGGAGAAACATAAATTAAAGGAGAGGAATTGTAAAGATCCACGGAGTCCTAAAAGCGACGTAATGTACACTAAAATGGATGAGGCAAAAAGTATAGGCAAAGACTTTCCTGTAAGCCTTTTGAAAGAGCATTTGAGCAAACAAGACGTTGTAAATGGTCCAAGTGAAACGCAAGAGAGCCGCATGGCGAGTATTAGAGCGGAAGCTGACAAAGTTTACACTTTTTCAGACAATGCACCAAGTCCTTCCATTGGAAGCTCAGCAAGAATGGACTGTGGCCCTCTTACGAATGGAGATGGATCCACTGCTAAAACAAACAGCCCAGCATACTCTGACATATCAGATGCAGCTGAGGATGGTGGATCCAACTCGAGATCTAGAAGAAACTCCACACAAGACTCGAACAGCAACATTAATCCCAAAATTCCCTCAATATGCACAGCTGTCACGGGAACGGCAGGTAAAGAGGTCCAATCGACGTCTCATGGCCATGGATATGAATCGCACTGCATCCCAGGTTACGGGCACTCTGGGCAATCAAATTCCACTTCGTTCCTTAAGGTGGCTAACCCTTATGGCCGGACGAAGGACGATTTGAGAGATTTAGGTGAGGATATGAAAAGTTCAGAATCCTCCACACACTCAAGTTCTCATTCACAACAGCTTCAGTATTCTGTGACTGAAACGCACACAGCGCTGGCTCAGTCCCTGTACTACGGGCAGTACAGCCGTGGGATTTCTATGGACCAGAAGGTTCTGATGATGGCCAGCACCCACAGACAACTTGGTGAGTCGAACTGCGAGGAATTACAGTATAACAAACAGAGTCGATGTCAAGTGAGGCGTGGATCTGAGCAGAAAGAACGAACAAAAGATGACCAAAAGCAGTTCATGAGCTCCCCTCAGTCGATTCATAAGGGGACAAACTCTGCTGTTAAAATGAACTGTGCAAAACCTGGTTTTATCTATGTGGAGCTTGACAAGCAGCTATCGTTTCCACAGCAACAGGGAAAGCCGACCCATATCTCTATGACAAAAGACCAAGGGCTTAACAAGGACTCTGAAGATCTCAGTATGGAGAGTTCAAAATCAAATGTGGACACAAATGTAACATTTCTAAATGTAAGTTACTGATGTTACTTATCATTTACTGTGGAAAATGTTCTTTTAAAGACATTAACAGACATGTCTTTGGTTATTCTGGATAACCCTTTGGTTAACACTAACAGCCCAAGGCATGTTGTTTTTGGAAATATGATCCTCAATAATCAATTGATCAAAATGCCAGAATCTTTTGATGATTATGATCTTATTGCTTTGTAAGACTTTACATCCTTTTAAAATTTTCCAAGACAAAGAAGGTATTAAACGTTAAGTTCACAGGGCTTCTGTTGCATAACGAAGGGCTTCCCTGTACGGTGTGTAATTTCATAGGTTGTAAGACCAACTAACAAACTGTTTGACAGTAGATGTTCCTCTGGGTTTAGGCCTCAGAATCCCAGTCCTGGAGCCACTCTTATCAATCCAAATATGTGAAGCAGCAAAATCAGGAGGTCAACAAGATCTCTGAGGACACGAGTCTCAGTCCAGACAAGGGGAAAGATTGGCACATTCCTCTGGAGCCAGAGTCCAGGCTGGAGGCTGAACTTCAGAACGTCAAAGGCGAGACGGTTGCTGAGGTCACGGAAGACGGTACCAAAGCGGACGGGGGCGAGGCGGTGGGCGAAACGTCCGAAGACCTGCAGAACGCGCGAGGAGTCGCATCATCGCCTCAACAGTCCTTTATCCAGTTTCAGCACTCATACCCCTATTTACACCTGTGTGAAACAGGCGGCAATGCTTATAGTGTGATGTCTCCAGCTCTGGTGCACAATTACCCAGGTAACCTTCTAGAATTTGTCAGTATAACACCAGCATATATGCCAATTGGAACTTTAGTGTAGTACGACAAACTGCTTGTGAAGATGTTGAAGATGAAATTATGGCTTTTCCATTTTAGGTTTCCATTACCCTCTGTATGGAAAAACAGCCGGAAGAGAAGATTCAGATGGAGCTCAAAGCAGCAAACCAGTGACAGATTCTCCAGCGTTAGAACTTCTATCACATCCCCTCCTGCCGTATCATGGCAAATCTCCTGTTGTACGTATCTCACTTGGTCTCAAAGACAACAGTGATTTTTCAAGTTAATGCTTATTCCCTTCCTAAAAACATGTGAAGCTACAGAAGATTACATGTAAATATAGTTCCTTTACTAACATACAGACAAAACAACAAACAGTGTAGTACAGTCAATAAGTCCTGACCAACACACAATACTGTTTGGGGGATGTATGCAGAAAGACTGTAGTACAGCACTCAAATATAAGAAAATGCTTTTGATCAGTTAAAGATGCTGTAAGCGATGGACCGTTCCCTCACCTTTAACCACCAAATTTGTCCACAAACTCAACCAACCCAATTCCTCTCGGTTTAACAGAGAAAACTATGTCTCATGATCATCTATTGTAATTTACAACATTCCACACACTCCGTTCATGTTTCTTTGAGTTAAAATCTATTTGGTATTCCTATTTAATGTGCAGGGCGTAAACTCTTTAAGTCATATCTCTCTGTTCATATTTCCCTCCTTTAGCCTGGGGAAAGAGGATCTCCAGACCATGAACGGGACACAGATCGGGAAAGAGAATCGGTTCCGTTCGGCCGTCACCTTCAGACACATCATCTCACTCATCTGGGCATGGGCTACGCTCTGGTATCAGGCCAGTACGAGCCCTATCAAGGTGAAAAGGTTAAAAACAACTGAACTACAAACTGTATTAAAGTCGATATGAAATCAGAATTGACTGAATACATGTTCCTGCTCTGACTGTACGATTCATTTGTGTTTGTGATTCCAAAGAGTTTGTCTTCATAATCTGATCACAATACGATAATGTGCTCCACCTCTGAAATGACTTTGCTCTTCTGCTGATATCACTAAACCCTCTTACTGTCACCGTCATATACAGTAGAGACACTTTTCACCATACCGATGGATTTATATTTCTTTTTTATGTTTCATCTGGAAATCCGTTACACTACAGGTGAAAAACGGGTTAGCATCTTGACTTTAACCATGAAGAGGGTTAACACGGTGTAAGCGCTGATCATGACGTTTAACGGTTTGTAAGGATTAAACTCAGCGACTCAAACCAGCAACACAGACCTGCTCCAGTGGTTAGAAAATACAATTACCATTGCAATACAGCGACATAAAGCAAAATATGGTTGAATAGCTTAAACGTCATCTTTTTAAATCAGTTCAGCGTCCTGAGAATCCTCCTAAATGACGGGAAGCTTTGAGATGCTCCTGACACGCAGACGTCAATTCCACGGTGTTTCTCACTGTCTCCATAGGAGGCATAACTAATATCATTTCAAACCAATGAATGTACTATTAGAGAAAAAGTGCAGCTCTATTTCATTATGTGATGATGTGACACGAGACACATCAGCTGCCTTTCACACTACTGGTCGTTGGATTTTGCCTTTAAATGGCCACATCTAGCTGTTTGTATGCACTTACGCTATATTGTTGTGTAACCATAATATTGAATGTATTTCATCACCTCTGTGTGCTCAAGGACGGTTTGCAATAGACTGTAAAGTGGTTTGATCTGCGTTCACTTATGAACATGAATATACTGTTATTAACAGTCATTCATCTATTGTATTGTATAAAGTGAAGGTTAATCAGCGGTTCATCTCTCAGTGCCATACTGTAATGTTGTGATGTATATAGATGTATATAGTTTAACAAACAGTAATTATATTAGCTTATGTACCTTTGTATTGACTCAGTGCAATGTACTGTCGTCTGCTCACCTCATTTACACGCCAGGCGTAATCCTTCAACAGTGATCCATGACTGATGTTGTTGTGGTTTCTGGGGAGAAAGTTGTTGGTCATTAGGTTTCTTGATGTCAGCTATACCATCAAACTGCAATTGCTTTTTATACTGTCTCTGCCTTAACATGTTTGGCAATCCAAATAAAAAGTAAAGGTTGTTTTTATATGCTCATTGTATTTTATGGCTTTTAGCTTTAGAGTGAATATTATTAACCGATTCAGTCAAAACTTGAAATATAAATTCCCACAGAATGTATTTATTATCAATATATTGAATCATCTGTTTATATTTTATTAAAGTCCTGTTGATAAAATATCTATATACACGAGTTATCTCGTGTACACGAGTCTATACACAAGTTATCTACTTTAATAAATGAAAATATTCATGTGTTATGAATGTGATAAAAAAGAACACACGTTCAACAAACTTTTAGGATTTCTGTGAATTAAAATACACAAAGCAGAAGCAAAATAAAATCCAACAAATGAAGAAGAGATGACTCTTTAAAGAACATCAAATAATTATTTTTTTTTCATGTTCATGTGTTCACTTATGAGGAATATGAACTGTTATGAATGTGATAATTCTGAAAACACACTTTATCTGAAAAATCATGATTTAAACAGAAACAAATGCTTTATAAACTTTAAGAGAGACTCACATGAGGATTTAAACCATCTTATCTATCAGTATGATAAAAACCTTTGAGAAAAACTGTTTCATTTGCCAACATGACTTTCATGGTTTAAGTTAGTGGTATTATAATAACCATGGTGAGATTTTTTTGTGCTTTTTTGTTGAAAACACTTTTGTGTAATGGAGAATAAAAACACAATTGAGTACTAATAATACACAATATTATAGGTCTACTAATATATATGCCCAACATAGGTTCTCTCACACACAAACATACTGTCCACAGATCAAACATGTCATCAAGAACATCTCAAAGACTTTTTGTTTTCAGTTCGTTTCTATAATAAATGCAGATGTTTCTTCTCAGTCCTGCAGGGGGCGCGCGACTCACACACGCATGAAGCGCTGCCGTTTCTTCCGGCGGAAGTGACGCAGAAGATAGTTACGGCGGTTGAACAGACGCGCTGAACACAAACAACAGATGAAAATCATCATGATTGTCTTCGTTTAACACACAGAAATGACATGGCGTCCAAATCAGAGCCGCTGCTCATCGTCGTGTCTATACTCGAAGGTAAAAGAGACTTTTATTAAGAACCACAACTGAAACTCAACTGACAGTTACGTCAATAACAAAGAAGTGCAGTAACTGTAAATGTCACTTACAAGAACCAGATCACATCTTCATATTCAGCTTTATTTATATTCTTACAGTGCATTATGCTTTACATTTTAATGACATTTACATTTAGCTGATGCTTTTATCCAAACCGACTTGAACAATGAAGCGACACATCAGAAGCGGCAACAATAGTGTGAAGAAGTGCTTTACTAAGTTTATAATGTTTTACAGTGAAAGATAAATACCTGTAGAAGTGAGAAGAGAGGGTTTATTATGATGAGAACAGAGAAGAAGAAAGAGTGAGAGAGATTTAGTGCAGGTGTGTTTTATCTGTCTCCATTTGAAATATATTTCGAGGTGAGATGACTGATTGTGTTAGTGAGATTTTATTCCGACAAGCAGAGATAACAGAGGTTAGAAGCTTCCACTTACGAGAGAGATTTAGTGCCTTCAGTCGATATTCCTGTATATTGAGTACAGTACAATCTCTGAGATTATAGCCAGCAGATGAAGATCAGTGTCTGTCTGACTGTCTGTATTTTTGGCTCATGATCATCAGCTGAGAGTTTATTTCTGCTTGTCATCTTAAAGCAGCAGGATGTGTTTTCTCGCGTCACAGGTCATCAGTTTCCCAGAAGATCTCATCACAGTTTGCTTGTGGAGGCTCGTTTTGATGGAGAGACTCTTTCTACAGATCCAGTAGAACATAAAGAACAGCCTCAGTTCTGCACTGAACTGGCGTGGGAACTCGACCGTAAGACTCTTCATCAGCACAGGTGATCTGATCTCCGTTTATCACCGTCATCCATCAATCACTTCATCATCGATTAATGTTCTGTGCTTTTCCTCAGACTCCAGAGGACACCCATCAAATTACAGTGTTATGCTGTCGATTCAAGCACGTCTGCAAGAGAATGTGTGGGATATATCGTCCTCGATCTAAGATCAGTACAAGAGATCAAACAGGTGAGCGTTGAATATGTGTGTTTTGTGTTGTTTCTATTATAAACATCCTGCTGTAGTCTTAATGTAAAACATCTGTCTGTTTAGGCTCCTAAATGGCATCCACTGCTTAGCAGCAAGTACACAAAAGTGAAACCAGCTCTACTGATCAGCATGATTCTAGAGAACGACACCAAACACACACCTGAGCAGTTCAAAGCCAAGAAAGCTCCTCCAAGAGAAGGTACTTGGCAGCTCATTTTCTTTTCTTCTGTTTCCTCCTGCACGCTCTCATTCTGCCTGTCTTTCTCCGCTTCTGTTGAGGGAGGTTTCAAAGCTTTATGTCCTGCATGCATGTTTCTTTTTCCTCAGCAATCTTCAGGTCAGATCTTCAGTCTTCTGTATGTTATACTTTTCATTTTATTATATCACACAATATCATCACATTCTGGAAGTCCAAGGTTTCGAGATGTTGTTTGATCATGTCGCTGTCACGTGTCTGTAGGTTCTCCAGCACGGGTTCCTGTGGACGCAGGTGAACTCAGAGCGGTTCTGAACGCAGATGAGGGTTATCATCAGCTTGGACCTGAAGATCTCTGCACTGACATGTTTGTGTTGTCAGTAACGCTTGCTTTTGCTACCAGACTGGAGCAGGTAAAGAGCTGACAGACAGTGTGTGTGTGTGTGTGTGTTATGTTGTGCTATAATGACTGAATGTTACTCGTGTCTGAATGTTCAGCTGATCTCTAGCTCAGTGAAAGTTTCCTCTGAGGCTTCAGACTTCTCATTCTATTACAACCTGCTGGGAAACGATGTCACCAGCGAACCTTTCCAGAACCTTCTTAGTCCAAACCTTGAGCCTGAACGGGCTTCCGTACGCATCCGCAGCAGTGACGGAGTTCTGCGTCTCTTTCTCTCCCAGCAACCCGCTATCCAGGTAAAGATTAGTTTTTTGCTCTGGACTGATATCTGTGGTCGTTGGTGAGATTTGTGGGTTTTGTCTGTGTTTCGCTCAGATCCACCTGTGCTGTGGAAACCAGTCGCTGGGCAGTACTGAGATCAGTCTGTCTGGCTTACTGAAGAGCAGCACAGATCTGACTCAAGGTTCTGCCACAATAGAGGGAGCTTTCGTCCTTCAACCACCCAATCGAGTCCGAGCCAAACTGCAGTCTGTCCCACCGGACCTCCAGCCCACTGTGGTTGTGTCTGTCACACTGAGAGCAGAAGATAGCAATAATCAGGTCTGACTCATGTCCACATTTTAATAGTCATTATAGCCTTTCGCTGTTTGTTAACAGCTGGACTTTTTCTTCTAAACAGTTTGACGCTGAACAAGAGCTTAAAACTCCAGTGAAGAAATGTTCCGTCCCAGACGCTCATCACAGACAACCTCCGGATCAGAAGAGGACACAGAACAAATCACCTGATCTTCCTATCAGATCGCCAGCAGCGTCTCCTGAGAGACGGCGCTCTGAGAGTGAGGCGGAGTCTCTGTGCAGTGATGTCAGACAGGCTCCGCCCACTGGACGTGGCAAGTGATTGATGTTCATAGAGTAGTGATAGTGATTTTGTCTTCAGTGCTGGTGAGACACATGTTTAATCTGTGAGATTCTCATCTGAGGTGTATGAGCTCATGTGTTTGATGTTTATAGTAGCAGTTACCCCTGCTGCTGCCGCACACGAGCCGGTCCGACTGAAGCCGAGGAGCCGGACACGTCTGTCTCGGTTTCTGCTCCAAAGATCTCTGTTCCCGCTTCTGCACATCACTACTGCTTCTCTCTGGACCTGCGGAGCATCCGTGACCTCAGGACGAGCTTCCCGGTCAACTGCATCCTCAGGCGAGTGACACGCGTGAGCTTTGACTGATCTTCTCACGTGTTTACGCAGCAGCTGATGAAAGCGTTTGCTCCGCTCACAGGTACTCGTATCAGTTCTTTGGCAGCGCCGCTCCCATCGCGACGAGTCCAGCCGTGCAGCTGAGGAGGAACACTGAGGTCTTTCTGCCACAGTCCTACTGTGCCTTTGACTTTGCTGCTTTGCCCGATCAGCTTCAGGAAACTTTCCTCAGGTCAGAAGAAACACCTCACAACATTTACAGCAAGATGTATACATATAACATTTTTGCTGAGTTTTGAGTTTATCATGAAATAAAATGGCATAAAACACTGAACACAAAAACAAACACACACAGTGAATGTTTGTTCAGTTGTTAATCTTCTGGATGTGTGTTTGGGTTCTTCAGGGTTCCTCTGCTGGTGGAGATGTGGCACAGAGACTCGAGCTCTTCAGATGTTCTGCTGGCTTCTGTCAGTCTTCAGCTGTCTCATCTCCTCAGCTCAGAGAAAAGCCGTTTCCTGGACGCGTCGGGCCGGCAGCACTGGAGACGGAGCGTTTCAGAGAGGATACCCATCACTGCCACAAACGGGTATGTACGGCGTTGATCCATCGTCATCTCTGTCGCATTCATGTCAATGCATGTCCTCTTTCATACGGAGGGCAGTGTTAGACCTGACATGATTACTGGTACTTCCACCGTTTGTTTATTCCTTTATATATTTGTTCAAAGAGACGCAACATCTCTTGATTTCTGTCTCTGAAGGTCTGAGAAGTTGGCTGAACTTTCGTACGAGGCTGTTCTGGAAGATCTGGGTTTGGTAAACGCTCAGGATATCGTCATCTCTGAAGCGTCACAGGTGCAGTGTCTGATATCCGATCACTGTTTCGTGAAGCTCGTGCGAGCAGTTGCGTTATAGGTAATGTTTGTTTTCCAGGAGCCGCAGAGACCAGTCGCTCCTCCTCAAGACACCTTGACACGACCTCGAGAGACCCTGGAGTACAAGGCAGCGCTGGAGCTGGAGATGTGGAAGGAGATGCAGGAGGATCTGTTTGATAATCAGGTAGAGATGAGTTGGTTCTGTGAATGGAAGGGAGGCTGTGAGGAACACAAGGGTGTTTTACTCTAAAAATATAACTGTGTTAATAGCAGAACCCATGATCTTATCAACATATTTACAAGAAATAAGATCATCATATAAAAATGATAATGATGAACATGATCTGTGGATGTCAGGAAACTGAAAGTTTTCTTCTAGTAAACATAGATTTTGTTGTTGTGATGTTTGTTCAGCTGAAACAGAAGGAGTTGAGTCACATGCAGGCGCTGGCTGAGGAATGGAGAAGAAGAGATCAGCAGAGAGAAGCTCTCATCAAGAAGAAGGTCCAAACCCTCTCTCTGTCTTCTGTTCAACATTAATACTGAATATTCAGCTTAATTCAAATGTTTTTAGAAAAAGTCGTCTTGTGGTCCTTTAGTGATTTTTTTTATACCGGTCTGTTTGTCATTGTTTCGAGTTATCAGCTCTGATCACTGTTCTTGTATTGTTTTATTGAGAGAACACGAGCACAGTCTGAAAATGTCACTTTCTGCTTTAGTTGTGTGGCTCTGATAGACATCATGTGATGTTTTTTCAGGAGATGGAATACGATCTTCTCGAGCAGCAGCTTCAGAAGACTCTATGTGACCTGGAGAAGAGAGAGAAGACGCTTGCTCACGCTGAGACGGAGGTCATGTGACCGCTGTGCTCTTTAATGACATCAGACGTTGGCTTTGTTTGTTTGTGTGTTTGACACCCGCTGTGTGTTTAGACGCAGAGACTGCAGCGGGAGATGCGCACAGAACACGAGCTGAGCGCGCGGGAGCTGCAGGACAGCGGCAGGCGTCTGCGGGAGGACTGCGCACACCAGGTGGAGCTGGAGAGGTCAAAGGTCAAGCAGCTGGAGGATCAACTCGGCCGACAGCAACAGCAGGTAAACCCGGCCCGTGGTGTCTGTACGAGCTGGGGTACGAGGGGTCGTGAGGTCGTGGGTTCGGTCAGAGACCCTGCTGATGATTGTGTCTCTCTGACTGCTGTCAGTACACACTGAACATCATCAAGTGACTGCGTGCGAACCTGACAAGATGTCAGTTCATACATGTGTATAAGTGTAGTTACAAAGCCCATAGAAACGGACACCAATCAGGTATCTATGATTTTAAACCATTTATAATGTGTAAAAGAAAAACATTCATTTCACATTTCAAAGAAATCATTCATTTTATTTACAGAAAAATGACTTCTTGTACATTTTAGTGTTTGTTTTTTATTCTGATTTCATCTAAAACAAAATATTTTTATTTGCTGTCTGTTTTTGAGAATGTATGACGAATGAAGATTGGAGGAGTTTCACATCGTTGGCATATTTCTGCATTTATACGTCTGGAATTTTCCCAGGATTTGTGTTTTTCATGGCTGTAGTAATGAATCAGATCAGTGAGAGTCTGCAGAACATCTCCAGCACTTTCCTCACACTGTCCGTCTACTAAAATACTCGTTTTTTCCCAGCAAACATCTGGCCCGGCCCGGCGCTAACAAATCAAGCAAAGTGGGTTTCTGACACACGAAAGAGAAGAGCGCCGCGATGAGAGATGTTTGTGCGCGTCTGTCATGTTGAGCTTTATCTCGTGTCAGTAACATGTAAACAGACGTTTGTCCGGCGTGGACACACACTAACACGCCGGCCTCGTTTGTGTATCTCAGAGATGCCGTGTCGAGTTTCACTGACATCTGCTTTCTGTCAGAGATGAAGCGGCGGGGAAAAGGAGAGAGCTTGAAACGCTTTTACTGCCTCTAACACCCGTCAAGAGTATCAGCAGTAGCGGCTCGCTGATAGATCAAACACACACACGCACACACACACCTACACACAATGCGTCCTTGTACAACAACAGTAGAGACATAAAAAACATGAAGAAGTTTAGCTGTATAGTGAGTACTGGACTGTTGCTTTGATCTTCACAGAAGTTTCTAGCATTTTACAAAGTGTTGATCTGCAGTGAGTTTTTGATTTGTTGTTATGCTGTTCTGGAGGTGGAGAGAAGTCTGTATGATCATTAGATCTGAATCTTGTCACGTTTCATCAGTTATAATGATTCTCTTTGATTAAGTGTACGTGTGCTGTCATGTATGTAGAGTCACACGGTAAATCAGCTTTTTCCATCACACTGCGTTTTTTTCTCTTGAAAGAAACAAGATGCTGAAAAAAAGTACAAGCAGTTGGAGAAAGAGTTTCAGCAGTATCGGGATCAGCAGAACATTCGTCCAGAAGTCCGTCTGCAGTCTGAGATTAACCTGTTGACCCTCGAGAAGGTCAGAAACACCGAGACACGTATCTAACATAGACTGAGACACAGGAGCTCGTGTGACATGTTTCATTCAGGCTTGTTTTTATCATTTATAGGTGGAACTGGAACGAAAGTTGGAATCAGCAACCAAATCTAAACTTCATTATAAGCAGCAGTGGGGACGAGCGCTGAAAGAGCTGGCCAGATTTAAACAGGTAACACCTCATCATCTGTGCAAGAATAAAATCTCTTTTGTCACTTAAAGCTGATGTCATTTCTGTCTTTAGATACAGCTGTATGTAGATAATGCGTTTGTATTTGAGCTCTAACAGATTTTAGATGAAAGATAACGTCTCTGGATCCAGTCAGAGAGGACTAAAGTTAGGCAGATTTACAGCATTAGTCTAGACTGAGCGTAAGTTCTCATGCACGGCCGTATGTAAACCCTGAAGCGGACTAATCGAGTATAAACACAGAGCTTATCAGTTCTGCTAATAACTGTGAGAGACACAAACCAGCTGGAAACTCTGACGCGTCTTTCTGTTCGAGCGCCAGATACATATAAAGAAAACATGAGTTGATTTATGATTCATATGAAATGAGCTCTAAATCACAGGTGTATTATGTTAAAGCATCTGAATATCATGTTGACCTGCTGAAAGATGGATGGCTGAATATATTCACGTTTTCATCTTACTGAATAAAGCCGCTCTATATATACAAACATGTGTTTTAAGCTGTGTAGTGATGTGTGTCTGATGTGGTTCTGGGTGAAATGTGTGACTCTGAGCTCGAGATGCTTATTATTATTCTTATTATTTACACCAGCTAACGTGTGTCTTCAGTTGTTATTACAGCGAATGTGCCGCACTCCTGCGTGATTCATCACAAGAGAATTGTTGTGGAAACATTCAGTCACTCTTCAGCGTAACTGTGTCTGTGATTTTGTGTGTGTTTGGTTGTGTAGCGGGAACAGGAGAACGCCATGACACGCTTGAAGAAACAGCAGCAGGAGCTGGAACACATGCGTTTGCGATTTTTGGCCGCTGAAGAGAAGGACGCCGTCAAACATGAGAAACAAGAACTTCAGGATATCCACAACCAGCTGAACAGGTACAAACGCACAACATTCACATATGTGAATTGCTGGTAAATCAAATATTTCATTCATAGACGGTGATGGACTAATGGCGTATATCTGGTGTAAATATTGTGTTAAACAGATTGCATGTGTTGTAATGTGTCTGTCAGACTGAAGCAGGCGGAGGAGTCGAGCAGTCGAGCAGCACCTGTCCGTCTTCATGATGTCACAGATGAACATGTGACACGCCTGCTGGAGGAGAGAGATGCTCTGCTGAGGACCGGTGTTTACACACACAATGACAGAATCATCACAGAACTAAACAGACAGATTGAAGAGGCCACGAGCAACACATGAGATCAGTACAGCTCCATGTCTCTGTCTCTGTGTGTGTTTGTATCATGTGCTCGTCTGTTTTAAAACAAATGTGTCATTGTTTTAAGATTGAGATTCTTCGTAATAAGTTTGTCATAAATGAACAGTGGAAACGTATTTTCCGTGACGTTTTGCGCTGATCTCATTTCGATGACGTTATGTGTCGTGTGTTATCAGCAGGTGGCGCTGCCTCTCAATAAATCACATTTTAAATCTTTATAAAGCTGTACTTCATCTTCTGTTAGTTGTGGGTTTTTTCACAGTCTCTTGAAAAGAAAATATTTTCCAGATCTTTTATCTGTTTGGTTTATTTGACAGAAACTAAACTGAAACAGACCAAACCTCACACACGATGATTCTTAAAGGCTAAACCTTAAAACAACAAGAACTAAAATGTTAATTTTACTTTAATTCATAAAAGTAACTAAAAGACTTTAAAAAAATCAAGTTATTCATAGTTATGAACTGTAGTGAATTTTAATGTGTAAACTCAATTTCTGCTGTGACGGTTATCAGGTTAGTGAAATAATCTTTTGCATTTTTTTTTTTTTTTTTTTAAGGTGTAGTTTAAGTTTTATTTACTCATTCTTTTTTTTTTTTTTTTTTTAAAAGCTTTTGTAATGATATACAGAACAAAATATTTAAACAATATAGTACAGTACAAAAAATTCATCAAATAAAATACAAAAACAAAAAGTGAAATTGGCTAACATGGGTTGTTGAAATGCAACAGGAAGAGTTTTACGTAAGTGAGTTACAGAGGCTTGAGGAAATCATGGAAGGGTTGCCATACAGCTTGGAAGCGACAGTGTCGTTTGGGCTCCATTAAGCGTATACCTTCCAATCATATAACATGGAACTTATTTACTCATTCTTATGAGAGTAAATCACTATTACTGCAAACAATATGAGTCTATGAGAAACACTTTTATTACTGATAGAAAAAGAAAAGCTTTAAAACAAGAGAACTGCTAAAAAAATCACGAGTGACACAAAAAGGAAAGAAGACATGTCAGCTTTTAGATGACCTCCTAATTAATAATGAAGAATTATTGATCAGATTTCATTCACATGTTTTGACATGATTTGTTGTTTAAAGGAGTTGGAGACTTTTTAACGTTTTACTTGTAATTCATAACAGAACGTTTGGATGTATTTTCACTGTTCTGTCTATAGACAGATAAGTGTCCAGGAATAAATCTCTGTGTGTGTGTGTGTGTGTGTATGTGGTTATTGGGTGTAAATGTCAGGCTGTGGTCTGTGATGATGTTCAGACTGGATGTGTTTTAAGACCTCCAGCGTTTGAGCACTTATGAGGACAGTCCATCAGTAACAGTTTACACAGCTGATAGAGACACATGGCCATATCTTCAGGTTTATGAGCTCGTTCTGGGATTAACGTCCGTCTCTGACCCTGAGCAGCTTCTCTCGTCTTTCTCAATCTCACTGACACATACACACATTTACCTTTATCTCGCTACTCAAGGGTCATTCTCAAGAAAATGTGTCGTTTAACATTTCACTGCTTAACATTTCTTTCCACCTGAACACGTCCAGAGAACCGCCATAAACACTCAACGTCTCCATATATGGATTTACCCTCATTACCCACAATCCTCAGCTATGTTTACAACCTTAAAGAGAGTTACAAACCCCAAAGCAGTTTCATTTACTTAATGTACATTATAAATATTTCAGGTAAATTCTGATGGCAACATTGTAATATTTGGCAACACATTTCATACCTGGAAAAGCTGTATTAATAACACATTATATTCTGTGTTTAAAACATATTTTGTACGAACGTTGTTATATTGAAATTATTTTGGGCAGTAGAAATAGTCAATAACAGCTTAATTAAATATCATTACAACACAGCTTTTCTCCATTGACTGATTGAATCAGGACATGATATGAGTTTTTCTTTCACATTAGTTATCAGTAATCTCACACAACACAAATGACCCATATACTCGATCTGTCACCTGTTCTCTCAGATCACCAATCTTCACATCATCATCATCATGATAACTAGCAGTTTAATGAACTAACAGCAGTGTAATTGTGACCCGTTTTAGATGTTTAAGAATAACACGTGATTGCTGACAGTATAAGTGCCTTCATGACGTCCACTTAAAAACACAAGGTCACATATTTTCTGAGATACTGTTATTATAACGTGGTCACGACATCAGCGTTTGACATCCTGATGCTTTTCTAAATACTGTTTTGAACTCATGAACCGCTATGAACGTGGAACTGTTGAAAACAGCGCTGGAAGGTTTCTCTCGTCAGCTTTACTACTGTACACGCTCCACTGAGAGTCCACACACAAACCTGTGCGGTCATTTCTCATTAAAGCTTTGACGAACACACATTTGTCATGTGAATAAACTGTGCAATGGAATACAGCAGAAGAAACATTTCTCACAGACTTTTCCATTTCTCTGTATGTTTCCAATTAAAACTCTTTCAGTGAAGTTAAAAAACTCAAGTGTATTTCTAATTGGTTGTGAAAGTGTGACCTCAGTCTGATCCAACAGGAAATTCCAGAAAGCAACAGCAGTGCCGACGAAAAGCCGTTGGCCACTTTCACATGTATGTTTGTAAAATAATAATTCTCATCTGATCATTTGTTTAGCCTCTGGGCCGCTCTGCAGTTCACATGGCCAAGTGCCGTGATTGATGCGCTGCATTTTAACTATTTGTTTTACAAACGTCTAATGCGCCCAAGGGAACAATTTTCTTCAATATTCAAGAACTGGGAACATTCTACCGTCTGAAGAGTTATTAAGATTGTTGGGCAAGAAAAAGCAGGTGGACGTTTCCATCCTTTCAAAACCAGAAACTACATTCGAGTCGAGTTTTGCACTTAGAACGTTCACGTCACGTTACATATTTCAAAATAAATTCTCACGCCACACTACACGATCACATACGGTTTAATGTGCCGTTTCCCATGAGCATAAATCTATGCAGGAATATGACATCTCATTTGTCTTGATTTCTCAAAAACAAACTCTTGCCATCTTGCTCTTTGCCACTAAGAATCTAATAATTATCTGTAATTGGCAAAAAAAAAAAAAAAAAAACTCAAACCATGTGTAACGGCACTGCGCTCAGACTATATATAAAGCAGCAAAAGTCTTTAAAAGCCAAACAAAACAAAACGCCAGAAACGTTAGAAATGATGTTGATCTAATAGAGTTTAATCATTTGTGACCCTGTCTGTGAAAACCAGGTCTAAAGTCTAAAAATCTAAGTTTGATTTCACCTATTCATTTTACTATGATTCAGTCTTTGACATGGACATTTGAAAGATATCAAGGTTATAATTTCAAGGAATGTTCTTTACATTATGTAGGATGATTTGACTTTAGTTTTCACAGACAGGGTCACATTTACTCTCTTTATCAGCATACAAACATGAGAATCCACAGAACCGGCCCGGGTCACTTCTGAACTCGGGGTTTTTGGAGGTGTGTTTCGGGTGTTTTTTGGGTGGGGGAAGCGACTCAAACGCTGTAGCCCAATAAATCAGCAGAAGTCGTCTCGCTGTTGTGCAGGTCAGAGGAATAACCCCTCGACAGCTGCCCGAACCCGAGACACAGAGGCGCTCTGGGACGTGACCTTCCCCGCAGACACCGCAGGGGCCGCGGCCCGAGCACCGGCCCTGATACATCACAACAAACCCAAGATGAATTTCACGCTCACTGCAGAAAGAAGAAAAAACTCACATTGTGTTAGTAAAACAGTAAACAGCAGCGTGTCAGCGAACACAAACACACTATTGTTTCGCTGCTTCTCTCTCACTTCACTTGTGAATTATATGCTCTTCAAAGAAAGATTTCTTTATGAATTTCTTTATGTGATTGACTGGTTTATATCAAATATTGGTTCTTAAATGATGAATTAAACACATTTAATGAAAGTTTGCCCAATACTTTATTCACAGGAACATTTTTGGTCTATTGTTTATGTACAAAGATAAACGTTGAACCATGCAAACAAACAATATATGATTATCAGACGTTTATCAAATGACCCCATCAAGAACAAAACAAAAATTCTGTGTATATATAAAATGAAGTGGGTTTCATTCAGAAACTTTGGCTCATAAAAGTTCTCAATGATGGTGATAAAGTGAATGTCAACAATCATCTGTTATAGCACAATAATCTGTCAAAACTGAGTTCTGCTAAACAGAAGAAAATCTTTCCCTTAAAAGAAAATGATGTTATGAAACAGTATGATTTCCCAGTGATTTCTTCTCTTTACATTTTGAAAAAATTAAAGAATTGTCAAAAGTGCCATATAGCATGATATGAGAGAAATATAATATTCATCATTTACATTTTGTACAAAGTTTGAAGTTGATTTTTGGTGAAAGCAGTTGTTTGTGTCCTTCATGCTTCAGTTAATGACACACGTGTCCTGATTCACACAATTACTATGATTATGATTATTATCAGCTCTTATAAACAAGTCTTGATTCACTAACTCATGAATAAATAACACCCCCCCCAACCCTGTGTGTCAGGATCGATATCTCTTAACATCTCACTTATTTTATTACTGCTTTTGGTTTTGGGCGCGTGATTGAGTGTTTCTCTGAGGAAATCTTTGGTTTTGCTTAAGTGTCCGTGACATTTAATCATGATTCTCGCGGCCGGTCAATCCGTTAATCCACCTCGATTGATTCGCTGCTCTCGCTGATGGCTTTGCACTCGTTGGGCATCCGCTGGTGTCTGCTCAGCTGCGTGGCCTGCGTGAAACTGCGCTCACACCTCTCGCACCTGCGAGAGAGAGAGAGAGACAGAGACAGAGAGCGAGAGAGAGAGAGAGAGAGAGAGAGAGAGAGAGAGAGAGAGACAGAGAGAGAGAGAAAGAGAGAGACAGAGAGCGAGAGAGAAAGAGAGAGACAGAGAGCGAGAGCGAGAGAGAGAGACAGAGAGCGAGAGCGAGAGAGACAGAGAGCGAGAGCGAGAGCGAGAGAGAGAGAGAGAGAGAGAGAGAGAGAGAGAGAGAGAGAGAGAGAGAGAGAGAGAGAGAGAGAGAGAGAGAGAGAGAGAGAGAGAGAGAGAGAGAGAGAGATGCAGGTTACAGAAGGCCGTGGACAGCACGTTTCATGACGGTGATCCCCTCACAACACCGGCGAACTGTCAATAATGTGAGCGGATGGGCGGCCCCAGGGGACCCGCGCTAGATAAGAGCGCGCATCAGTGTCACGTTAGATAAAGAAGAAAACGCGCTTTTTAAAGAGATTGATGATCAAAGACGAGCGTGTGTTTTATATCCTGGTGGGGACTTGAACCTGAATGCACGCAGACACACGGGGACTCGTGTCACTATGGGGACCTATTTAGGTCCTCACGGGTAAACCAACTTATAAATCATACAGAATGATATTTTTTAAAAATGCAGCAAGTTTTGCGTGATGGTTGGGTTTAAGGGTTAGGGGTTAGAATATACAGTGTGTACTGTGTAAAAACCATTACATCTGTGGAATGTCCAATGATTATTAGAAATTAATATATTCTAAATGATGCTTATTTTAAAATATGAAAAAGTTTGTCTTATAGGATACAATTTACTGTCGGTCTGTCTGTAGTTTCTGTAAGAAAACACCATCTGAAAGCTGCTGCAGAAAAGAGACACAGTTGAAGTTTTCACTGAATTGATGTTTTCTGAGTGTTTTGGATGACAGTGAGATGCTGATCAGTAACAAGAGAGAGAGAAAATGACACAGTGATTCTTTCAAGCACATCAGCTCAATGAGAAGAAAGTGAGAGGATCGACTGAATAAAGATTACTGTGTAGTGCTCATTAATGACTCTGTGTCTCTCTGGAGCTGCTGAAACGCTGATGATTACTAAAGATCTAAATCACTGAATCACAAAATAACTCAAGCACTGAATCAGTGGTCACTTACAATCACCGACACAGACAGACAGACAGACATATCAGTCAAATGAATTGTGTGTTGTATCTAGTATTTCTGGAGAGCTTTACTGAAAACACAAGATCTGTTTACAGGAAAACATGTCAAGAAGGTCACGTGTAAGTAACGTGAATTGACTTTTAAAAAATCTATGACGCGTCTTGTTGAGTATTTTACGGACATCCGTGCACTGTTTTACATCTACATAATAACATTTTCATGTCAGAAATGAGGAGGAAGATCATTTGCTGTTGAACTTTAATGTAAATCATGTGACAGTCTGGAGTAAATGCAGTAAAACAGGAAGACTTGTGCACGTAAGAATCAATGGTACTCACTGTTACTTACTTGAAAGGCTTCTCTCCGGTGTGTGTGCGAATGTGGTTGTTTAGTGTCGTGGCTCCGGCGAACGCTCGGCCGCAGTAGCCGCATTTAAAGGGCCGGTCACTGGAGTGTGTCACCACATGATTCCTCAGCTCTGACGGTTGAGAGAAGGATTGAGAACAGTGTCCACACTGATACGGTCTGAAAACACACAGATCAGAGCATCGCAAAGCTGTTACCACGGTAACGTGACCCTCATCAGCACCAGGGCAACAACACTGTTCGCTCCATCTATCCCTTCACAGGCCTGTATCCACCACCGTGACCATCTACAGTCAGTACTAGTTAGTGACGGTTAACCGTAGACAAATCACAACAATATAAACATATCTGAGACAAACACATTATCCTATCTGTCAATTCATACAGTAAAATATAATCTCATGCTTTCACTAAATGTGTTCATTTTCTGACATCATCACATGACTGCTGTCGTACACGAGATGGAAAATTAGGATTCAGTGAAAATTCAGTGAGTTTGATTTGCTGAAATAAACAAACACTAATGTTTTTTGTGTCAGTTATTAGACTGCTGGAGGTTTTTCTCTGATGATGAAGATGTTGAAGAACACAATGAATGTATGTGATGTATTAACCATGATAAACGTCACAGTATTATTTATTACTGCAGCACAGATCAAGATATAAATAAACTCTCTGGATCGGTCTGAAAACCTTCATCAACTCAATGGTAATGAAAGTAAGAGAATCACATGGAGAGCGGTCTGAAGTCTGTGTCAGACTTTAGAGATCAAAAGATGATTTATTTCAGCTTGTTAGAGGCAGTATTTCCTTCTTCACAACACTCAATATTGTAATGAATGACTCTTTTGAGGGCTGTACTCATTAACACACGCGTGTCATACACGTGATTGATATTCTTACAGAAAGAAGAAAAACAGAGCACACAGCTCAGCAAAACACATCAGCAAAAACAGATTTTTTTTGCAATGATCCAATCATTTATCCTCTCTAAAACGTCCACATAAAGTTAACATCAATAAATATGTATAAGCCAAAGCCCATAAAGCAAATCCCAGATCCACAGCGTCATCTTCTCAGACACAAACAACGGCCAATCCCAGAATGCCTCCTTCAGCTAAATCTGACCTGCACTTCAGGCTCATAAAGTTAAATATTGACAAAGCCTCAGTTTGACTTCATCTGCTCTGGCATCCCGCAAACATTTTTCTTCTGTATGAATATTAGTTTATTGAATAAGTGGCATGTGTTTTCCTTTGCATCACCTTTTGCTGTGAGCATTTCACGAGCGTCACGAGGTGATCTATGTGTTTCTAGAGAGCCGAGCGCAAAATATCCCATACGTCTTCTGCCGGTTTAATTAGAGACGTTACACGATCGCATTAGAAATCTCTGCGAAGACGTGACAGAGAAACCTGCAGCCGCATGAATCCGTTGCTTTTCCATAGTGAAGACCTCATGATTTTTCTGGCTAAACATGTAAAGTGGAGCGAACAGTGACAGAAAACCTTCAGTGTTCCAAACGGAATTATCGTGATCATGATGGTCCGTTTCACACGGGTCGCCCCAGTTACAACGACACGCATCAAAGCAGATGTTTCTCGAATCATCTACGTGCTGTGCGCATGAGAGAAGCGTGCGTTACCTGTCAGGGTTCTGTGTGCAGACGTGCATCTGCAGCAGGATTCGCTGTGTGAAGGTCTTGAAACATTGACCGCATTTCCACAGATGCCAATCGCTGAACTCTGAACTCAGTTGACTGGTGGAGGTGGGACTGGCCAGCACACGCTGGTTTTTAGAGCTCATCTGGTTTAAAGAGGACTCGTTGTGAGCGCTCTTATCCAGCAGAGAGAAGCTCCGCGAGGAGGGAGACTGAGGAAAAACCATCGAGCGTGGCAGAACCGCTGAAGAGGATTTAGGGCTCTTATTGAAGGACTGAAGAGTTTCCTGACGACTCATGGCCTCCATCACAGGAGACGGCACGTTCACTGCAAACACAAGTACGGTACGGTAGTTTTAAAACACAAATCACAAATCAAGTTGACACGAGCATCATTAAAAACAGGTTACTGAGACTTTTTGAATAAATTAATAATCATTACACACGCAAAACCTGCTCCGATTCATCTACAGTAACTCATCACGTCTTAAATGGAAACGTTAAATGCAGTAATGCAGAGGAGAAATGTTTGGACAGACAAA
Source organism: Beaufortia kweichowensis (assembly GCA_019155185.1). Lineage (NCBI taxonomy): Eukaryota > Metazoa > Chordata > Actinopteri > Cypriniformes > Gastromyzontidae > Beaufortia > Beaufortia kweichowensis. Next base: position 196,779 of record CM032806.1, on the reverse strand, counting down.
CCACATTCATCACATCATACTGTGTACATAAACACTGTAAGAAGAGACACGTGGGAGACGCTGAGAAAGAGCGACTGATTTAATAAAGTCTGAACTGAACACAACATGCACATGAGAGTCTGTCTAAGAACTTAAAAATAAACAAAATGACAGTATTTTAGTATTTACTGGGCTTTATATAGTTTTACTGAATAGACGAGTCCTCTGTGTTCTCTACGTGTATCTATCAAATCACTCGACACACTTCAGCAAGATTTGTAAAGAAAAGAGATTTGTGTAAACACACCAGCAAGCAGACTAAAGTCATAAAGTCTGTCTGAAATAAACCTTGTCTCATGTCCAGAATCTCTACTGGATCACAGAAACAACACTCAAATGCATGAAGAAAAAACTGATGAATGAATCACGAATTCCTCTAAAAATACTCAATACTGACCAATACTGATGTCTAATTTAGAAAATCACAAAAACTAAAGCAGAAGCGTCACAAAACCGAAATGATTCTGGCTGAGATTTGTCCCAAAGATCTGGAGAAAAACTCACAGTTTTCATCTTGAGCGACACACTGCAGCGGGATCCCAAAGAAAGACGTGTAACTGTCATTATACCAAACCAGAAGCTCCGTCCCACGAGGAATATCTGTACAAGCCCGGTAGAAAATACACGACCTGAAACAAATGTATTCAATTCATTTATGTTGAGTGTATGTTCTTTTACATATATGACACAGACATGCAGTATAATGGTCTTTTTTTCTGCAGACATATTAAACAGACTGTGACCTGGAGAGAAAAAATGATAAATATTTGAGAAACATGCAGTAAAAACACAGACGTCTGTAGTACAGTATGTACTTTATCCGCTCGTAATCGTTTGTCTCTCAGTTTGGCTTCTCTCAACATAAACACTGGAACAACAAATAAATGTAGTGAGACTAAATGACTCGGTAGGCCGCTGAAAGAGGGCTGTTTTTACAGCGATGGGTGGTCTCGCACTTTCAGAAGAAGCCAGCGTTCGTAAACGAACACCGTCTCTTACAAGCCCGCCGTCGCTTCCAAACGCGCACAAATCTCCACGCCGGCCGCTCAGATCAAAGGCCGTTTCTTCTCTGCGTCTTGGAAAGAGTTTCCCGCGCCGACATGTATTTAGTATTGTGGTTGGGTGAGTCATAAAGACCCGGCGGGACGTCCCAGCGCTGAAGATGTGAAGAACACGCCAGCGGACATTATTGTCAGAGCGAAAGCAAACAGTCCGTTCGGTCTTCATCCATCACGCCGTCTTTGAAGAGAATTCCAGTTAGATATTGCAAATCATAACATATGAAACTGGATCCAGCAGACGAATTACATTTCTCATCCTACAACCTGCATGGGCTGGAAAAACTGCCCACATGAGGAACGTCTCTACATGAAGCTGAATCCTTTAAATAAAGAGCATTACCTACAAGAACATCAGAACTGTGTAACATCAACGAAAAAGTCAAAGAGTCAACTTCATCTCGCCCTGATCTTACGCTTTTCTCGCCCTGATCTTACGCTTTTCTCGCCCTGATCTTACGCTTTTCTCGCCCTGATCTTACGCTTTTCTCACCCTGATCTTACGCTTTTCTCACCCTGATCTTACGCTTTTCTCACCCTGATCTTACGCTTTTCTCGCCCTGATCTTACGCTTTTCTCGCCCTGATCTTACGCTTTTCTCGCCCTGATCTTAAGCTTTTCTCACCCCTGATCTTACGCTTTTCTCACCCTGATCTTACGCTTTTCTCACCCCTGATCTTACGCTTTTCTCAGCCTCTGATCTTACGCTTTTCTCAGCCCTGATCTTACGCTTTTCTCAGCTTCTGATCTTACGCTTTTCTCGTCCTGATCTTACGCTTTTCTCGCCCTGATCTTACGCTTTTCTCACCCTGATCTTACGCTTTTCTCACCCTGATCTTACGCTTTTCTCACGCTGATCTTACGCTTTTCTCGCCCTGATCTTACGCTTTTCTCGTCCTGATCTTACGCTTTTCTCGCCCTGATCTTACGCTTTTCTCACCCTGATCTTACGCTTTTCTCACCCTGATCTTACGCTTTTCTCACGCTGATCTTACGCTTTTCTCACCCTGATCTTACGCTTTTCTCACCCTGATCTTACGCTTTTCTCACCCTGATCTTACGCTTTTCTCATGCTGATCTTACGCTTTTCTCACCCTGATCTTACGCTTTTCTCACGTTGATCTTACACATTTCTCACGTTGATCTCATCCAGGGTTCAGGTGTGTGTTTTGTCTCACCTGTACTGCACCACCATCATGTTCTGTTCTCCACAGTGTCTGGCACAGCGGATGTATCTCATCCAGCTGGATTTACTGGGCTCATTACCATCAATGAAGTACTGCAGCGTTCCCTCCTGATCATAAATCTACAGAAAAAACAAAACAAACACCTCAAGTTAACATTCACTGTTTCCTCTATTGTTTTGTTTATATAACAAACACAAAAGTCCAACTGTCTTAAATCAGTCATCACGGATTTCATGATCAAGTTCTTCATCTTAACATGATATTAGCTGATATTGTGTTTCTTCTAATGATTCTTCTCTTCAGGGTTCATCTTTATAAATGTTCATTAGATGACACGCTGCTTTAGAAATGACCGTCTGCTGATTTCACAGTCTGAAAGCTTCATGTCTGATAATCACATGAAACATCAGTGAAGCAGATCTGACTCCTGTGAGCGTCACGTGTGTGTTTAACAGCATGACACGCGTCTGAGATTACAGAAGATCTGAAATGCATTCATGTGCTGTTTGACTCATAAATACAGACAAACATTATCAGACATGATATGAAATATAACATATATATAAATGCTGTGTTATGTGTAATTCTCTTCATGTTATAATCTGTGTTCGCTGCACACACACACCAAACATTCAGATCAATATTTATTATTGATCAGTATCAGGAGATAAAAATACGCTCACAACAAAGGATGAAACACTGAGCCAACACACAAACAAAAGCTTTAAAGCAAATTCTAATTCCTTCAATCACATTTTCTGCACAATTAACTTTAAATCCATCAATGAAAGATAAAAATATTTAAATCAATAGATACTTTCATAATCAATAACTGTAAATCTGTGAGCTGCGTCTCTAGCTCTGTTATAATGACTCCAGCAGCGTGTGTTTATCGCTGTCTATAGTTCAGTCGAGAGATCAATGCTGTAAATGATAATTACAATAATCAAGACAATGGCAGCGCTTGAACACTGTTTATGACGGACACATGTGGGGGATTCTGGGATTGTTGCTAAAGGTGTTCATGAGGAGAGCGCAGGTGGAGCGGGACAGACGTCTTCTGCTCTTTAAAAAGACCCCGGTGAACTCCAAACGATGAGCCGAGACTTCAGGTCTCAGATCCATCGATCGGACCAGACGGGGATCTGTCACCCTGTTACTTACTGCTCAATCTCTCCGGACGACATTTACGCCACGCTGATTGAAGATTTTCACTGACCGCAGGCTGTAAATAGTCCAGGAACATCTGAACGTCGATGACCAGGCCACAGAGAGAGAGAGAGAGAGAGAGAGATATATATCAGAGAGATAGAGAGATATAGAGAGAGAGAGATATAGATCAGAGAGAGATCAGAGAGATAGAGAGAGAGAGAGACAGAGACAGAGAGAGAGAGAGAGATAGATACAGAGAGAGAGAGATAGAGAGAGAGAGAGAGATACAGAGAGAGAGAGAGAGACATATACATCAAGTATATCAGATACACAGACATATATATAGAGAGATAGAGAGAGAGACAGATAGAGAGATAGAGATAGAGAGAGAGAGAGAGAGAGAGAGACAGAGATAGAGAGAGAGACAGAGACAGAGAGAGAGAGAGAGAGACAGATAGAGAGAGAGAGAGAGATATAGAGAGATATATATATATATATATATATATAGATATATACAGAGATAGATATAGAGAGATATAGAGAGAGAGACAGAGAGAGATATATACAGGATAGAGAGAGAGAGAGAGAGAGAGACAGAGAGAGAGAGAGAGAGAGAGAGAGAGAGAGAGAGAGAGAGAGAGAGAGAGAGAGAGAGAGAGAGAGAGAGAGAGAGAGAGAGAGAGAGAGAGAGAGAGAGAGAGAGAGAGAGAGAGACCGGCTGACAGACGCTTGACCTTTTGCCCTTATTACAGCGGGTAAATGGAGCCCGGCTCGGCTGAGAGCCCCGCGCTGCTGATTGCGGCGAGCGTGCCGAAAGCGTTCGGTGGTGCGCCCGGAGAGACGGACACTTTGGATAATGGAGCCCGAGAGCTTTATCACAGCAAACACGCACAGGTCCTGAGAGCAGAGGAGTGAAGCATGTAAATGGTGCGACGGGGCTGTGATGAAGTCTGCGTGCGTCTCTGGAGGTCACGCCGCTGCTTGTTATCGCTTGGAGCGTATTAAAACAGGCTCTTGTAGCCGCTGGCCTCTGCTCTTCTCCAGCACATCTCTCTTTATCGGCTTTGTGCCAGAAACACTCTTGTCCTATTGTTAATCTCAAAAACTCTTTGTGTTTTTAGCAAAACAGACAACACCACCTAAATCATGCGAATCCAACTGAATTTAAAAGAATTAAACAGGGAAACACGAATGATCTGCTTTTTTTAATCTTTTTTACAGTTCATATTCATCAAAACTGTTGCTGTTAATCTGTATGAAAGACCAACACACCGCTCACAAATGAAGAGAAATGCATTAACATCATAACGGCATAATGTGGAAGTTAGAAACATACAGACTAAACATGTTCTGAAATAAAACTATTAAAAATAAAACCCAGAGGAAATTAATAATGAATTTCCTTTCAACACATGAACTGAATATTGAGATGCTTTTTGCCACAACACACACACACACAAACAAAGCAGAAAATAACAAATGATATAAATCCACATTAAACAACTCGGGCGAGAACACCCACTGCAGTAATGACATCATCACCCTCTGTCATCTTTAACCAATGACAGCAGACCTTCTGACCAACCCTCAGAAAATATTATTCCTCATCATCACTTTAAAATCATAAAAGCATTCCATCACAAAAACACTGTGTACAATTAACTGAACATTCAATGAAAACTTCTGACTGTCAATTCTAATCAACAGATGTAACAACTGTAACAGCGAAAGCTATTTGAGAATTCACAATTGTTTCATATTTTTACACCACTAATAAAATGAACAGCGTAATAGCTAGTAAATACTACAGGAGTACATGAGCGAGATCATTGTTTGGAGACCTGTATCTAATTTACTATATTAATAAAGAAAATAACACAACAGCGGAAGTTTCTGAACAGACATCACTCACACGATCATCATGACACAAGCGTGTGTGTCAGTGCAGTAAAACACAGTGAGTGAACAGGATTTAGAACTGGTAAATATGGCTTATAATGGGCAATATCAGTGAGAGAAATGTGTAAAATATTGTGTAGAAAAGCATTCCAGACACACGGTGAGAAAATCCTCTGAAGAGCGCTGGAATAATTCTCCACGGCTATGACAGAAACGGACCGAGCCGAATCTCCAGACACCAGCTGAAGAATAAACATGTTTTATAATGACTGGAGTAAATCTGTGCTGTCTGTGGTGTAAAGTCGTCTTTATAACTCTATTTTTACTTGTGTTTATATCAATACATCAAAATGAGCAGTCTGTTGATCTGATTTATCACAAATGAAAATACACACACAGAGTTTAGCGTCAACATCATCACACAGCATGTGTGTTTGATTTAATCAATCTATAATCCTGTTCTTCTAATAAAATAATATTTACACAATCATTCATTACTCTGCTGTACTACACAATCTTCTTTTGTTATATTACACAAACTCTTTGTACTATTTGCTCCTAATGAACTGAACAAATGACTTACACCAGCAGCTACCAGAATCCAAACAAACAAAAAAGCATTTAGTGTCAATCAATGAAAGACCAGAAGATATTCTCAAACATGTGCAACAGATCATCAGAAGAGAGGAAATCTTCAGTGCTGTGATTCATTTGACATCAGCTGTGATTTCAGTATCAGGACTCACAGCAGATCTTTTACACTAGTGTTGATACCATCTCTTCTGTGGAATATTTCCTCTCGTCTGTTTAATCCTGAGGAATTTTTACTGTCCTCCACGAGTTAGACTGTAAACCAACCCGTCTGAATGTTCTCTTCCATCTATTCATCATGTCTCACAAAAATCCTATTTTTACATTTTCTGTCATGTGAAAATTTGCCACAAACTTCAGCGGCCGAGAGAGAGAGAGACCTTTAGCTCTTTAATGAAACTCTCACTCACCTCCCATAAGTGTCTTGTGTTTCTCACGGAGCCCGACTGCACCTTCTCCAGCGCCAGAGACGCTCCCTGAAAGGGTCCGATCCAGGTGCCCTGTGGGATGCGCTGGGCCGCGCAGATGCCGTAACCCAGGCCGGGGAGGGTGCTGGTACACAGACACACCTCACGAGGCAAATCCCTCAGCCACTCCGGGACCTCTGGGGGGGGAGCGGCCACCGAGGCGCTGCTGGTCCCCACCAGCCGTCGCAGCGAGTGCAGGGGGCCGTGCATGGGGCACTCCCCGTTCCGGTTGTCCGCACACATGTCGCAGCCTGTGGGACAACACAGCGAGAGGGCCAGTGATTTACCCCAGCACACAGATGGGACCCGTACGGCCCCGTTTCACAAATCACATGATGCTTCATAAAGAGAGTGTTTGCGAAATTCTTCTGCTGATAAATAATAATTATGAAATGTTTAAAGATCTAAAGTTTTAGCGCATTTGTAATAAAATAAATAGATAAACAGACAGTGCTTAATATTTATATTTATAATTTAGATTGATACAGAATATATTCCTAATCCTGTTTATATCAGAGAAACTCACACATAAAATGAAATTTGTCAATGAGATTATGTTATACAATAAAACAGAATTTTATACATTTATCCACATGAAATATGACTTAAGATTATTTTTGACTTTATGAATATGTGTATATCATTACACTGCTCACCTTAACGGAAATAAATCGCATAATGTGCACCTATATCTTATTATTTACTTGGCATATTTATTTTCACATGATGTTGCTGATATATTTTAAGCAAGAAGATATTTTATACATCGTGTCTTGTGTATTTTATAAAAATAAAACGACGTGTCGTCTTACAATAATGAAGGTGATTTAACGTTTAAAGTGAATTTGTTCTGCGATCGCGCAAATTAAAGTGCACGTGTCGCTTTCTAAATGAGCTCCAGTGCGGTGAAATATGGGCTTAAAATCTTGACTGTAGATAAAGAAGTCTTTGTGTCCCCGGGAGACACACATATCCCGTGGTGGGATGATGAATGTGGTCCGATGCTTCAGATCGATCAGTGATGTGACTCTCCTCTACAAAACTATACAGCAATTAATTGTGTTGAGTCCGATCATCGCTCATCTGATGCGGCATATATCGATGAAGATTACTGCTGATCACTCCAAATAAACACTCTTCACCTCTCACACCTCACATTTACACTTCTGCACGAGAAAATGAGTTTATTTACTTAACCAATAAAACTAAATAACTAAATAAATAATGTGCATTAAATACAGAATAAAAATCTATCCGGTGTTATTTATAAAGGCGTTCAAAAGACTTTCGACAATTAACACAATTATTATAGCCTACAGTTTTAATGTAGCTTAAAAATGTTATTTAAATATGTAAATAAACTTTAAAACATTATTTAAAAATTAAATGAGGCATTAATAGAAATGTTACTTTTGTTGGACACCAAATAATTCGTAATTTATGTTGTTTGGGATTTATTTTGATGTGTATCCGTCTCTTCAATTTTCTTTAAATAATTCCAGCATGTTTTTGCTCATAATCTTTCTGTAAAGCGCAGTAATAATTTCGTGTTGATCTCTATAAACGCGTGTTTATTTCATGTGATCGCAGTAAAGATCGAGCGGCACCTGCGCGTGAATTAATTCAATGAAACTTTCATGAGACTTTCTAAACACACTGCGGCCTATTGCAAGAACACCAACGAGGAAAAAAGCGAATTCAGGAAACGAACTAACGCTTATTTTAAAATCGAAATGATTACACTTTAATTTTGAATATTAATAAATAAAATGAGAAGAATTTGCAGCATTTCTTACACCTGCACTACACAAAACACACAGTGATCAGTGATTAAGTAGAATAATGTGTGTGTGTGTGTGATTGTATATAAATCTATACAGACGGTTGTGTGTGTCTCCGGTGTGGTTGTTCAGTGGGATGATCTCCATCCTCTGCTGGCCGTACAGATAGAAGTCCAGTTCCTCCGAGCTCAGCTTCACACGACACACGCGCTCATTATTCTCAAAGTTTGACGACGAGCAAAGTTCTCTGGCCTGACACGAGCCGCTGCTGTCGGTGTGTCCGAACAGAGAAGAGATGTGCGGAACCGCGAGCTGACTTAAACCCGCCAGAGAGGAGGATGAGGAGCAGGAGGAGGCTGCTGATGAGGAGGAGGAAGAGATGAGGTTCGGTCTCTGGCGGAGGTTCTCCAGCGCTCCTGTCTTCAGCGGGTTCTGCGGGAACAGCTGCTGCCAGTGCTGCATGTAAGTCGAGTCCACTTTGAGGAAAGCAGAACCGCTGGGCTCGCCCGGCTTCAGCATGTCCGACTGAAACACAGCACACATCATGTTTCTCATGTTAAACACAGAAGCGGTTCAACTTAGAATCGAGTTTCCAGAACAAACGACTGAAAAGACGCGACGCGACGCGCGCGCGCTCACTTTAAACGCTATAACGAAGCCGTATAAAAGTCTTACCCTCTCAGAAGAGTCCAAGCTGTGATTCCCGGACAGTATTGACCGTGAGAGTTCTGCTCGAAACCTCCTCCCACCCTCACGCGTGTCCTCGTCTCGTCTCGTGCTCCGGCGCGAGCACGTGGCTTGCGTGGGACAGGCAGAAGTGAACTGATGCCGAGCATCTGTCTCTCACCCACAGCTGATTATCACTCCATGTGTTTTTATTATTATTATTATTTATCTCTCACGCACATTTAATTCCACTCGTGAATAACATGATAAAAAAAAACTTAAATCCTGTTTTTTTTCTTCTTTTCTTTCAATGCCAAATAACATTTGTTATAAAACTCCTAAAATAAAATTCTAAATGTTTTAATACTGTAGTATTTTTTTGGAAACATACTCAATCATTATTTAGGCCTTCTTTATTTTTTTTACTTTAATTTGATTTAGTGATTAATATTTATATGATGGTAAGATGATGTTGGGAAAGTTTTCACAGGCTCACTGTTATGTGTATGTGCTCCATTTTACACGGTTCCGTCCAGAAGAGACTGAAATGTTTTGACTGGCAACATTCTGACAGAGTCATTCATCATCTCTGATAACAAACCAAAACACCAACATAATCGTCTGAAAATGAATTCTTGTCCACAAACGCATTTAACTCGTAAAGAATGTGAGTAATAACAGTTGGATTTTTCTTAGAGGATGTAATATTACATTTTAGTCCGCCGCGTCATTACAACAAGCACAAACATCACACATATATTCGAATAGAAATAATTCATTATTAAATCGAGAATAATATTAGTCGTGTTTTGTTATGATGTCATCGCGGTACTTACTGCGTGTCATAAAATGAAGCTCAAAACAATTTAGTTGTCATACTTGGAAATAACACGGCTATTATGACAGCGTATTGGTGTTTTTATTCATTGATAAATGACTAGTGAAATAAAGTGCACTCGAGGGGCAGTGGGGATCAATACATTAACTGCCCAAATATATCATTTTCTGTGCCAAAAGCCCAGATTATTAAAGCCGAGTCTAAACTTGCGCTTCATTTGTATATTTTCATTAACATACAGCAGTCTGTTTGACATTCACTTAGACCCTTTGCATTTCTTCTTAATGAATTCTGCTGTTGGCTGAAAGACAAATGAACGAGCCTGTTTGACAGGAGTCCGATAAAGAATTCAGCCACCAGCCCTCTTATTATAGTTTTAAGGTCACGGGTTGCTGACTATATAATTCATTAATATAGACGTATATTCAGATGGGAGCTGATTGGCATTTTTAAACACACATTTTCCTGTTAATGGATCGACATTTATATATTTATGTAAATGCCTCAGGTGCGTTCTTTTAATTATGTAAATATTGCATATAATACTCATGCATATAATACTCATGCATATAATACTCATGCATATAATACTCTGCTCGTTCGTTAAAAATAGTTTATTTTGTGCCGTTTCATAAAGAAAGAAAATTTGGAGCAGTTTAGTTTAGTGGACACACATTCAGGACACTAGTGCTGCTGTTTCTTTAAATATATTTCTATAAATACATTTTGTCCTGGATTTACCATGTTTCTATATTCTTTTAAATCATCCTCGGTGTCTAATAATAAATAATAAATAATGTTTGCTTTAATGTCAGATACCTGCATTTTCTGATATTCTGTATCAAATATTTCTGTATTATTCAGATGAATGTATGAAATTAATTGTGGCTCTTTTGGAAGTTAAGTGTAAAATAATCTACTGCTGTACTGTCATTAAATAAAAGAAGACGATAAATGATCATTGAAATATTGAAATCCATCAGTAAATGTGAACAAAGGGGGCGCACGAGAGCCTGAATGAAATAAAACATCTTAATAATAATCCTGATTTACAATAAATCACATATTTTGTGAACTAAATCAGTTCTCTACGCTAATAAATATCTCGGTAATAATAATAATAATAAAAGGATGTATATAAGCATTTTTGTGAACTGCAGATTCAGAGTAATTGCTGTGATTTCTCAGATGTTACTGTAGAATAACTGCGAACAGAAAAACAAATTTTCCTTCTCTAGATGATCCAGATCAAGAGCACTAAACCACATCACTGATCCTGAACCAGGAGTCCAATCAGAACCATCATCCCATCAGCAAACAACAACAGATGAGCTCATGTACTTAAAACAAAACAACAGAAATACTGTATGCTTACGGATTTACAAGAAATAACTTGTGTTCAACTGAAAGTAAATGATAGTTCAGATGAAAATATGAAAATGAATCTCAGGACAGTGATGAGCTCCAGAGATGATGACCATCACATGAGATGATGCTTTACATGACAAACTAGAGAAATGAATGAAGACTGCATGAGCCTTAGACTGTTTACACCGATGAAAGAGAAAATGAAAATCCGGATCAGAACAGAATTCAACAGCATGAGACAAAACAGAAAACACAATCATGTCTAATTCATATATTTACTTTAGTTTTATTTTTCAGGGACACACACATTAAAGTGTAAATGCATGTAAATTGAATATTCTGTCAGTATGTCATTTGTATACTGCGATGTACTAAAGAGAGACGCTGCGCATCTGACGCCCCGCCGTGACGCGCGGGAGGAGGAGCGTCATACAGGAAGAAATCATCTCTCATTTGACTGAGTCAAACGCGCCGCTATGTACGCGTCTCAGCGAACACTGACTGTCCTTTACTTGCCGTTTTTAGTTATTGCTGCAGATTATAAAACACGAACCGGACCGAAAGTCACGGACAAGGTGAGACGCACAGCGAAGAAAACGCGACGTGTCCTGCGCAACATCACGGCGAAAATACTGCATCCACACACACACACACACACACACACACACACACGCGCGCACACACACACACATCATCATCTTCCCACAGCATCATCACAACATCATTATCATCTCACTGTCAGTTAATACTATAAACTATACAACTATATATACAGTGTAAACGGTTCTAAACAGTTTGTGTGTGATATATTGCTTTCACTCTAACCCTTTTCATCATTATTATTATTATTATATTATTTCATGGCTGTGTGTGTATTTATTTGGTTGTGTTATAAGCAGAATCTTTTTCGTCTCCTGTGCTGCAGGTGTTTTTTGACATCACTGTAGGAGGACATGAGGTTGGCAGAATTGTGATGGGTCTGTTCGGGGAGGTCGTGCCTGTTACTGTGCAGAACTTTGTGGCACTTGCTACAGGAGAGGTAGACCGTCTGATCTTACGTAGAACACCCGTCTCTGTGTCTGATCTACTGAAAGCTGTTGTGATTCATGTGAAAATGACTGTAGTGTCACTAACCGTGTGAATGGCATTGAATCGCACACGTTCTCTCTTCAGAAAGGTTACGGCTATAAGGGCAGCAAGTTTCATCGCGTGATCAAGGATTTCATGATCCAAGGAGGAGACATCACAGCTGGAGACGGAACAGGAGGTCAGGAGAAACTAACCTGCATCAGTACAGAAAGTCATAGTTTAATTCCTCAAAATTGATCATTTCAAACCCACATGAACACATCAATACACACACTGATCGTTTTCCTGTCTTAATCATTACGTGGATCCGTTTTGAAGTTATTAAATGTGAGTTCTTGTGTGTCTGCAGGTAAATGTATTTATGGAAACACGTTTGCTGATGAAAACTTCAGACTGAAGCATCTGGGTGTAGGATGGGTCAGTATGGCAAACGCAGGTCCCGACACAAACGGTTCTCAGTTCTTCATCACGCTGGCCAGAGCTCCCTGGCTGGACAACAAACACGTCGTTTTTGGAAAGGTTCTGGAAGGCATGGTGAGATCTCCTGCAGACATATGACAGTCACTACTGTAGAAATCCTCATCAGTCATCAATAACAGCTCATCTCCCTGTTCGTCTTTTTCAGTCTGTCGTTCACACTATTGAACTTCAGGACACAAACGAGAGGAATCTGCCGTACACCGAGTGTGTGATAGTGAACAGTGGAAATATTAAAGTAAAAGAGCCCTTCATAGTAGAAGTGGAGGGCTGGTAACTCATCTGTACATCACGTGATGGATTCATATGTTCTTATGTGTCTCAAACACTAATGTTTGCGCTCTACATATCATTATGCAATTAAATATCTCACAATATGAAGTTGATTGAATCTGATCATTTAAACTCTATATGTGCTGGTGTCTTCTGTAATGTATGTCACATTTTCACTCTTAATTCTGCCCTAAAGAATTGTGTTCTATTATTAGGAAAGGTTTAGCTCTATATAAACTCTCTTCATGTTGTTTTTAAGATTGATACTATATTTCCAAAATCATCAAAGACATTTCTTAACTGATCTAATGTGATGCGACTGTAAATCATCAGATCTAAAGAGAGTGATTCATTCATCTCACCTGTGATTCATGTTGTGATGATGAGGACGGTCAAAGCAAACGGCAGAAGATCATAAGACTGACGTCTGCACATATTAAGAGTTCACACATCATGATGATAATGTCAACAACATGAATGTTTTATATTTATACACATCATCAAACATAAATAAACGATGTTTAATGTAAAGAAAGATCAGTAATAAAACTGAGAGTGACACTGTCAGTAATCAATCAGAAATCTTCACATAAGCCCCTCCCTCCTCCTGATGATGTCATCAAATGTTTAAGTTTCTTAGTAAAGAACTTACAGCACTAGAACATTCTCAGGTTAATATAAAATATATCAGCATTTCACTTCATTGTATTTATTTTTGATGATACTGGATAATAAATGACACGAGCTGCTATCATGTGAATCAGCAGGACACATCAATAAAATATTTGTTGGTCGATGTTTTATGTATTTCTGTGTTTAATTGAATATGTTGTTTCACTTAAATGTTTAATATGAAATGAACGCATGGTTGAGTTCGCCGGTGGTATAAAACAAATAAATTCACAAACAAAATGAAAAGAGTTGTCAGTGTTTTTACTCTGATCTGTTCTATAGTCCTTTGGTGATTTGTTAAATCTCATAATCTAATGATGAGATTAGGATTTTAATCTCCGATGTGGTTTTACTGATATCTAGGTTATACATTCACAGAATGATTTTTATGTAGAAAACAGCGTGGCATGAGCTGTTTTCACAGACAGTCACATTCACGTAAAAGAATCTTAAGAGTTTGAAGTTTTTAATGAGAAATGACAATATAGTGCATTATTTAGGGTTGAAACATAATGCATCTTTTTGACAGGTTTTGTGAGATGTACTCTATTTACTTACACTGTAAATATGTTTTTTTATATCTAAATTTAGTTTTTTCCTTACGTGAGTTTTCCTTTTTTTAAAGTAACACGATGAGATGAAATAACACTCACACACGAAGAGCTTGACACAAGATCCTTCACCAACAAGTGAATGTGTAAGGAGGAGCTCTGGGAGGAGACTTCAGAAGAGCTGCTGAGGAATCGATTCACGAGCTGTTTGGGGCTGAAAGAGTGTCTGCGAGGAGGTGAACGGAGATGACAGGCCTCATTACAGAAGAGCCGGAGTCCCTCAGGAACACTCCCGCTGCATGATGGGACAGTTTGCTGGAAAGGTCAAGAGCAGACAAATCAGCCTGGCAGAAAGCATCTTAAACTGCCCCTGATAGAGGCACATCTGCCCCGCCATCACATTCGCTCTCATCCGCTGACAATTCAATAAAAAAACCTCGCGTATTTATGTTTCTATTATAACGTCAGTTCACGAGCCGCCACAGGATTCATAGGTATCATCACATCTTATATGTATTTCTGAAGTCTTATCATTAACAGACCCAAAGATCCTCTGATGTTTAACTTGTAATACGCTCAGGATCGTATATTGATTGTGGCGGCAGGCCTCTCGCCGTCCCTTTACTGACAAGTGAATCATTTACAAATCTCCTCTCAGTTTCTGCTGTATTGACGTCCCTGTAATGACACGTCTAACCCTGTGAAACTCTGACAATTATGAGCCGACGCTCTCCATCCTGCAGGTCTTTACAATTACAGCCGGAATAATCACACTGACGTGTATCTGACAACAGCAGATCAGACAGACTTGAGCTTCTTCTACTGCGAGAAAATTAACACGCACCCAATCTCTGTCTGACCCTGAATCTGTCTAATTAATCCATCTGATGTTTGGTTAGTTTCAAAATATGACAGCAGATAATGTACACACGTTAAAGACATTTTACGAATTGAATTAATTTCAGCAATTCTGATTTTTATTTTATGTTTATGACCCCCCTAACCCCATCATCGTGTATGAGCAGAAGTCACGGAAGACTAAACTAATCAAAACAGAGGGTCTTTTAACCGTTCGTTAAATATATAAAAAACCTGCTAATAATTCTCCCTTGAAACAAGCCTGAACTACTACTGTGAAATAAAAAAGAAAAAATCAGCACGCCAAAAGCCCAAATCTACTCGGGTCTAAAAATGTGTCCGCAGAAATCGATAGAGCTTCATCTCTGAAGACTGAACAGACACCTGCTGGACAACATCGATCGTCCCTCAGCGGCTTCCCGCTCCGCGTCACCAATCGTCCGCCTTTTTCTCTTTCGCCCGTTAGAACGCGGTCACAAATTTACAAAAGGGACTTGTTCTCCCCGACCGGGGTGAGGTACCATCACTCAGTGGAAAAACATTGTGAAAATATCAAAGGAAAGGGCCGTTCGACAGGGGAGAGGTATAAACAGTCTAATGATTTCCCTAGAGTTTCTGCCGAGAGCCGGTGTCACATGAAAGCAGCATAAATGGTGACATATCCTCAGTCAGTATCACAGGGAAATCGAACCCTGACATTCTTTTTAGGGCCCGAGCTCCTCATCAGCCAATTACCGCGGTTACCGGAGAGCGAGCATCTCGGAGCGCAGTCGAGAATGCCACCAACCTTCAGAGATTATGAGCGTGCGCGCTGCCGAAACGGCCTGGACTGAGCCGAGCCCCGCGGCCCAGAGGAACTATTTATAAATGAACCCAAAGCGCTTTGGATCAAACAGCCCTGTAATAAGACTTTTTTGCAGGCCCCTATTTACACACACTGAGACAGAGAAGAGAGAAAACGTCTGTTAACACACATCACGTCTGCTCTATGCAAACTATAGATGAAACACGTATGTCACAAACATACCGACCGCTCCTGTATCTTCATGCGGCCCTGTAAAATACAGACACACATGATTAATGACATTAGATGGACGGGTGGATGACAGCGAGAGGACAGATTAAAGCAGATAGACCTGTGATCATGCACATATTGAATCATTAAGATGAAGTTAAATAGAGATCTAGAGAGTCTACAGCTTGAGCGGTTTACATAAGTCACTGCATTCCCAACACCACTAATCATTTCACAATCTCAGATATCAGCTTCTCCAGCGACAAACACAGAAAAGTTTAGTCGAGGGCAAATAAAAACAGATTGCTGTTTGAGATCTGATGATCCTTCTCTTGAATGTTTCTCAGGATTAAAGCTGCGGCAGTTTTACAGCCAGGCTCTCTGTATTTGTCTGCTTAATGTGAGCTCTTCTCTTTTAGATGTGTGGATCTGCTCCCTCTGAAACTCATTAGCGCTGAAGGCCGGAGCTCCGGGAGCGAGAGAGCGGGCGGGCGAGCGGGCGGGTGGATCCATGGCTCCTCTCATCACGGTGAAGAGCAGTCACCCCTGAAACAATGAATGCTGAAGCACAGATAAGCTGATCTTCTCATTATAGCCAGATAACTGTATGATCATTTCCATTCAGTCATGTTAACCATGATGCTCGGCCTGTTGATGTTCACTGGGGTTAATGGTTGAGCTGAGGGAAATAATGTTGAATTCATGAGACAACAGCTTAACGATTTAAATGCACTTTTTCATGTTATTAAGTTTCTTTAAGTTGAGCATGATTGTGAGCAGGTTCACACACAGTTAAAGTAAAATATATATGTCTGTGTGTTTTAACAGCATCACCACTGTAAAAACTACTGAAAATTTTTCAATTGGCACAATTTGTTCAATTGTTTTGTGAAATTAAGCAAACATATTGTTACCATAATTAATAATTGCCAATTGTGGCAATTGAAAATGTTTTATGGAATAAGTCATGAGAAAATGTTGAGCATTTTTTACAGTGACCAAACTGGAATATTTGCTGTGAATCAGTTTCAATAGGTCAATCATACTGCTTATTTCTTGCTATATCTGTGCGCGATGGTAGAAAAAGATGAATCTTCCTTGTGGTAAAGTAGTAAAAAACCTGGTAAGAACTGTAGTTTGGTCAAACTGACGATTCCTGTAATAAAAATATATATATATATATATATATATATATATAAAGCACAATCAAAAGATATATGACCCAGCCCCAGTTCATAGAGATATTTGTGTACACATGAATCAAAGCTGGTGCCATTCTTCACCTGATGTTGATAAAGTGTTGTAGGCCTCTCTCTTATTTAATGTCCAGGGTTAAGGGTTTGGGATGGACAGGCCTGATCTCTGTGGCCCACACGATCGTCTTCAGGATAAGGATCAATAGCAGCTGAATGCCATCTGCTTGATGCAGCAGAACGGCGGCGCGAGAGCGCGCCATGCATCTTCTACTATTGAAAGGTTATTTTTATGCGAGTAAACAATTCATCCTCTGCTCTCCACGCGTTCTGCTCATTTACCCGCTGCTGGTCGATAGCATATGCAAAACGGGCAGAAAAAAAATTCAATCCTCGGAGTGAAGCTGATGGCCAGGTGACAGTTCATCGATCGGTCTCTCCACTAACCTGTGACGCGCGCTCACAGTGCTTTATAGCCCATCATGCAAATCTACATCCCAACAACACGCAGATCCGATGGGAAGAGAGAGGAGAAGCTAGTTTTAGCCTCAATTAATGACAGTATCATCGCATCATCTCCGTCCGTGCCCACGGATGGTTCTACGGAACGCTCGGCTGGCCGCTCGCTCGGGGGGGGGGGGATTGTTTGGCTCTTATTAGATTTTCTGCGGTCCAGCTATTAGTGATAAATGTACTGCTGCATTCACTGTCAAGTTAATCAATGCTGCCAAAGTTTTGTTGACCTACCAGCAATCCATAAAGCCGAGCCGCTCCATTCTTTACCCTCCCGCACCGTGACACCCGTGTCCGCCGCGGGGGCTCTCCGGTGGTCCGGCGCTCGTTCGGCGCAGATTGAAATAGTGTCTTTTAAAGGCGGGCAATTGCTGTGACGCCTCGCCTGTCAAAGAAATTGTTTAAAAACCAGAGTCAGTCAAACAGATCCAGTTTGATGGTTAAAACGCTGGCAAATCGATAACTTCACACATGATAGAATGTTGTCAAGTGTTAAAAAAGCAGCGCGTTCTTGACAACAAACTCCTTATTTTCACGGTGGAGGCTGTAAAAACAGACGCGAGGGGTTTGAGATCGAAGCTCTGGGATGTATGATGCTGTCAGCTCGAGCCTCGGAAACAAATGACCGCCGCACACTTTCAAACGCAATTATGCTCTTATGAAATATGAATTTCCATTGATTTCTGCTGCCGTTTCCCATGAACATTCGGCTCTATGTATGAAATACTCACAGTATAAATTATGAAAGTCTACTGACGTCATTTGGCTTTACTGTTCAATTCGCTCCCTATTATTATTATTAGTAGTAGCTAATATTTGCCGTATTATTAAGAGAAATGGCGGGTAACTCCGTAACGGGGCCCGGAAACAGTGATGTTAGTGTGGGCGAGCGGACTCGATCTGGACCGTAACCCGATTCATCACTGTTCATCCAGCGAGCGGCTCGTGCTAATAAACCATCACTGACCAAATGAGTCTTTATCAAACACTGTTTAGTGTTTACTATTGATGAAGCAACTTTAGCAAATATATTGGGCTGTTTCACGTGTTCGGTCTGCAAACTCTCCATCCAGCGGCTTTTCTCTCTCGTACAGGTGAAGAACGACAAGCACCTTCACTGATTTCACTCACATAATGAGGAATTAGAAGGAAATTACAGTACAAATGATGATATAACTCGTGCCCGGCGGCGGTACAGCGCTCATAAATTTCCCTTCATTTACGGTGTTTGTTTTCTGGTGTATTTCTGGTGCTCTGAGGGGAAAAGCAGCACAAATCGCTAACAAGAACAAAAGTCCCCTCGCCCCCCCCCACACGTCCACACACATTTTGGGGAAATAAGCCCAATCGGCCAGGAGAGAGAATTATTTTTCTTTATTAAGTGACCCGCGTCCCCGGAGACACAAAAGCAAGCAAACAATTAATCTTTTCCTATTGGTTGTGTGCAGAAGGGCTCAGGCCGTACCTGTGGCGGCTGAGAGAGAGAGAGAGAGAGAGAGAGAGAGAGAGAGAGACAGAGAGAGAGAGAGAGAGAGAGAGAGAGACAGAGAGAGAGAGAGAGAGAGAGAGAGAGAGAGAGAGAGACAGAGAGAGAGAGAGAGAGAGAGAGAGAGAGAGAGAGAGAGAGAGACAGAGAGAGAGAGAGAGAGAGAGAGGAGAGAGAGAGACAGAGAGAGAGAGAGACAGAGAGAGAGAGAGAGAGAGAGAGAGAGAGAGAGAGAGAGAGACAGAGAGAGAGAGAGAGAGAGAGAGAGAGAGAGAGAGAGAGAGAGAGAGAGAGAGAGAGAGAGAGAGAGAGAGAGAGAGAGAGAGAGAGAGAGAGAGAGAGAGAGAGAGAGAGAGAGAGAGAGAGAGAGAGAGAGAGAGAGAGAGAGAGAGAGACAGAGAGAGAGAGAGACAGAGAGAGAGAGAGAGAGAGAGAGAGAGAGAGAGAGAGAGAGAGAGAGAGAGAGAGAGGGGTAATTAGGCCTGGCCTGGGGAATAAATGGATTGCAGCTTCAAGAGTGTGCTGAGCTTTCAGCCGCTGACAGGCCCTTACCCTCCACACAAACATCTCCCGTAGAAACATCACCTATGACCAAAAACAGCAGAATAATTAACAAGATTCAATGTATTCATTGCTGTAAGACATTAAAAAGGTGCATTAATTGCTCTTCCTAACAAAGTGTTTAATCAAATGAAGACAGAAGCTTCTGTTCACAGTTGGCTAAGCAGAAAAAGCCCTCGCCAGCCCAAAATATCAATAACACACCAGGCTGAACCTCAGACAAACGCTCGGATTAAAGGTTTCTTTGTTTTTACTTTACTTGTACCTGACTTTAACAAGACACACTGCGGATCATCTCTGTGTTTATGTGATGCTCATACTGCTACTGTCGCTCTTTCTATCGCCCGTACTACAATACTAGATCCTTAAACACACTCTCATTTAAATCCATGAATCATTGCTAATGTCACAGTGAGAGACTGTAATATACAGATAAAAGACCTTAACTAGATCACTCTGAATGATCAGACTTCTCATTGTAATATTGTGTTCTACATCACAACTTTAATTGAGACTCTAAAACACAAACCCCACTCAAGTGTCTCAGCATGATTCTCTATCTAAGCACAACAACAACTTTCTCTCTATATAGTACAGATCTATAAATGACAAAATCAGAGCTCATATCTTTAATGTAATGTGTGACACTGTCTATATAATCCAGACCAAAGTATCAAACTAATTATGAAAATAAGAAGCATCAGAGTATTTATTGCCATAAAAATCTGTGTATATTGTTGTAAATGATTATATGATAAATGTGGAGATACGGTACTCAAACTCAAACTCAAACTGTACAGAATGTTCTTTATATTTTGCAGAATGATTTAGTGTAGACGTAACCGTAAATCACAAAAAATACTTGAGCTGGAGCTGGATTTTCACAGACAGGGTCACATGTAAGGTCGAATTTTACAAGCCCAAACACTCACAGATACATGATTCTGATTGATTTAAATGTGTTTTTCTAGAATAAAACAGACACATCAGATCATAACAGAGTTTCGCAGCAGCAGTAAGACACAGCGAGGCACAGAAGAGTTTCACACTGACAAATAACAGAGCGCTCGCTGTTGTCCTACATTCCTGCAGCGGTTCTCCTAAAAACCTGTGGACTCCAGAGGAGAGGAGGGGAACAGATAGAAGCAGTGATGGATTCCAGTTATTAGCAGATCAAAAAGATGGATGAGAGCCCGTTTCAACCAATCAACATCATCATCTAGATCTATTTAAAGATAGCGCTTGTGCTAATCAACTTATTAAAGCTGTTGATAATATCAGAGCGCAGAATAATCTGCCGTCGTGAAGCACATCTCCTCTCTGATCGATAAAATCACTTGAGCCAGAGCCGAGCGAGGTAAGTAAGCGCTCTCCCGCTCATTAATATTATTTAACACTCTTCAGAGCTCGCTTAATGAAGAAGAAAAACTAGAGGAAACCTCAAGACATTAAAACATTCACTCGCATCCATGCATCTGATATAATTCACTAAATCAAACAATACGAGTAACAATAAGGATTTTCCTTTGTTAAATCCTGGTCCTGGAATATTGTGTTATATTTTGTTCAGTTCTAACAGAGATAAAATACACACAAACCCTAACCCTCACACAAACCTTTTTTAAATAAACGCAGGTGATCAGAACTTTTAGGATCATTGACATTTGGTCCCCACAATTTATAGAAACACACAGACACACACAGACACACACACACACACAGACACACACACACACACACACACACACACACACACACAGACACACACACACACACACACACACACAGACACACACACACACACACACACACACACACACACACACACAGACACACACACACACACACACACACACACACACACACACACACAGACACACACAGACACACACACACACACACACACACAAGATAATAAATAGACTGACATTGAAAGATCCAGACTGAACTCCTTCAGCTGAACTCCTCAGGTGTAAAATCACAAACTCTCTCTCTGTCACTTTATTAAACTGTAGAATGTCTTCATTTGTTCAGTCAGAAGATGTGAAAAATACAAATCATCTGGACTAGTATTATCTACAGCTCATTCTGTCATTGACATGAGAGAGACGATCTGTGAGTGATGATTAACAGACAGCTTAAACCAGTTATACACAATACACAAATAAAATGCACAGCTAAATGGACTAAAACACCAGACTTTCATTCGAAAGATTAGAAAGTCCCACCTTTAGGATGAGATATTTGACATGGCAACAGCACAGTCTGTGTGTTCTACAGGCAGTAGATTGTGTGCTGTTTTAAAGACTCTAAAGGCAATTAGGGAGCACACACACGCAGTCTACCGAGGGTTAATGTGACGCGCTCGGCCCAACGCCGAGACCGAGGTCAACATCAGGTACATCAGACACCCTCATTACAAGCAAAAGAGCCGAGACGCTGCTGTCCTGGGGCCGAAGGGGTCAAAGGTCGAGCGGTGGGGGTGGAAACGCAACACAGCCCATTGCGCAGGACATCTGAAATGTAATTCGCTTTCTCTCTCATCTATTGTGCAATTCATGAACGCAGAAGCACAGAAAACGATGATGCGCCTGTGCCTTCGTTTGTAGCTAACTGATGGATTTTCTCTCTCATCACAGGAGAAACATCAAATCTTTACATATGCACGACTACAGTAAAAGCAAACTGGAATTTCATAGTGAAGTAGTTTTAGATTTACAGTGATGATGTGGAATTAACACAGATACTCACCTGACGTTCATCCGTCACTGCTTCCGTCTTACGTTTAAAATAGAAACAGGTCTTTCTCTAGTTCAACTTCACCTGTACACAGCTCCTGTAAAACACAAGCACTAAATTACTCATCTGCCCTCTTGAGAAAGACAAGACCAAACAAAGCAGAGTTTTTCCTTTTGGAGTCTAAAAATAAAGCTCATGCTAAAGGCTTTCAGCAGCTCGTAGCCTGCCGGCCCTTAACCTTTCCCAAAGTTGTAGATGAAATGTCAGCCGGAGACCCTCAAGTATAAGTTAACCACCTAACCGGACGGCACGGCCGTATGAATCACTGTCATTCTAAATGTAGAATCAGCAATTCTAGAGCCGTCCTTTCTGGAAATGTAAAAGCGAGGCAGAGGCGCTCCAGGAGCTTCGCTATTGATTTTTCTCCCGAACAAAGAGACTTTTGCGAATACATGATACATCATAATCATGTAATTTGTACCTTTGCGTCAAGCAGGGAAGCGTAACGCAATCGCGGGTTAGAACACAAATCTTTTCTGAGTCTTGACAGAATTTTACTGAACTGAACAAACATCAGAAGTTTGAATAAAGAAACTTCAGGACAGATTTTCTTTTGCAGAAACTTTGTTTTCATATAAAGGCTTTCTGGAATACAGGACTGTGATTGGTCGCTTAGCATGTCATTTAACTATTTTTAACTTAATAAATCAATATTTTATGTTCATTTATTTATGATAATCTACTCTTCAGCTGGTCATTACTGGTGACCAGGACTCTCTCTCTCTCTCTCTCAATTTTAATCTTAATTTATGTTTGCTTTATTGGCATGATTAGCATGAAATTGTACATTTGTATTATCAAAGCATTTGCAGCTGGGCTGTGTACAAGTAGTGCAAGTGTGAATATAAAAGAAAAGTATGTAGCACAAAGTTAAATAAAGTCAAATATTAAATATAGACTATACAGAAAGAAAAACAGAAAGAAAATACAGTGAAAACAAGTATTTCCCTAATATCTAAATAAGTAATGTGAGATATGTAGATATGTTGGAAACTCTTTCTCTCTCACAGAAGGTCTGGTGCCACACTGCATCACACCCAGTTTGCCTCGCTGTTCCCGGACAGTCTGGAACACTTTTCCTGATCTGGTTCTTGGTGATGGATTGTCAATATATGGATCGTCCTGCTCTCTAATTCAGTGAAAAAATCTAGTTTTCCATTAGTCTCTGCCTTTCTCATTTTCACCGCTGCTTTGCCACGTGTAATTATTAAAGGCAGATTCAAGAAAGCAATTACTGAGCTACGCTTTTTATCTTTGAAATCTTAATAAGCAGCAAGAAGTTGAGAGCACACACGACACAAAACGGCTCTTTTAACAAGTCTTTTTGGGGCCACATTTAAAACAAACGGCCAAAAACACAAGCATTATAATGAGTTGAATTATTGCTTTTAATGAATATCTCAAAGATTCATCGAGCCGCCTTAGTGGTCAGTCACACCTAAAGTGAAACAGGTCAAAGGTTAAACAAACCATCTCATGAACATCTGTCCTTATCATCAAAGTTTTTACTTTTTCTTTTTCTTTCAAAATAAAACCGGAAGGCGTCTGATAGACGGCAGTGCGTGTGCGTGTGCATGTTGTGTGTGTGTGTGTGTGTGCGTGCAGCAGGAGGAGCGAGTCGATTGGCTCATCATCTGTTTTATTGCTGATGGGCTTTTTTTCTCTATTGTAATGTATCGCAGGGAAAGTGTCAGGCTAGTTTCTGACACGCATTTACATTCTCCAATGACAAGTGACACCAGCGAAAGGCCACAGAAAACTGTTTATTGATCAGAGTAAAACTATTCAATGGAGCAGATGAGGTGATATCTAAAGAGGCTTTGTACAGAGCAGACGTTACGCTTACACTTCATTACATCACGTCAGCTGTATTTCTCTGCAGTTAAAGAGCCGCTGATAGCCTAGTAAAGATGTTGACGGTCCGGGCCGACCGCTCGTCGGTCCTATTAACTTCTCACGGCGCTCGTTCATAATCTCGTGCATACTAAACGTCAGCCGTGTCACCGCACATTTACAGGGTGAAGAACTGGCGAGCGGCAGCTAATGGAACGGGAAGAACTCGGAGCCAAAGTCATTTGACGCTGCCAGCGACCGCTGACTCACAATTAAATGAATTCCCATTGCATTTTGACCTTTAGCACAACACAACAAGAGAATATGTCATCAGCTGTTGAATCAAACGCTTTCATCTCCAAAAAGCTCTTAAAACATCCAGAAATAAACGGCTGGATCAAAGAAATGAAAAACTATAAAAAAGAAGATGATGATTATAACAGAGAGAGTGTTTTTCAGCGCAGCGTCAGAGTTCATTAAACGCTCGAGTCAGCAGTGGATGTGTGTGTCTGCAGGTTCATTGATGAACGTCACATCGCCGATAGATTTATGTATGCAAATGACCATTCAATAGTCCTGCCAGAGCCTAAATATACTGTAGCGTTCGGTGATCACAGAAAAATCGAGGAAAAAAATCACGTATACGATAAAAAAGAAACCAAAAAAGTGCTTCTTCTTCTAAAATAGTGCATTTACATTTACGCCTGATTCTGTTTAACACAACAAAAAAGCAAATGATTTCTATGAACAATAGTAGCCCTTAAATCCTCCAGCAGTGTTTATGAGCGTTTATACACTGATTTGTGTAAAGGTACCTGAGGGAATTCACAAATTCAAAGCAAAGGTTGCAGTTTGAGTTTAATCATTAGACCTTAGACAGAAAGTCAATTAGTGGAGATCAATATTTTTAAGAAACATTGAAATCCGGCGGGTGTGCAAGGCTGCCTCTATTAGAGACTGCTAATGCATGCAAATATGCAATTAACTGCGTGTTATTGAGATCTGCTTTCACTAACACTATAGAAATATGATGATGTGAAAGTTTATACATATCAGATACTGAATCTCCTGTTCTTCTATGTAGTTTAACAAGTGTACAGATCAGCCGTTATTCTTGCTCGAGACATGAACACATTCTTGTTCATTGATCAGAGTAAAACTATTCAATGGAGCGGATGTGTACGGACCAGACGCTTTGACTTCATTAGGTGACGGCTTTGTAAAACTGTTGATTCTCACTGTGCTCATTTATAATCTGTTTTATACCGTCTGCTCAGCGCGTCACAGCACGTTTGATCTATGGACACCAGTCGTAACTTTTCATTTTCACCAACAGTATCATACAGACTGCACTGAAGGCCACACACTTCTCATCTGATTTAGACAAAAGGCAACACACACACACACACACACACACACACACACACACACACACACACACACACACACAGGCACACACAGGCACACACACACACACACACACACACAGACACGCACACAGACACACACACACACACACACAGCACACACACACAGACACACACACACACACACACACACACACACACACACACACACACACACACACACACACACACAGACACACACACACAGACACACACACACAGACACACACACACACACACACACACAGACACACACACACAGACACACACACACACAGACACACAGACACACACACACACACACACACACACACACACACACACAGACACACACACACAGACACACACACACACAGACACACACACACACTTTCTCTAAGGCGGCACAAAACGAGCAGGATTAAAAAGAGCCTTGACAAACAGATAAGAGAATAAATGAATGATGCTCTTACCGCTCTTATCTCTCAGTTTGCCACCATGACGGTAAACTTCAAATTTGCCAAATCAGGAAACACACACGTGAAGTGATTTCTCAAGGAGTCTCGCAGCTTTAATATATGAATCCAGCTGCAGATTTTCTGAAAAATAAACTAATAGTCAACGCTAGAAACTCAGACCTGAACCAAATCATTGAAGCTAATTATTAAAAAGTGATTAAATAAAGAATAGCGCATGCAGAGGATGGATAAAACCTTCTACAGAATTTTTATTTTATTTTGCACTATAGCACTATATTTATTTAAGATAAAACAGCTCACAGCTACAGCAATGATTCATCTGCAAAGAACTGAAGATTCACATTTGCAAGCAGATGATATTGTTTGCTGCCGATGGCAGAAGCGTTCATGACAAACTGAAGTAATTTCAGTGGATCGTTGAGAACGGGCCTGTATTTGTCTCGGCTTGGACTGCAGATTTGGATCGCACGGGTCTGGAGGTTCTTTTCTTGACAGGACACAAATAATTACAGTCTGCTCAACTCATTGGCCTCTTTTATTACAGCTCTTATCTGAAAGCCTGCGGTGCATTTGATCACGTAAGGTCACGCGGTATTCTGACCATAACACGACATAACACTACTACTGCAGATACCATCAATAACACACACACACTTTCATCACTCCCTGCGTGTGTGTTCATGCTGCTTTACTGAGACTTCAAATCCATTTCAATAATGATCCATGTCATTTTAATATTTACTACATTATTTATCATGTATTATAAAGCTTTAAAGAAAGGGTCAGGCCTGGAAATCCCACAGCCACTCAGAAACCACAAAAAAACCCTATTTTCCCTCATTTCATTTTCTAAAATAAATGTATTACACAGCATGTCCATCATTTACAAGCAATCTTGATGTAAATCAGTCCGTATATCAGATACCATGGGTCTGCAAAGAGCTTTGTAGAAGTATTTATGCCAGAAGTCCAAAGCTGCTGTTTTCTCTCTACTTCTCATGAAAAAATATGTTTTTTAAAAATTATAATAAAATGTTATTGCATTTTTATGACTCATGTTTGTTCCCTTCCTACCTATATAAAAGAATGCTAAGATTTGTCTGCTGAAATACTCATGCAATTGTATATATATTATTTATATTAATGTCTTTTAGCATACAGTATTTTAAGTGATGATAAAAGTAGGGGAAGAAAAAACTGACCTGCACTTGAGGCCTAAACAGAATTGAGCAACATTTCTTCTTCTTCTTCTTCTTCTTGAAGTGCTTTTATTTTACGTGCCCTTTCTGCTCCACCTGACCGCTTCATCCTCACATGTCCTCCATCCTCACATGTCCTCCATCCTCACATGTCCTCCATCCTCACATGTCATGGCCTGAAAGGGTCATAAACGTTTCAGGAGTTTTAATTTACAACAAATATATTCGGTTGAATGTTTTTTCTCTTTCACAATAGTTTGATGTGTATGAACAGAAGCAGTTTAGTTTAATCAGGTTTATTTAGGTTAGAATTACTTTCAACTGTTGATTAAACATAAAAAAGTCCTTGAATTCAGATCTGGTTTTAGCAATCCTTCACCTGATGACGTCACCGCCGACACAGCCAGTCAATATTTCAGAAATATTTGATAAATGTAGTACTGTAATGTGTTACGACAACAGTTCAGTAACTTTTATATTTATCTGCAAAGCCTCACTATCACCTGATCATTTATGTAAATAAATATGAACGTAAAGATGCCACACAAGACGAACATAAATGTAATAAATCAGAAGTGAACATGTGACTCACGTCATGTTGTTTGAGAGCTTCACGCACGTCAGAAGAGAATCTTGATGATGATGATAATCATATGAAAGTGATATGATTCTCTATATAAGAATGAAACTGTTATTACCCATATCATAACAGAATTGAACAGAAAGGATTATTTTTATGAATAGCACACTGAGTATGCCTTCATTCGTGAATATTCATCATGAATATTTACTACAAATAAACAAACGTGGTTACTGTAGTTAAACCACACATTTACCATGGCTTTGCTACAGTAATCATAGTTTAACAATGACATTTGTAATAAAAAGGTGGTTATACAGTTCAAAGCAACTATTAAACACATTACTGTTACACTGAGAGATCAAATACACTGTAACCATGTGCCTTTAGTTTAAACTGATTGAAATAAAAGTATGATTGTTTATAATAGTTATGTTTTGGTGAGACTCGCCTACAGGCATTAAAATAAAGGCAGAATTCATTACATTTACACGAGTTACTTCATTATGATCTTCCTCACAGACTCTGCTGTACGACAGTTTGTCAATATGACGGTGGTGAAGTTAAAGACGGTCGCTGTGATGTATATGCAGAGATGTGAAGCGCTCCATTGGGTCTGTCAAGAACACCCCTTTCTGTTATTACTCGGTTTAATGTAACGATGAGACATTTTCAATTCACACCATCAGCGCCTGCTGGTTTTATTCTCTCTCCTCTAACAGGACGGATTTAAAGATGAAAAAGATCAAAACTAAACGAACATTTCTCTACACACAGAGACTGATAATACACATGACAGATGTCACAGTAACCCTAAAAACATTCAGTCCACTGCTGATATTTGATTTAGTCCTTTATTAAGTCTCAGATATTGTTGCACAGGAATGTCGAGTAAAAAATACTCATGATTTAAAAATCTGTTAGAATGAATCAACAGAAATGATACTTTCAAAAAAAAAATCAGGCTAGTGTCAAATTAAAAAAATATACATATGTATATGTACGTCGACACAAGTAACAAAGCTGCGACTGAAATGCAGAGGAAAATCATTATTATTAATAGTCTTAAATACTGATCGAGAGAATAATGCGAGAAAAAACAAGGCCTTCCCCTTTCGGATCATAGCCTATCATCACCTTAAATCAGAGTTTAATGACATTTTATTTGAAATACGTTGATAGATGTGAAAGTAAAAGCGTGTGAATTCTGTGACGTCTGTCTTCATCAGAAAACATCAAAAAGTGTGTAAAGATTCATGATCTTTATATTGTAGTGCTAATGAAGTCCGTGCGGTCCGTTTCTACTGTAGAATATAAAGAAAGAGCCGGCCGGTGGGGTTTGTGCGATTATGCGATAGCTTTGGCTTCAGGTAAGAAGGCCTCCCAATATTTTATTAGCTAGAAAACAGAGACAAAGCAAACCATCAATTAACATGAATACATATATATAACATTTGATTGATTTATACACAGTTACCTGCTGTTGAGTATGAACTAGTGACTCCAGATATTTCAGAATCACCACTTTAAAATCCTTCACTCGATCTTTCTGTGAAGAGAAAGAGACGCTCGGCTCAGACAAACAAGCTGCTGCTTTAAAAACATCCTGACAGCTGAACTCACCTCGAATCTTCCCACCTCACGCCGGATGTTTTTTGATATCTGCTCAAAATCTCTTTCACCCTGTTGTACTTTACCTTCCCACTAAACAAACACACACAAGAAAAAGATCATCTTCAAACACAAAGTTAAAAAAGTGAAGAAGAATAAAGAACACGTGAAGCCTCAGAGGATGATTTCAAACACGAGTGATCTTTAAAGATGATGCAGAATGATAAATGTACAGATACACACATCAGCCCATTAACAAAATGACTGAATTAACCAGCAGCTCCATCGCAGTTACGATGTGTTGTTTTGGTGTCATAAAGCGGATAATGAATCCAGTTTATTAAGCACACAGGCTTACAACTACTCTATCGCTGTTAGACGAAATACAGTAAGTGTTATGAGGTTTTTAAAAGACCAGATGTGATGTAAGACAGCAAATAAAATCAAAGCAAAGGTCCTACCTCTGTAATCTCCTTCGAGGGGCGTGACGGGGAAAATGCAGAAATTAAAGAAGCTGATAATGTTGGCGCTTAAAAGAATCAATAATTGTCATGAACTAAATTGAACACGTGATTTTTTGCATCTGTCTGGTGATTTGAAGTAAACAGTAGAGATATGAATGAACTGAAATAAATCATTCCCATCAAACGCTGCTCATTAACTCAATGAACACACCGTGACCAAAACACCAAAATAACAAAACACATGTGCTTCACATCAAAGTGTGTGTATGAACCTTCACCTTCCACAAAGACACACAAACCATCAACTAAAGAAAACATGTTCAATTTCTGTGACTGATGTGATTTTGTAAAGAGACACAATCTTTTTTTTTATGAAACTAATACAAAATAAGTAAGAAATATTTCTGTCTAGTATTCTTCTCTTCACTACTGTAAACATGCCAAATGTTTTTACCTCTTTGATTTCTTCTTTGGCCTGCTGGAGTTTGTCGGGTTTATTGGCGTACTGGAGTTTGGCCTCGGCCTCTCTCTTCCTCTGAAGCATCAGCTGAGCGTCCTGCCACTTAGCCCACGTCTTCATCCGCTGGTCAAACACACCCTGTAAACACACACAATAAACTGTGTATCAGTAAGAATAATGACGAAAGAAACCCAACACATGACTACAGTCATGAAGCTCTGTGTTATTACGATACTGTAAATGATATTTGGTAAATAGTTTTGTTACTTCTATATACGTTTGGCTGCTTTGCAACAATGCAAAACTGTGAAAAGTGCTATAGAAATAAATTTGAATTGAATGAAATGAAATAACAGCAGAATCTCTCTCACTTTAACTGCGGTGAGAAGACGGACGTAATCTCCAAGAAGCTCAGAGAAGATGTAGAAATCAGCATACGCCTGTTCCTGATGTAGCTGGTCGATCTTCTCCTCCACCTCGGCCAGCTGAGACAGAGCTCGAGACAGTGCCGTGTGATCCTCAGAGTTTCCCAACATGGCTGCGCTCTTAGCAAAGGACGCCGTGTTCACGGACAACTCTGAAACACCAAAAACATGTCAGGAGACGTTTATAGACGGTCGTCAGTGACGTGTTATACTGACGGTCATCACCTGCTGCTTAACAGAAACTGTCATTATGCAGAGAAGATTTATAAAAGCAATCTGGAGGATATAGTGCAGTTGTAAATGATTGAGATGATATATTAGCTCTCATGTTTCTCACCCTTCCTGTGACACACGAGCGATTCAACACTTGCATGAAGTTTTCTCAGCTGAACGTCCAGATTCTCGAACTGCTGCTGTTTCTCCTCAAACCACTTTGAACAGAAACACATGAATCACAGAAAACCTTCATTGATGATGAGGATGAGCTGTCTTGATCTGAACTCAGTCTAAAATTTACATTGCAATGGATAACAATGCAAATCTCTCTAGAGAAACTGAAATTTACTGTACAAATACCTCTCTCTCTCTCTCTCTCTCTCTCTCTCTCTCTCTCTCTCTCTCTCTCTCTCTCTCTCTCTCTCTCTCTCTCTGTCTCTCTCTCTCGCTCTCCATCTCTCTCTCTCTCTCTCTCTCTCTCTCTCTCTCTCTCTCTCTCTCTCTCTCTCTCTCTCTCTCTCCTGTCTCTCTCTCTCTCTCTCTCTCTCTCTTGCTCTCTCTCTCTCTCTCTCTCTCTCTCTCTCTCTCTCGTCCACTCAGATCTCAGGATTCAGGCCAGAAAGCAGCTCATTAATTCATCTCATTATTCAAGTCCAGAAATCAGACCCTTACCGCATCCGATTCATTCATCTTGATTGTCATTTTGTTGACAGCGTCGGCCGCTTTGTTTACCATCCTCAATATTCCGGCCCCACTCAGCGCCTGTGTGCTAACCGCTCGCGGCAGCTGGGATAAAATGACAAATAAGGGCAAACAAACCGGTTAACAGGCCGCGGCTCGGATCCGATCCCACGGGGAGCGTTTCTCCTCCCTCTCCCCCCCGCAGCCCCGCCCTCCAGCAGGAGCACACTGGGATTTCTCCAGTCCCATACATTTCAATGCTGCCTCCAATTTAATACGTTTCACGCAGGAAAATTCTCAGAGGGCCCACCGGCAAAAATAGCTTTCAATTGGCCCCAGACCGTTTAGCTCTTTACGATTGCTCCGCTCCTCCATTATACACAGTTAATACAGATGTTTCTCGGGCTGCGGCCCGTTGACGTGACCGAATGGGAAATAAATGACCGAAGGAGCTGAAATTCATTGGAGCCGTTTTATTCCGGCACGGTCAAATCACAGAGAAAATCACAGAGAATGAGGAACGTTTACATTTAATATCTCCAAGATATAAGGTTTAGATTTTCAGACCGTACCTCTGAACTCTCCAGAAACTGCAGAACGTCCGGGTCTTTCAGCAGAGCGGGGTGTTTGACCGTCCTCATTAGATACCTGAAACGCACCAGCATACACGTGAACGTGCCGTCCGGCTCCGTCAAGGGCCACAGACATCAAGATTCAGTTCTTTAACAAATGAAGTCTATACGAGCGGACGGGAGAAAAGCCGGCCGAACCGACCGTGACCTTCACGTCAGTCAACGGCCTGATAAAAGGGCAAAGAAATGTCAGAACCTCACTTAACGTTCATTTTATTCCATAAATCAGCTTGTGCAAAACCAGGAGAACGGCAGCGATCAGCGGCGAGATCCAGAGAAAAGCGACGGCCAAACCTCTCGAGCTCGACCATCATTATTTATCTAATATTTGTTGTTTAACCTTTTAGCCACAAAAGACCAGAACACGACTGATCTTTCCATATCAACTGTCTTCATGTTAAACAATAAAGAAACATTCAGCTGAACGGAGAAGAACACAAACGCGTTCTTTCTTTTAAATGTCATGTGAAGAGCTACATGATTTTACAAATGTTTCGTGGTAAAGGACAGAATGTGTGCGTTTGTGTTTCACTTAAATACCTTTCCAAAGCAGATCTTCTTTTCTCCACAAACTCCACCGATGATAAATCCTCTTTCCCAACTTTCACCTTCGTCATTCCTACAACAGATGAAATCAACGGTAATGGCACGCGTGTCCTGACACATCCACACACGCTGTATGACATTTAAGCCCGTGCTGTATGTTTCACTTACCCACAATGCTTTTCTCTGGAGCAGGAGGCACAATATAACCAATGTGCATGTATTTGGAGGCTAATTTACTGTGTAAACCCAGAAAATCACTGAATCTTCTCTTAACAGAGAACTCATTTCTGTTGAAAATGGACAGGCTGGTCTACAGACAGACAGAAATATAAACATTTACACATAAAACTGCAGAACTGTTAAAGAAACTCCACTAAACTGTGTTTTACTCACCCTAGTGCTGACTTTATACACCATATATGCGTTCATGCCATCACCTTATCAAAACAAACAAACACATTTCATCAAAGATCTCTTCAGATATTTCACTGTTTTTGCAGGTATGTATTTATGACATAATACTGTTTTACTGTTTGTTATGCATTTACTGTGTGATGTTTGCACAAACAAATGAAAGAGTAAATAGACTCCAGAGAAACAGAGAGCAAATCCGGCACCTGATAACATTTCAAAAGGTCTATTGATTTTACAATACAAGCAAACGCTCGTCTCACGAGGCCAAAGCTTTTCTTTACACACACACACAGCTGAAATATGATGTGTCTTGTCATTCTTACCCATTTTCTCAGGGTCAGACACTGATATCTGAATGTCAAACGTGTCTCTGTTTTCTTCATCATCTTCATTCTAGATTGTAAGAGTAAATCAATAAATTATACAGAATTTATAATAAATATTTACATGAATCTAAGTTGTGATGACAATGTCAGACATATACAAGAACAACACAACATCAACAATAGAAATGAAATGTTCTTGAAACGTTCAATCGGACAATTTATTCTTTTATTCGCCGTCTATGAAATTTCGATTTTTGAAACCCTGCTTCCAAAATGACACGTGTGTGAAACTCTTGTTTTCTAGCAACAAACAAAATGTAAATGAAAAACAAAACTAGGCAATGTCAGAACGGTCTTTATATTGCCAGTGTGCAGTTGTGTGAGTTTGTGGAAAGAGCTTTGATAACATTATTTACCTCCTCCATCAAACGGTCGAAGACGGCGGCATCAACCCTCGGGTCCATCATGACGGTGGGTGTGACGGGTGTGATGGCAGGTGACGGGCCGTCTGAGAGGATGGGCTGACGCTCGGGACTGTCCAGTGAAACCTCCTCTGTGGCCTCTACACACACACACATCAGGGAGATGAACACTACACGAGCGTCTGTACTGCTTATCTGTCTGATGTTCACTGACTCATTCACAAACTACACTGTGACATGTCTGTCTGTGCACACTTACAGTGCTCCGGGTGGTTGTCAGGGTGTTGCTAAGCTGTTCTAAATGTTAAAAACAGTAAAATGGTGGGAGCGTGTGGCCATGCGGATGGTACAATGGTACAACCCGAGTTGGAGTCCCATCTCGGCTTCCTTTACCAATCCTGCTACCCTCTCTCTCCTCCCTATCACTTCCTGTCTTTCTACACTCTCCTATCACTAATAAAGGCAAAAAACACAGTAAAACAATCATTTAACAATCACAAATATCAGACCAGCAAACAGGTCGTCCTGATCCTCATCATCATCTAATAATATCTCCTCATGTCGGGGTCCATTAGAGCTGCTGGGTATGTCTTCTGCAGGAAGATGAGCTGCTTCTGGAGATGCTGGACTTGACTTTAAGAACAAAAAACAATAAAAAAAGTCATCATTCTCTCGTCCTTACACATAAACGTACAGTGTTTTATTATTTTTATTGTTATATCTTGTACATACTTCTCATATTTATTATATTTCTCTATTTCTTATATACATTTTTCACATTCTATGGAGTGGACCTGATATACATGTCATGTTCTTAATGTAACTGTGTATGTGACAAATAAAACTCTTGAATCTTCAGCTGAGTAACATAAACAAACTAAAACAATGAAAGTTTTAAGAGTTTATAAATCACCACCTGTTAAATTCATGAGATAATCTCAGCAATGAACTCAACAGACGCTGGCGCTTTACATTTACACCAAACACACGCAGAAAAAGTGAAGAAGGAATCCGTGTGTTCCACATTACATTCATTTCTGCAAAGTGCATTAAAGAAGACCGACGCTTTACGCCACACAAACACACACGTGACTTCACACGAACTGAAATGTTTTCATGCTGGATCTCTGTGTCGATGACATCATTATTATCTAGATCAGGGGTTCCCAAAGTTTTTCCATTCAGGACACACCTTAACAAGTACAATCTAACTCACGAGTCACGACCCATCAAAATATTTTTAAATGGAAAAAAAAAACACATTTATTGTTCATTCTTTTATTGTTAATTTCGTTTCGTTTTTATTTTCCTGTGGTTGTATGAATAAAGTATATAGTTAATTGTAATAGCAATAGCACACTTAAGATATTAAACCATTGTAATTGTTATTTAGCGTTGGGTGACCCACCAGTGGCCCTGATCTACAGGACAGTCAATGAGAGGAAGAAAGAAAACTCTTTCTGTACTGTAATCCTGATTCATGACGTGTTGATGAAATAATCACATGAAAAACACAAGTCTTCTTCAAAGGCGCATGCAAATAAACCCCCCAAAAAGTAAATATATAAAATATTTTTTGTTTAATAAATGTTTTTAGTCTTTCACAACAGAGTCACTGAAGTTAAAGTTTACACACACAGATCCTGACGGACACACACATCATCAGTCATAAACTCTCACAAGAGAAACTCATGACCTGAAACACCGGACGTGTATGAAGGTCTTCCTGCTGATCAGGTGTTATGATGACACCGTCACATGATCATCATCTAACACACTAAACAAAGGGTTTCATTAAACATGTCAGTGTGAAGTGTTGTAATATCGTGCTATAATGACAGTATTATATATGCATAATCTCATGGCACTGCAGATACCACGAGAAAAAAACGTGAATTATTACCTCCAAATAAACACACATGTGTACATGTGTAAAATAACACTGTCTTCCCCTAGAAAATACATTTAAACTTGAAAACATAAAAAATGACCACAGTAGACCCTAAAGTAAAAAACTTCTGTTAAAGCAATATTGTTAATGTAATAACTGATAATACATTTTAAATTAATTGATTAACAGTTGATCAATTCAACTTAACTGGTTACTTGTAATTTTCTAAGATAAAAAATATTGCGCTCATGTGACGCAGCGTTGATGTTTAGCAGGCAGCTGGTTTGCACATGCGCGTTTTGCGTCTTTGCTCTTTTGTCAAATTCATTGAAATGTGTCAGAATAGACAGAAATACGTCAATAACATTTAACTGTATATGAATAGTGATTTATGCAAAAACGTATTGAGAAGACATGCATGTCAAATCTCTGTCAGTGAACGCTGAATCCGCTGAGAGTGAATGTGAGTCGCTATGATCGTGTCATCTCACCTCGATCACGCTCACGGTACTGACGAACAGATCGTCACCGTCTTCCAGCTCTGTAAATCCCGTCTGTACAGCATCCTGCAGCGGTGGAGGTTCTCTTTCCTCCGCCATCTTCAACAATAACAGGCGAACAAACTCACAGTGAGAGAGTCAGTGCGCGATGAAGCGAGTCATGTGACCGAGTCTCATGACACAAGCGCTTCATTCAGCTCATGCTCCGCCCTCTCAGCGCAGGACGCCGAACCGAGCGGACCGGGGCACAGAGAGTTGACATGACAATTAGACACATGGCCTTCAAA
Source organism: Beaufortia kweichowensis (assembly GCA_019155185.1). Taxonomy (NCBI): domain Eukaryota; kingdom Metazoa; phylum Chordata; class Actinopteri; order Cypriniformes; family Gastromyzontidae; genus Beaufortia; species Beaufortia kweichowensis. The sequence goes on along the minus strand of CM032806.1, from coordinate 159,895 downwards.
CACGAGACCACATCATAGATGTGGATATAGATGTCTTGGAAATCATTGACATGGCAGAAATTGAAATGTTTTAAAGGAATAACAACTACAACACTCTCAGCCAAAGCTCAAGATTAAGAAAAATCAGTTACAGTCACATGAGATATTTTCATAATTTATTTGAATACACAGAGAGCAGAACCAGCAGAACTGATATGAGCCAAACAAGTTCTGTACACTATGACAGGATTATAAAACACTATTAAATCATGCAAATGAATGTAGCATGAGTAATAATTCAGTCCGTAAACACAAACATCCCAGAAAAACACTGTTTTTAAGAAACAGATAAACGAGTCTTGTGGCCATCGAGTCATTAGATGCATATTCACTGGGATTATTAAAATAATGAATGTATCTGATGTCATTTACAAACTTTACACAGTCCATCTTTACACATCCGAATCACTTGAGAACTCACAACAGAATTACAAACAGCCCGAGCTGACAGAACACTTCATGTCTGAGCGCCTGTAATGAGCTGCTATTTACAACAGATCAGGTGGATGAAGAACACGAGAAGAAATGATGCTGCGAGTCTCCAGAGGACCAGACGAGCAACACGAGCCTGCAGCCGCTGGAGACACTGAGGCTTTAATGGGAGAAAAGCCAGAGATCAATGAAACAGGTTCAAGGAAGAGCTGCTTTCCAATGAAGAACTGCCAGACACACTGAAGATGATGATGATGAAGATCAATATGTGATAAATATGAAGCTACCGCTCGTTTATTGGGAATGAACAAATGAGTGTTTAAAACTCGTTCTTCACGTTCAGCATGTGTTCATTTACAGCCACCGTTAAATATCTCAATAAAACATCTTGCTCTAGTTGATGTCAAATCAAAACAAACAATAGAAAATTCCTGTCCATAATGTGTTTGAGTAAATTCTTCAGCAGAGAAACGCTGGGAGGCTGACATGACATTCCTTTGACTTTATTTCAATATCCAAATATTTGATTTGGAAAACTGTCCGTGTTTTTTCTCAAAGCAGTTCTTGAAGTGGCATGAAGCGATAGAAGAGGTCAATGTGAGCTGGAAAAACACACAACCAGATCTGTCAGCTGTGTGTTGTGTATTTAAACACACACATGTGCAGTATAAATATCTCTGAATGTTTATGATTATGATAAAAGTGTCATGACATGATCTAATGCTGAATGATGGTTTCATCTACACGACATTAATAAGACTTTGAAGTAGATTAAATGTTTTCTGTATGAGAAATAAAGAGGAATCATTGAGATCATCTGTTGGATCTTTCAGATCATTTCTTGACTCCATTCAGTCAGATCGAGTCCTGCAGTTCTGTCTATCTGAAGCCTCACTTGACATCTTCACATTTTGTGTAAATATTTTGTTTGTCAGTTTTGTTGTGTATATTATTTTCATTCAGCACAGCAGTGATTTTTTTATTTATGTTATATTTATATTATGTGTTAAAGTAGAAGATAAAAGCATGAGTTTGGATGTACTGAAGTCCAGTTGTGTGTGTTTGTGATGAAGGTCTACAGCTCTGACTCCCTCTTGTGGTCTGAATCGCACAAACATTTTCATTATCTAATCAATATCTACACAACACAATCATACATATTGACAAAACAAAATAATCATCAGATGTTATTAATAATGTGACTTTATAATCAATCAGATGCATGAATGTGTATGGTGTGAAATTAAAGATGTTTTCAGAGGTGAATGATGAATATTGTCCCTCATCTGTGTCATTATAACAATGAATGTGTTGTATTGTCACGGATCTGAGAGAATCTCCCGTTAACCAGAAAAACTTTCATTAACCCCGTGTGTGTGTGTCTGTGTCTCTGTGTGTGTGTGTGTGTGTCTGTGTGTGTGTGTGTGTGTGTGTGTGTGTGTGTGTGTGACGCGCAGGCGCAGACCAGCCCAGCGGTGTCAATTATATTTGATTGACTGAGTAAAAGCAACACAAATAAAACAAAACAATGGACACAAAAATCTATAGACGAGACTCGTGCTGTCAGATCAAGCGCTCCTCTCCTGCACGCGCACGCGCGCACACACACATGTTGGCTTTTCAGTTTTTGTGGGGATATTCCACAGACATAATGACTTTTATACTGAACAAACTGTATATTCAACCCCATCACAGAAAACCTTCTGTTTATAACCTTGTTTCCTAACGGGAACCAAATAAATGTCCCCACATGGTCAAAATGTACTGGTATTCCTAACACACACACACACACACACACACATAAGAAACATTAATGCCCTGAATTTATAACTAATTTAATGATATTTGTTTAATTCTTGAGTGGATTTTTAACATTTTTATGTGTATCTTAATGGACTGTTGTGTAAGTCTAAATCTAAGCTCTTGTTTAGATGATATAACTTTGATATATGCATGATTGAACATCGGAAATATTTATTTCAATATCCAAGCGTCAGTACAATGATTGTAATAATGTTCCTTTCAGTCAAACATGATATTTAAATTATAAATCACACATTTGCTCAATAACAGTACAGATTACATATAGCGTAAACATATAACATAATGAATATGATTATTAACATTCATGTCATTAACTAAAGACAGATTATTACCTTTATTGTCTACAAAACAACACTGCTTCTGCTCGTAAAGATCATCCAGTCTGTACAAAATCACAGTATTGCAAAATAGTTCTTTTAAAATTGCATGTACAGTAATTTCTCTTGTAAGAAAGTAAGTTTTGATTTGTTATGGACAGCATGTGGTTCTGCTGCGATGTAAAGAACACACAGTGAGATCTGTGTCTCTGATCTCTAAACTGCAGCACTCTTACATTTGCTCTTGGATTCAGTCTTCTTTCCAGACAGACTCTGTGTCGAGCCACTGCTCGAGTGTTTTCCACTACTGCTCGTCTGGACGTTATTATTGTTGTTGTTCTGGTTTCCGCTCAGACTTTCCATTAAAGATCTGAACGTCCCGAACGGCCGTTTCCCCGATTCTGACTTTTCTTTGCCGGACGAGACTTTGGCGTCTCCGGCAGACGTCGTCTTTGCGAGGAGGTTCGTCGAATGTGACCCTCAGTTTGAGGTTCTGTGAGGTCTTTCTGCGGGAGGAAGGTGATTTGAGGGCACTTTTGGGGCTCGTGGTGACCTTTTGCCCGTCAGGACATTCGCCGGTCCCGTCTGGTTTGGATTCAGGATCGCTGCAGTCTGACGACGGGGACGCGTTACAAACATCCACAGATTTAGAAGTCCTGTGTGCGAAAGAGAACTTACGCTCGCCGGTGGAGCTCTGCTTGCGTTTGCTCATCAGATCAAGCTCGTCGGCCTCCGCTATGGGCAGCTGGGATGGTCGCTCGGGTCTGCTGTGTTTGGACTCTGGATCTGGAGGGTAGACGTCCCCGTCCGACTCGCTGAGCGAGCGCTGCATTATCTGTTTTAGACGGGCCAGTTTCAGCTCCCGTTTCTCCATCACGCCCAGCCTCCTCATTGGTCCCGCTCCAGGCCCCGCCCCTGACTCCGCCCCACCGACACCTTCGACCTGAAGCTCCAGCGTCGGTTTGTCTCTCACCAGTAGTTTCCGCAGGACCCCGTCTGACTCCACCTGCTTCTGTTTGACAATCCACTGACCGTTATCAGGAGACACTTCAGCTGTTAAACTCATCTCTGACCACATCTCAGCTGGAATAACGTGAGAGCTGATTGAGAAGAGAGAGACGGAGAGCAAGTAGTTAACAAAGTAATAAACAAATGTTCAACAAATCAAACAGATGTGTTATATTAAAGGGTTAGTTCACCCCTATTCTCGTCACTTCATAAAATTATGATTGAACCACTATGATCGAATGGACCATTTCAACGATGACTTTACTACTTTTCTGGACCTTGAACATGCCATGATGTCCATGAATTGATCTTCGTCAAAAATATCTTAATTTGTGTTCAGAATACACACGTCTTATATAGCTAGTTAGCTAACCCTAACCCTAACGCTCTTATATAGCTGGGTGAGTAAATAATGACAAAATGTTTGGGTGAACTAACTGTTCTGCTCGAGCAACATCATCCTGACATGATTTTACACATTTAACGATGGACAAGTGTTATCCACAAGTTTAAAATACCTTGCTGATGGTCCATTCGCTTCTTGAGCTTTTAATATGAGTTGAAGTTGATTCTGTAGAGCTACACGTGCTGTAGTTTGTCTGCGATGTGTAAAAACGGAATATCAGTCGTTAATAAAGAAAATAAAGTCACATAACAGGCTGTTGTGGATATTATCTGAAAGGATGTAGGAGGAACAACAGTACAGAGACACCAGAGAGCTCAGCGAGACACATAAATATGACGTGACGTGTTCTTACTCCTGAAGCTGTTTGGTGAGTTTGACCACCTGCGAGGCAAGAGACATGCACGTCTCCACAACCACCAGGTACCGTGAGCAGGTCATGTGACCTTGATGCTCTGCACACTGGGACGGCCGCTCGCCCCGCTGGTTCTGCACGGTCACATTAGAGCCGTACTCCACCAGTGTCTGAAACGCACAAAGAGAAACAATCTTATGATCCTTTTCATATAATACTTTTACTACTGGACGGTCTAAAACATTCATCCTGTCTGCACACTGTACTGCTACAGCCGTTCACTACAACAGGAAACAGGAGCGAGAGCTACTTCCTGTCTGTGCCAGACAGAACAAGAGAGTGAAAAACAGTCTGCAGATATGATCACATCAGTGTGACTGGAGAGAGAGAGAGAGAGAGAGAGAGAGAGAGAGAGAGAGAGAGAGAGAGAGGACAGAGAGAGAGAGAGAGAGACGGAGAGAGAGACAGAGAGAGAGAGAGACAGAGACAGAGAGAGAGACAGGGAGAGAGAGACAGAGAGAGAGAGAGAGAGAGAGACAGAGAGAGAGCAGAGAGAGAGACGGAGAGAGAGAGGAGAGGGAGAGACGGAGAGAGAGAGAGACAGAGAGAGGAGAGAGAGAGAGAGAGAGGGGGAGAGAGGGAGAGAGAGACAGAGAGAGGCAGACGGAGGGAGAGAGAGAGAGAGAGAGACAGAGAGAGAGACAGAGAGACAGAGAGAGAGAGAGAGAGAGAGATGAAGCACCTGCAGACAGCTCAAGTGTCCGTGTTGAGCCGCCACATGAACTGCAGTGTTTCCGCTCTGATCCACCTCATCCAGAGAGATGCCCTGCTCCTGCATGAACTGTAAGAGCCACAGCAACACACGCTCCTGCCGCACACACACACACCTTTAGTCACGTCAAGTTTATTTCTAAACAAACATGAAATACACTGTATTATAGAATAATAAAAGATGTAGATGACTGATTCTACAGGTGTTTTAATGGGACTGTTATAGTGTGAATGATCGTCACCTGTCCGTAGCGAGCGGCGTAGTGAATGAGACTGGGATGTTCTCTAGAGCAGCTGAGCTCAGCAATAGCTTCTGTTTCACTCACCATCCATCGCACACATTCAAGACGACCGTTCTACACAAAACACACACAGTGAAGAATCCATCACAATCTGAATGAAGGAAAATCTAAAACAACTAAATATCCATTTACAATAAAGAAACTAAAGGTGATGTGATGAATGATTTAATTATTCAAATTCACTGTTACTTTATGTTCAGCACTGCTGTAAAACACATCATTGATCTAGTAATTCTTCTATACCTGTTAAAGCAAACGCACATCTAGGAGAATTCCCCATATCCTGAACAATGACAACACCGTGTTTCGTTACTGTAATACTGTGTTGTTGTAGTGCATCTGACAGACACTTTCCTGCAAAGTGCACGTGATGAAACCCGTCAGACGTACCTTGACCCCGAGTCCAGCGGGTGTGAGCTGCTGAGCGTTGCGTTCATTCAGACAGTCTTCTCCCATGAGAGAGGTGAGATGCTGCAGACAGTCTGTGTGACCGTGAGCGGCCGAGATGTGCAGCAGGTTATTTCCCTCCTCGTCTCTGATCCGCTCCAGATTTTCTGCTGCAATGTGAGGCTGCGCAGACACACGCCACAGTTATTTCATTTCACTAGACCCGTGTCAAACGTTCACCGGTCACGTAATGCTCTTACCAGCAGCGAGATCTGTCCTTCTCTCACCACGTTCATGATGTTTTGAGTCTTCTTGGTTTCTTCATCAAACTCTCCGAACGCTCGTGATCCCGGCCAGCTCTTGCCCTGTCTTGCGCCTTGGGCACCGTGAAGAGAGAACGCCGGCGGGTTCCCGGGGGAATCTCCGGCTTTATGAGGAGGTGTGTCGGGAAAGAGCGGAGCGGGGAATAGTCTGTCTGCGTCGGAGCCGTCGAATCCGCCGAGACACTCCGGTTCCGTGGATTTGGACTTCCTCGCTTCAGGCCGGCCGACGGGCGACAGCACGCAGAACTGCGTCCCGCCGAGGCTCTCGCCGTGCGTCGTGCCCTGACACCTGTCGCCGCCGGCTGACGTCCTCTTCTCCGAAGCCACCCGTGGAAGAGTGGCCATCTGCTGGCTGGATTTGATGTACGGCACATCAAGGATCTCGTCCATATCCAGATCGTAGTGCTCGAGATCTCCAAACAGAGCTGCGGTCACACAGGCTTTGCTCTTGAGTCCCTGAGCGTCACACGGAGAAACCGAGGCGTCTTCTTTCTGCCCGTCTGCACGCCGCTCGACGTTCTTACCGTCTGCCGCCGCGTCCGAGACCTCCGGCTGGTGTTTGAGAGGAGACACGCGTTTGACGGGTCTGAATTTGCTGTACACGTCAGCGATGCCGGTGGGTTTGATTCCCGTTCCGCTGACCGACGATGCGCTCCGAGCCCAGTTGATCGCCGGAGCTGAAGGAACACGGACGTGACCGAGTCTCAGAGTCATTCATTATTTAACGTTTATATTACAATCTAATTCCTGTCAAGACTTTACGCATGATATGAAATCACAAACCTTGTCTGTCTTCATTCTGCCCATCATGCCGTCGACACAGTTCAGGGATATTCTTTGTTGAGTACTGAGACAGAAGACATCATTAGCTTTCTAATGCAAAACACACGAGTGAAGTCTGTTCTAGTGTGAACTTACAGGTAAATCATCAGTGAAGTCAATCTCATCCAGGTCCAGGTATTCAGGAACGTCCATTTTCAGCCAGCATTCTGTCCTGAAGCGTCCTGTAAACACACAGTGTCTCATCTTTTCATATTGTTGACCTGCTGTACACAGTTCATAGTAATATTAACACATTTAAATGCTTGATTTAAAGATCATGTGTTAATACTTACAACTACAATAACACTGTTTTCATGTAAAATCAGTGTGACGTCATGTCAGGAGAACTGTCAAAATCTTTATCATCATCATCATCATCATCATCATCATCATCATCATCATCATCATGACTGTCACATGAATAAACACACACATACACTAAATCAAACTGACCATTATTCACATAAAGATGGTGGTGATAATGATAATGATAAAAAATAAATAAACTCTTGTGTCTGATGATGATGATGATGGTGTCTCTCTCTCTCTCTCTCTCTCTCTCTCTCTCCATCAGTCTTTTGTTTCTAGCATTAGCGTTAGCTTTAGCATCAGTCAGATTTCTCATCATGTGGTGATTTCTCTCTGTTTCTTTCTCATCTGTGTGTCTGTTATATCTGATGTGTGTGTGATGTACCTGTCTGTCTGTCGCTGTTGTCTGTCTGTCGCTCTTTCTGTCTGTATTTCTGATGGTTAACGGATCAACGGAAGAATGTGATGTGAGCGCGCGCCTCCATCAGCCTCCTCAGCGCCTCACGGGCGCGTGCGGCGCGCACACAAACACACACTGAAAAAAAGAAAAGAAAGATATGAAATCAAATTAAAAACACATAATTGTGATTCACTGTTTCTAGCTCTTCAACTACATGTAAATAAATATGTGACAGATCTTAAATGTGAAACTTTATAAGTTACTTGAGTTGAAATATTGTAAATGAAAACGCACTAAATCTCTATGTGAAGCTTTTAAGATATTTGTATGATGATCCACGTATTGTAGTATATATTTGTTTGATATTTTTCTGTTTTATATGTTGGAAATGATCATTGTCATGTTTATTGGTTGTAATGTAACTGGCATTTAAATAAATAAATGACATCTTAAATATTTATTTTATTATATCATAACAGTTTTGCTGACTGTGTCATTTTGTAATGAATAGAAAATATATGAAATCAGAAAAATAAAAAGTTGAGAAAAAAGTGTTTTCTTATCACAGTAGTGTATCTCACTGTACATAAACACAACTGACCAGCAGAGGGACACACACACACAGACACACACACACACACACACACACTCACACACACACACACACACACACACACACACACACACACACACACACACACACACACACACACACACACACACACACACACACACAGACACACACACACACACACACACACTCACACACAGACACACACACACACACACACACACACAGACACACACACACACACACACATTAAAAGACATGTGCTTCTGTGCTTTTATTCAAATAATGTTTTCCTCTTAAACTTCTTAAAGTGTCTTATAATATTAACAGCACCTTTAGATGGTTCATGTCAGACAGGGTTTAAGCCTATAGAGTCCCAGACTAAAATACAAGTTATATCTTACAGTAAAATATACCAGTGTCTCAAGATTCACACCAGTAACGTTTTTTGTAAGGCATGTTTGTCAAAACTACTTAAATGTTCTAATTTAACTAAAGTCAAGTCCTGGATTAATCTAAACCCTGTCTGGGAATTAAACCACCTCTATATTTGTCTTCTAATAGGCTCATAGCCATCTTTTCTGTACCTATTTTAAGCAATAATGACAGATGGTTAGATATTAGGAAAACAGATGATAAATGGAAAAGATTTTTATGACAAAAACATTTAGACTAGAACTAGATTGTGTTTTATTACCTTACAGTAATGAAGACAAACAGTACAAACAGATAAGATGTGAATCTAAACAATGAATACAGAAGTGAAGATTAATGTCATGATGTCTTATAAGAGCTTTAGATGTCCCAGAAAGCTGCTGGTTCTGGACAGTAAACAGTGATGGAGATGATCTGCACTGGCGTTTGTATCTGTCTGTTCTTGTCTTCTCTGCACATGATGTTTCATTGACTGTCAACAGAAGATCCACAAGACTGTTTGAATACAGTTAACACATACTGTCATTCTGGCAGGACTTTTATTATGAAGCAGAATAACTTACGCAGACATGCTGCACCCTGAGAGGTGAGCGTAGTGACCGGTGTAATGGACATCACAGCGAACAATATTATTACTGAAGTCCGATTCTGAAATCTGGTAACCTGGATTTACAGTAATCTGAAGCAAAGGAAGACATATCACTCAACTCAGACAGATGATTATTACTCTTCATGATTATGAGTTTATATGATACCTTCAGAATATATTTCCCCGGCTGGACATCAGTAATATCAATCCACTGACAGTCAATGTCTGCGCTGTACGTGTCATAACATCCAGGACTCAAACCCTGTACCAACACAAGATATAGAAATAAAACCCTGTACCAACACAAGATATAGAAATAAAACCCTGTACCAACACGAGATATAGAAATAAAACCCTGTACCAACACAAGATATAGAAATAAAACCCTGTACCAACATATACCAACTAAATATAAAATAAAACCCTGTACCACACACAAGATATAGAAATAAAACCCTGTACCAACACAAGAATATAAAACCCTGTACCAACACAAGATATAGAAATAAAACCCTGTACCAACACAAGATATAGAAATAAAACCCTGTACCAACACAAGATATAGAAATAAAACCCTGTACCAACACGAGATATAGAAATAAAACCCTGTACCAACACGAGATATAGAAATAAAACCCTGTACCAACACAAGATATAGAAATAAAACCCTGTACCAACACAAGATATAGAAATAAAACCCTGTACCAACACGAGATATAGAAATAAAACCCTGTACCAACACGAGGATATAGAAATAAAAACCCTGTACCAAACACAGGATATAGAAATAAAACCCTGTACCAACACTACAGATATAGAAATAAAACCCTGTACCAACACAAGATATAGAAATACAAAACCCTGTACCAACGGATATAGTTAAAACCCTGAAATAAAACCCTGTACCAACACAAGATATAGAAATAAAACCCTGTACCAACACAAGACGTTCAACACAAAATATTCATTCCTCCTGAATGTTGTGTGTACCTGCGTGTGTGATGTGCAATACCGGTGGTATCCGGGATCACAGGAAGTGTCCTCGAGACAGAAACTCGCTTTATGACCCTCTGCAACTTTCCTCTGAGTCTTTGAATCCAGCAGATCATAATGACAGAACTCATTCATACTGTGATAATGTCTGAAACACAACAAGATATTCTGCTGATCTGTATCACACGTTTCATTTTCATGAACAGTTTTTGCATTCAATTCATGTTTTATCAGCAGTAATACTTTCAAAACGTTTATAACTGCTGTTTATTATTTATCCTGAGCTTTATTATAATAGAGAGGAATGTGTTTGCTGACTGGTGACAGCTGTGCCATTCCCAGGCGTATCGAGGTCTGTTGGGGAGAAAGTCGGCCGTTCCCTGATTCTTCACGCGCTGTGGAAAGCGCAGCAGAACTCTCGTGTCATAATCATGCGCTTGACCTGCTGAACTGATGAACACAAAACACAGATTCATATTTCATGAAATGTAAATGTTGACTTATTACTGAACCATTGCTGTTGAGATTCAGAAAGTTCTTCTTCTGTGTCTCTGGTTTTATTCTTGTTAGTATTAGACAATGAAGAGATTGGTTACTTTATGAATGCAGCACACACCTGGACAGACATTTCTCTTCAGCAGCACATCTCAGACTGTACATGGACACCCGCTGCACATATGTGGACACTTGAATCATGTATGGATCCATCACCAGATCCGGCAGTCCTGGAGACATTTAACAGGTCTCTCTCTCTCTCTCTCTCTCTATAACCTCATAATAATCAGACATACAAACAAAACTTACCATTCTGAAAGTATCTGGTTCCGTATCCGTGATGTCTGTGTGTGTTTCTCATGTGTCTGTAGTATGAGTCGTAGTAGTTGTAATATGGATTGTATGGATTATTCCGGATCGATTTGTATGGATCATATGGATCATCTGCAGGCATCATGTCTGATGTGTTTCTGGAGCTCGTGTTCTGGGTCTCTTCAGTCATTCTGTGATTAATGTCTGTTCGGACCGGCGGCACGAACTCGGCTCCGGGACTCAGCAGCTGATACACGCGCCCGTTATTCATCCATCGCGTGCGCGCTCGCGCACCTACCTGTTGCGCGCGACGCGCTCCTCTCGAGTCCGCGTTTAACTGACAGAAAACTGTCGATATACAAACGCACAAACACAACAAAAGTACACAATTACGAGCACAACTCTCCATAATCCCCAGAAAAGCCGCAGCGAGTCGCGTGTGATGTGTGAGAGTCTGGTGTTAGTGTGATCAGTGGGTGAGGAGGGACTCTTCTTGTGGCCCACGGGAGGCTGTAAAGTTGCTCTGTGGGTCACACTCTTTCATTTTCTACAGTAATGTGTAGATTACTCTCTATATAATATATATATATATATAATGTGAATAACTGTTATAATCTACTGAGAGATACAGATGATCTGAACTGTTTGTGTAAGAGAGAATAAGTGAAGAATGTATAAAACACGTCTATATTAACACACATCATCACACATATACACACTTTGTCGTGTGTGTGTGTGTATACAAACACATTGTGATACGGGGAGAAATAACACTGCTAATTGCTCCATACAAATGATGTATTACTTTATTTTTACACAAATAGTGTTTGCTCATCATGTTACCTGCTGTTCAATAATATATTGTTTTATTATACCACAACAGAACACCATTTAATCAATGTGTCATTCTAAAAAAATCCCAATATTAGTTATATGTTTTTTTTAAATATTAAAAATATTATAAACCAGTTGGTGAATAAATGAATTGATATCAAGACAGTAAGATTTATATCTCTTCTGTGGTACATTGTTAGTCACGTCACATTATTGTCATACAGGTCTTGATGTTCTGGTGGGTTTCAGAAGGACAGATGAACATGATCTAGATTTAAAGCTGAAACTGAAAGTTTTGTGGTTAATGAACAGCTGAACGTGCTGTCCAGCTGTTTGCTGAAGACTCTTTATGAGGTTTTTTAAGGGTGTCCTATTATAGGTGTGCAGCTCACCTTTCCCCATTAAACTCAAATAAAAAGCTCTTGACACGCTACATGTGGCCCAGAGCAGCACAGCGGGACGACACACACAACCACATCAGCACTGACGTGTCGCAAACATGAACACTAAAGCTTCAGTGCTGGGCATCCTCATCCTATATTCCTAAACCGAACCTTTTCAACATAAACATCATTTAGTGTGATTTATAAACTGTTTTGCTCATGGGGACCAAAATAACATGTCCACACAAGGTCAAAAACTACTGGTATTGCTATCTTTACGAGGACATTTGGTCCACACACAGCATGCACAACATGGTGGATTGTTTCACTATAGCTCAGGAGAAAAGTGAGAATTCCCTGACCGAGACACTTTTAAGCTGTGATTAAGATCAAAGTGAAAGTGTTTAAGTGTGCTGTAAGAATATAAAGAGCAGCAGGTCTGGATGAGATGCAGATGTGCATCTGCAACACTTTATTCTGCAGCATAATGAGGAAAGACTCTGCAGGGAGACCAACGTCTTAAAAACGAGGAGCCACTTGATCACCGACTATAAAAACATAACTGCTGCCCCCAGTGCACTTTAAATCAACATGACAACCAACGGTCTACAGTACAGTATATACGCATGCATGTATCATGTGTGTATATGCTGTAAATGTTTGAGTTCAGTTCAGACAGCAGTGTGTGTGTGTGTGTTGACTAAATGATGTGTACAATAATAATCAATCTTTTATTGTGTTGTTTGCTGTAAACATCAGCTCCACCTGCTCTTACTGTATCGCTCACTGTAAAGGTGACATGGCAGAATCCCATAACCCTGCTTGCTCAAACATGAAGCAAATGCAGAGAACGAACATGAATGTAATATTGAGGATTTGATCAAATTACTTTTAACTATATTAATAGTGCTTCAGCAGCAGACTTACTGTTACACACAGTGACATCATCAGATGACATCACTTTTGCATCACTAAATGAAACGTATTATGATTTCAGTCATTTTCTTTTCCTTCGCTAAAGAACACATCCAGATAAAAATGACTAAATCCCCTAAAAACAATCCAACTATCATTCAATTAATAATATTTGGGCTGTTTTTGATGAATTCCTCTTATTCAGTTTTTTCAGTGACAGACCATAAAACAATCTGATCTTGTCCGATTTTGTCCGTTTTAAACACTGAAATATTTAATTTCTGATCTTTTAATATCATTCACTGTAAAAACGATAAAAAAATAAGGAATATTTTGAAAACTGATTTTCTGAACAGTGTCTGTTTTAAAGACATGACAATAACACAGCTGGATGGTTATAAAACACAGGCATGTGTGGCTGCAGGTCATTTCATGTTTTTAATTGGTACATAAATACATTTGTCATTGTATACTGTCTTTTCAAAAATCATCCCATAAAATATCAAAAATATGCTCTTTATAAATTCTTTATATGCTTTCTTTACAAAGACATATAATGTGTTTACAAACATGAAATTGTGTTATAGTGATTGAGAAGTAAAGAGTTTGTCTTGGCAGCGCTCAGCACTGGATATTTCATCTCATTTACACTGTTTTACACAGTTCAAGTGAATAAATGTTTTGATGTACAGTATTTCTAATGTTTGGTTTATGTTGATAGCAGCAATATTAATAACAGCTCTACCACCCCACATGAGAAGAGTCCTGATTAATTCATAAAGGTTCATGATAAACTTATAATTATATCAAATATAGGATGAATCTCTCTGTTGAGGAAATATGAATTATGATTTTCCAGCTTCAGATGTCCTGCATTCATTGACTGTCACAGAGGCTCATGGTAAGATCTGCAGAGAAACACATGAAAAACATTCATGATTTCATTCCTAAAACCGTTTAAATCAATGAGAGATAAACATTTGAAACTTTAACACATTTAGACACATTTAAATCTTGTATTAAAATAAAATGAATCTATCAAATGTGCACATTTCACTCTCCACCTTCATAAGAATTGTAACTGATTTTTTGGGGCAGAAAATGAAGCCACAGGTTTTATTTGTGCAAAGGGAAATAGTTTAGTTCATCTTTCAATCAAAAGTAAAACAGACACAGCAACAGTTATTAGGAGCAATCCTACAAAAGTCCAAGAGACATGAGATTATGAGCACTTTCTATTCCCCTGAAGTTCACGTGACTGTATAATGTTACGTTTGTTCTTCTGACCCATTTTGAAAGCACTTACCGTTCAACATCTCCTGTGATGTGACCTGAAGAGCTTCTGTCTGTCCTGTCCGTCTGCGGTTCTCCTGTTTCTCCATTAAAACCTCACGAGCAGGTCTTCAGGTGCAGCTCTTGAAATGAAAGGGACCTGCAGAGAACTAAACACAGTGTCAAACCTCAGACGGTAGTGCTGGTGGACTTGCGCAGGATGGTTTTGTGTGGTTTCTGCGCGGGATGGGCCGTCAGCGGGGTGAAAGCAAGGGTGCCGTTCTCCATGAGGCTTTGAGCTGGTGCCGAAGATGAACACAGATGACTCGGACTCTGCTTGACATCTATCACTTCTGTGTGTAGGTGCAAATCCGTATTGTGCATGTCATACTGCAGGTCACAGTCGGGACAGTAGCCGTGATATTGGACCTTCTCGCTGAAGCGGACTCGTTCTCTCGTGGTCTGAGAACAGCGTGTCTTGGCGTGTCTCGGAAGAGAAGCCGCCACAGTCCCTGAGCTTTTGGGGCCGTGACACGAGTCTCGTCTCGGCGGGTTTGTGGGGAAAGCGCCGTTTCCCGGCAGCATACCGTTGGCAGCGGGTCGTATCGATGAAGACGTGTCACCGGCGTGATCCTCGGCTCTGGACGGGGTGGAACGGGCCGAGGCAGGGGCAGGTTTCGTCTCTTTAGAACTGTGAGAATGGCAGAGGACACAGATGAAGGTCTGAAGAGCATCTCCTCCGGGTAGACTTTAATCCTGTCCATGCTGGAGGTGGTGGAACTGCTGTTGAGTGTGTCTGTTCGAGAGCTGTCCATCATCCCCTCCTCCAGATGAAGGTCTGATGTCAGACAGTCAATATCATGAACCACCTATGAGCAGAAAACAGCGTCAAACGTCAGATGATCTTAATACATTAAATCTGAATGTCTTTTCAGGTGTAAATGCAGCACATCTGATAGACATTAAACATCTCTGATGCTGTCTCCTAGTGACACTCTAACACTGAACCCAAACTCCATTAATGCATCTATATATATATATATATATATATATATATATGGAGAAAAAACCCTTGAGAGAACCCAAACTCACCTGGAGGGTCATTTCTCCTCTGACATGTTGTGATACAATTAATTCATGTTTATGTTAAACTGGGTGGCAATATTATACAGTAAAGGATTGTTTAACCGGTGATGACAATGAGGCATAGTTCAGCTATAACATCATAAATGAATTATTGTGTATAACAGAAATCAGAAATCTGGAACACTCACATCAGACTTGAGCTCAAACACACTTTCAGATGATGATGATGACTGTAGATGTTTACATGAAGGCCTCAGTGGACATGACCATGACTGCATGATGACTGTATGACACACACAACACACATCATCATCACCGACCGTCATTCTGACACACACACACCTCTTTGAGTTCCTTCGCTACATCTTTGAGGTCTCCTAAGATGTTTTCCAGATCCTTGACGATGCTCCTGATCTGTCGCTTGACTTGAACTTTATCTACGGCTCCGTCCGCGCCCGACATCCTCCGAACCGGAGCGGGATCACGGCTGTGTCGTTTGTCCTCTCATGTGTATGACGGATGGCTCGTGTTTTCTCTCGTGTCCATCACACATGTTCATGTTCGCATGTTTTCTTTAAGATGCAGCGGGTCCCGCTGAATTCGCGCATGCGCGCTGGTGCACGAGCGCAATGTTACAGTGTTTGAATGTTACATGAGATGAAAGCGCCGCAAACACTCATAATCTCATAATCTTGACATAATAAAGATGATTAGATATGATTCATTCAATCCCCCCCCCACACACACACATATGATTTACATCAACATCACTGCTGTGTGCAGTCTCGAGCTGGTCAAACACATTTACTTTACATGATATACACAAGTATATACCTACTGATGTGTGTGTGACAGAAACACTTACACACAAGAGTAACACATCTGCTATCTCGTCCATATCATGTGTGTTTAAATGTCATCATGTTTAGAGAATGAGTTCAGTTGTCGGTATAGCCAATAAACGGGCCTGACGGCTATAGCCCCGCCCACTATGATAAATATATTCAACCAGTTTTTATACAAATATTTTATTTAATAATGTATTGCTATTTAATTGATTTTAATGTTCAAGTTCAAGTTGAAGTTTATTTGTATAGCGCTTTAACAATATAACACTGTTTCAAAGCAGCTTTACAGCAGAATAAACACAATGACAAGCAGGAAAATATAAAAGATCATTTAATAACTCATATCTAATATCAGCTCAGTCTCCTATAGAGCACTCCAACACTGAACCCAAACTCCATTAATGAATCTATATATATATATATATATTATTTAGAGATCTAATATTTAACAATGTAATTACAAGCATGTTTATAACATCTTAAACCCTAAATAAATCATATGTGTTGATGAATGATGAGTTTGATTAAGAGCTGTGTCGAACTCTTCCAGGACTTCATGATTTTAAACCCTCGCACTGACCCAAAGGACTCTTGTGTTGTGTGTAATGTTTGTTATCTGAGCTTGAGCTGTTGTTTTCATGCTTTTATTGGTGTGTTTTGTTTTATTTGTAAAACGGCAACACACAGTAAAACTGCAGTTTAAAGATACGCGGGTCTGATTGGCTACTGCGGCTTGACGTCATGACCCCGATAACGGAAGTGGGGTAAAAGTCACAGTGGAGTGTTTTCACGGGACTCGAGGAGTTTTACACGAATCGTGTGATCGTGATCTATATGAGAATAAATATCTGTTGAATGTAAAGATGTCTTTGATGTTTGACGGGAGAGTTGTGCTCGTGACGGGAGCCGGTGGAGGTCAGTTTACATCTATTAACACTGTCAATCAATCTGAATATAAACTCATGAACACACACGTTTAAACTCGATCAGCTTCTGTGGTTGTAGTTTGTTAAGATGACATTATTAAAATGTATTTGTATATGAATGTACAGGTTTATGTATATACTATAGTAGTGCAGCCTTGAGCGCCACATGTATTACATGCATCATGTTATTGTTATTTGGTTCTTCTTATATATATGTTTTTGGATGCCCTTTTACTCATCATGTCATTATACTAATAAATATTAATAATATTAATAAAGTAAAATAACCTAAATGTGCTGCTGCTCTGTCAGACAGATCAAAGTACAAAGATCACATGAGTGACATGATAACCCATATCAAACTTTACACACTTATCATCACGTTAACATTGTTCCAGTGTCCCGATATATGTTTGTGTGTGTTATGCACGTTTACATGTGTTTGTGTGTGTTGCAGGTTTACATGTGTTTGTGTGTGTTGCAGGTTTAAATGTGTTTGTGTGTGTTGCAGGTTTAAATGTGTTTGTGTGTGTTGCAGGTTTACATGTGTTTGTGTGTGTTGCAGGTTTGGGGAGGGAATACGCACTGGCGTTCGGTGAGAGAGGTGCATCTGTCATCGGTGAGATAAACAACACAGAGTTTTCCGCTGATTAATGTACGTGTGCTGTTGTCAGACTGTAGTTTGTGTTTGACACAGTCAATGATCTGGGAGGAGACATTAAAGGAGGTGGCAGGAGCTCCGCAGCTGCTGATCGAGTGGTGGAGGAGATTAAAGCTCGAGGAGGAAAAGCTGTGGCCAACTACAGTGTGTGACGTCATCGTGACCTAGAGCACATGAAACAAACTGATCTCTGCTGTGCTTTATAATAGATGATTTTCATTGCACACGCATGTATTCTTCATGTACATTATCTTACAGATTCTGTGGAAGAGGGTGAGAAGCTCATTCAGGCGGCATTGGATGCATTTGGGCGAATAGGTGCTGTTATTGAATGAATCATATTACTTATTGATGATGATGTTAAACACAGCAGTAAAGATGGTTTTGTTTTCTTCTAGACATTGTGATTAACAACGCCGGGTAAGTTCTGAATGTCATCTGATGATGTCAGAGGGGATCTGAGGGAATAAGACTAACTGGTTTTACGTCTTGTGTTTTGTGAAGGATTCTGCGTGATCGGTCGTTTGGCAGAACCAGTGATCTGGATTGGGGTACGTACAGTAAAGCAGAGCAGCATCATACGTGTGATGATGTCAACGCTGATGTCACGTGAGCATTTCCTTCTTCAGATCTGATTCATCGGGTTCATCTGAGAGGCTCTTTCCTGGTCACACGAGCTGCCTGGGATCACATGAAGAAGCAGAAGTTTGGCAGGTACCGTTCAGTCAGTCTGTACCGTCTTAAAGCTGTAAATCCTGATTGGACCGTTTCATCTCTGCTGTACTTTATCCTGTCATGATGAGGATGTCAGTTCACACTGGGTTCTTGTCGACCAATTGGTACGGTGTGTGCTTACAGAATCATCATGACATCATCAGCGGCCGGTATCTACGGCAACTTCGGACAGGCGAACTACAGCGCAGCTAAGCTGGGTTTACTGGGTCTGGCGAACACGCTGGCCATCGAGGGCCAGAAATACAACATCCACTGTAACACCATCGCCCCGACCGCAGGATCTCGCCTCACGCAGACCGTCATGCCTCCAGGTCATGAATCTTCAGCAGAATGCTAAACGTACCCTTTTAAAAAGAACACGCACGAGACCTGTAGTTGCAGTTTATGATATTGAGCTGTAAATTGACGCTGTGCTCTCGTGTTCAGATCTCGTGGAGTCATTGAAAGCTGAATACGTGGCTCCGCTCGTCGTCTGGTTGTGCCATGATGACTGTGAGGAGAACGGGAGTCTGTTTGAGGTGCGGACCGCTTTATTTCTTTATTCAGATTATTTCAACTGTCTATGATATTTATTTGCTGTTTGTCTTTCTTTAGGTTGGAGCTGGTTGGATTGGTAAATGTAAGTCTGATCTCTGTGGGGAAAAGTTATAACATGTGTTCTAAAACTTTTGACTAGTAACCGACGCCCTAGAAATGTGATGGAGAGTTTTACAGCAATGACATGTTATATAATATTATTACTGTATGTAGTGCGGTGGGAGAGGAGTCTGGGCCGAATCGCACGGCAAAATAATCACAGCATGACACCAGAGGCCGTAAGAGACACGTGGAATGAAATCTGTGACTTCACTGATGCCACCAAACCAGCAAACATTCAGGGTAACAAGCCACTCACACTCGTCTCTCATTATTAAACCAAATTACATGCAGTAAAAGATGAAAGTCTCTGAGCTTCTTTGCTTTTAGTGTACATGAATGTTTATTAAGATCAAGTGAATAACACTGAGTGTTAACACAGAGTCACTGCACACGCTAGTGGATGTTCTCTCGAAAGTCGACACTGAAGATGGAGTTAAAGTCAATCCCACCAGCGCTGCGGGCCAGATTAATCCTGTGAGCACATTATAAACACACGCACACAATAACCGTCAGGAGCTCTGAATCACTCAAACGCCGTGTGCTGTTTTTACAGTCCGATGCTGTTGGACGATCTCTCGCAGAGATGAGCTTCACATACACACACATGAACACTATCCTGTATGCTCTGGGGGTGGGCATGACCACTAAAGACCCGGATCATCTTAAATTCCTCTACGAGGGTCACGAGGACTTCAGCTGTCTGCCCACGTTTGGAGTGATCCCGGCCCAGAGCGCCATGGTGGGACTGAGCGGCGTCCCAGGACTCGACATCGATCTCACCAGGGTGAGAGACTCGCTACAATCGGCCGATAATACGAAAGTTTTTTCTGAGCATTTTTTTTCATGTGTAATGCTCATTTATTGTGCAGTTGCTGCATGGGGAACAGTATCTGGAGCTGTATAAACCTCTGCCCACCTCAGGTGAAGATCTGAACACAGTCACTCATCAGATCACATCGCTCTGTTTAACAGCTTGATGTTTTCACAGGAACTCTGACGTCAAAGGCTAAAGTAGCTGATGTTTTGGATAAAGGATCAGGCATGATTGTTCTGCTGGACGGTGAGTTTTATTCAGCAGACAATATAAAGAATAATGCATCAGTGTTCGGTGTTATTAAAGACGTGCTGCTGTCGTGACAGTTCACACATACAGCGGACAGGAGCTGGTGTGTTACAATCAGTTCTCAGTGTTTATCGTTGGAGCCGGAGGATTCGGGGGGAAACGGATGTCAGATAAAACTGTGGTGAATTCTCTTATTCGACCTCTTCATCTCAACTGTTTTCACAGCTGCTCATTTACACCAGATGTTCCCAATTTATTTCAGGTTACCGTTTCGCCTCCAAACAGACCTCCAGATGCCGTGATTGTAGACCAAACATCTAAAGACCAAGTACTAGAAGCTCATGATAGGATGATGGTTTTGTCATTATATAATACACAGTTGTGCTTGATGAATCTGTTGAATAAGTGTAAAGTGAGTGTTGTGTTCAGGCAGCGCTGTACAGACTGAGTGGAGACTGGAATCCGCTTCACATCGACCCCAGTTTCGCTGCTATGGGCGGTACGAGACATCCCGCAGTTTCCTTCGCTCTCTTGTTTTCTGTTGTTTTGGTTTACCAGTGATTGTGAAATTGCTCACAGGGTTTAAATCTCCCATTCTTCATGGCCTCTGTTCACTTGGCTTCGCCGCCCGGCACGTTCTGAAGCAGTACGCGGGAAATGACGTTTCTATATTCAAGTCCATCAAGGTAAAGCCTGGATGCAGAAACTCCACAATTACATCTATCCTATAATAATCACCTTCTGTCTGTTGTCACGCAGGTCCGGTTTGTGAAGCCCGTGTATCCGGGACAGGCTCTGCAGACTGAAATGTGGAAAGATGGAAACAGAATTCACATTCAGTGTAAGGTGAGGAATCTCTCAGAACGCCGCTGGGGTAGTTCTGCTCTGTATTTGAATAGCCGTGGGGTGATTGTGATAACAGCGCAGGGTTTAAATCCTGATGATGAGATTTTTTTCTGGCTTTCTAGGTCAAGGAAACAGGAGGCATTGTGCTGTCAGGAGCGTACATCGATTTGCACGCCGTCACAGGCTCATCGGTCAGCCGCGGTCCGCCAGAGGCAGGTTCACATTAACACCGTTCTGTTATCATACACGTATAATAAAGACATTTACACTCTTATATATGTGTATATATATATATATATATTATATATGAAAATGTTTGCGTTCACGTAGCCGGAACAGCTTCAAAGTGATCTGGTGTTTGCCGAGATCGGACGCAGGATCAAAGATGTCGGCGCTGAGCTGGTGAAGAAGGTTAATGCTGTTTTTGGATGGGAAATCACTAAAGATGGAAGAACCATCAGGCAGTGGAGTGAGTCGAGATTTAAACAACACAAACACACAAGTGTCAGAAACACGACAGCATAAAGAGAGAAACATGAATTCTAATACATCTTACAATCTGAAGCCTAACAGAACCTGACATCATGAAAATCACATTCTGAATATATGAAACATGAATGAAAAGCAGTTCAGATTTGATCTTTAATTCCTTTCAGCTATCGATCTGAAGTCAGGACGTGGAGATCTTCACAGAGGAGAATACGGAGGAAAAAGTGACGTGACCTTCACTGTGTCGGATGAGGTCTTAATGGATGTGGTGCAGGGGAAAATAAACCCTCAGAAGGTACCAGAATATCTCACACACATGAGCTAAAGCATGAATTCTCTTTAACGCATGTTTCTTTCTCTGAAGGCGTTTTTTGCTGGCAAGCTGAAGGTCAGAGGAAATATAATGTTGAGCCAGAAGCTGGAGGCGATACTGAAGGATTATGCTAAACTGTGAAGATCCGTGCAGACATCATATCATCAGACAAATGAAACATACGACATGATGATTAGCCAAACAGAAATGACTTACTTCTAAAACTAATTCTAATTGTCAGATTTCAGATGCTGTTAATAGATTCACTTCTGACTTTTGTGTCTTCATACATCTACATTCATTGTAATCATTGTAATATGATGAAGATAAATGCTAAAGATGTGATTTATTAATATTATACAAGCTGCTAATTTCTAACAAACTTGCACTGTGTGACAGTTTGTGTCTTGCAGTAAAACAGATCATGAGAACATGGTTGCATTGAATGATTTATTTTGTCATAACGTTATATGTATATTAGACAGTCTGATTTACAGTCATTATAAAATTAAATAGATTTGAGTATATTCACATTTGAGGTTAAGGGGGTTTGTATGATCGTCTACACATGATGATGAACTAAACGGCTCAATTCTTCAGAATGAAAGGATGAGCAAAATGAAAGCAACAGAGCTAGATGAGTAAGACGACCGTCATCAGCTAAAATCTCACATGAGAAAGGAAACGATAGAGTTTGTGCTCGGACTCGATCGGCCGAAGGTAAAAGAAAACTCAAATAAAATCCTAAAACAAAAAACTCTTAATGATTATAAATATATCTGTTTAACATGGAATCATTTAATCAAGCGCTCAATAAAGCTTCATTGACATTTTTACATCCCACAATAAAAGTAGCTGTAATCTTTAGAGAGATATTCACTCTGAAATCAACATATTTACACTCGTGAAACTCTCGTCGGTTCATCTGCAGCGGTCGACCCGTGCCGCTGATCTTCTTCAGAAGCTGCTTCAGCTGGAGTCTCAGTCTTCATTCGGACAGACTGTGGAATGATGTTCCAGCTCAACACAAAAACAAAGTGCTTGCTTTACATAAAGTGATCCGTTACATTGTACATGTGGCCAAAATTAGCTGCTCTTGTTCTCACTGAACAGAGAGTTTAACACCTCCTGACAGTGATATGAGAGTACCTGTGGTACTGATGGATGTACAGCGGTCAGATTCTACATCTATACTAAATACTGTTTATTGTAATAACATACAATTACCTTTCCAATATAATTATTATTATTATTTTTACAACACGCGTAGTTTAACAGGAACGTTTACGGACGGACATTATAAACCACTTCTGAAACTTGAATGAGTTTAACCAACGGGTGAATGTCTGGTAAGCACCAGCGAGAGGAGATCCAGGTAGAAATATAAGGACACTTATCACTATTTAAATCTAGATTGCGATCACAACACTGCTTAGCAAGAGTTTGGCTAGTTAAGGCTTTACTGATATATACTTGCTGTGTATCCTAAAGAAATGTGCTTCGGTAAGTACATCCTGACGCGGGCTGAAGCAGGACTTGGTAGTAACCCTGTATTATTTGGAGAGGATTCAAGCAGTGATGTCCGTGTCTCTCGTATTGCTTCTCTTACCGTGTGCAAAGATAAAGAACGCGCTACATGATAAACTTCACGTCGGTTTTGACGCTGCCGTCGTCGCCCGGCAGGACCCGCATCTTCATGGTTCCGTCCGCCCCGCAGGAGAAGACGTGATTGGCCGGGCCGGTTTCGATCTGCATGACGCCTGTGCCGAGGTTGCGAAAGAGGGACTGACGGGTGTGTTCATTGCTGAAGGTGTATAACAGGCTCTGGGTGGATATGTTCCACACCTGACAGAATAAACAAATCATCACAATGTCATAAACACATCACTGTCACCCCTGTAATAACTAGTAATATCAGTCAAGATTACTTGTACCAAAAGTACTAATAGGGAGGGCTATATTATTTCACTAAAAATGTTGTTTTTGCTGTTGTGTATTATACATCATGTGTTAATGTAACATGTGTTCTGCTTAGTTCCAAACAAAACGTTTGATTGTATTTAAGCATTTAAAGATGACAGAATGTCTCTGTTAAGTATTGGTTCTTATTTAACATCAGTCTTGCTTCCCAACTAACTACTAACAAACTTCTGAATCAGTCGAGCTCTCGCACCTTAATGTTTCCCTCAGCCGATCCGCTGATGAATCGTCCCTCTGAGGAGTCCACGGCCAGGGCTTTGATGGGCGAATCGTGAGCCTGGAAACTTTGTCTCTGGATCTTCTGACTGAGGTCCAGGACACTGATCCAGCCTCTCCGGCCTCCGCTGATCAACAGCTGATGTTTGGAGGCTAAAGCCAGAACGGTCGCGCCAGACTCGTGGCAGCTGAACGCTGGAAACACACACAGGCTTGTGTTTAGATGGGTTCAGACAGACTGAGATGTGTGTTTGCGTAGAGTCTGCTGACTTACCCTGAACCAAACTGTTGGCTGGTGTCACCAGTGTGTCCCACAGGCAAACATTTCTGATGAGAGAATAAAGAAAACATGCTCTTCATCGGCTCTGTGAGGATCTTAAAAAGTGTGCGTTTGTACCTGTTGTCTGTCGACAGGCCGGCTGTGGCGATGAGAGACGATGATCCCACGAAAACAAAATCATTGGCAGTTTTATTATGACACTGAAGCGTCTGAATAAAAATAAACAAACAACACACGAGATCTCAAAACAAACATCAATTAGACTTCTGTTATTTATATTTGTCATAACTGACTGTGAGACAATATGACTTTAATATCTTCATATACACAAATCTATCATTGTGGTCTAAGAAACTTCTCACACACAGTGTGTGAATAACTGCTGAAGAAAAGAAAAACACAGATGTACCAGGAATGGTTTGGGTGTGTTTCCAGTAGTGCTGGTCTGCCACAGGCTCAATGCTCCATCTGCATCTACAGTCCCAAACTACACAAACACACATGAGCTCTTCAACACAAAACCTTTCAGTACGTATTGTCCTAATTACACGATTTTCTAAAACCACGTAAGTCACAAACTCTTCTGGTACACACACCTTGTTACCCTGATAATTGAAGCGGATTCTTGTGACTCTGGAGTTTCCGGGACTTCTGAAGCAGGTGATCTGCTGTGAATGTCCCCATTCAAACATGCGCACACTTCCGTCCTGAGCTCCTGTCAGATCTACACACACACACGCGGTCTGTTCAGAACCAGAGCTAACACACACACACACACAGAACGATCAGAGGAATCGAGTGGATCACGCTTACAGTACGGGAGGGTGGGGTGTGACGTCATCCGTCTCACATTAATGATGTTTCGTTTGATGAGCTGCAGTAAGAAACGTCAGGAAGTCGATTAAAACTCAGTGTGACAGCTTTCAGAAGCGCATGTTGATATGTCTGCACAGCTCACCACAGCCGCTCCTCGGCCCGTCTGCAGGCCGCCCAGCCAGGGCATGTTGATGGGCGTCCCTGGGCTACTGCGCGTGTAGGGCGTGGTGCCGTGTACAACGTTAAAGTCATCACGCGCGCGGACCACCAGGAAATCTTCGTTCCTGTCAAACGCGAAAGCCCAACATCAGTTCAGTCTGTCATCAGATGAGCGTGAGATGAGTGTAATACACATCTTACCCTTTGACCTCCGTCTCTGACTCATCATCAATCCACGTCAGTATCTGAGTGGCGAGGATGGAGGAGACGTCCAACTCCTGGACCTCATGAGTGGAGGCGATGACTAAACAGTTGCGATTAGCCTAAAAACAGCAGGAAGCGGATGAGATTCCAGCTCATCTACAGAACTCCAGCAGAACAGCGGTAGCAGGTCCATTAGCTCACCTTATTGATGGCGAACGCGGTTATGAGGTCAGACTCCTTGTGGACAATGCGAGCTTTGACTCCAGGGCTGCCCAGATCACCATCCATCTGTGTGAGAAACAAGACAACAGTGTGACATCACAAACACTCGTCTCCTGACTGATGTCAGAGGGGCTGATGAGGTGATATATATATATATATAACGTTATAAATGGGTTGGTTTATTCATGATTACTGTAGATACCTGTTGTTGATTGGCCTCCACCAGCACAGTACGTTTCATACTGTCAGTCTCCTGATTTAAGATTGATGATGATGAAGCATGCAGGTCAATCACACACAACACAAATCACAGTTCAATGATTAACAAATGACAACACAACAATAATTACATTACATGCATAAATGATCAAACAGACTGAAGTGACGAGGGTTTTTAATTAGATATGGTTCAGTAAAATATGTTGAGTATTTTTTAACCGTATCTCTTTTGACCATGTGTGAAGCACAAATACCTCATTCTGATCTCGTTTCTTAGTGAAGATGTTTCGTATGAAGGTTTCCTGAACCTCTTCCTGTTTGACCAGAAACTGCCACAGACGTTTGACGGGCAGAGAAGAGTGTCTCCGAGATCTGAAACAACCACATTCAACACGCTCAGAACTGCAAGACACATTCAGAAACCGCACACGAAGATATGAATCTATGTTTTACTTGAACGGTGTGTTGGAGGGTTCCAGCAGGACTTTGTGCCTTAAGAGCGCCGGTCCAGATGACGCGCTCTCGTCCTGCAGCTGTGTGGAGATGTAATGTGACGGAGGACCTCCGAAAATCTCTAGCCGCTTCAGCAACAACTGCTCCCAGCGCTGCAGGGTCTTCAGAGCCGCGTGACACAGCGGAGAACACACGGGCAGATCTAACGCACACACACAGACATTCATTTCTGCAGCAGACGCTTTTATCCAAAGTTACAAAGAGGAAAACAAGAAGATAAAATTGAAGGCAGTTACCTAAGAGGTCATGACCGGCCATTGGGTAGAAGGTCTTCAAGTTCAACAGAACCTTCTGCACCATAGCCAATCGCATCAAACACCAGCTGCACACGAACAACATGACATCATGAGTTTCTCACAG
Source organism: Beaufortia kweichowensis (assembly GCA_019155185.1). Classification (NCBI taxonomy): domain Eukaryota; kingdom Metazoa; phylum Chordata; class Actinopteri; order Cypriniformes; family Gastromyzontidae; genus Beaufortia; species Beaufortia kweichowensis. The sequence continues at coordinate 132,829 of CM032806.1, read as the reverse complement.
CACACGTGCACACAGTTATCATGTGACCACAGGACACACCTGTAAGAGTTACTGTTAGAGTGTTCCTCCTGTGGAGAGTTAAGATCAAAAGCATCTTCATCGTCCTCATCCTCACTGTCTTGACTTTCCTCAGAATCATATTCCACTCGACTGCCAGACGAAGGCAGATATGGCTTCATAAAAAAACACATATAATCACACACAAGTACACCAACATCCACAAAACCTAAACGCAAACTGTAAAACAAACCGACACCTTTGCCATGAAGTAATCCCAGATGCTGAGCTCGGGTGGAATAAAGCGTTCTCCAGAGGCGTCCGTCTCCTGCTCGCTCACGGGTCTGGGGCTGAGAGGACTATCAGGAACGTCTCTGGAGTTACTCCGTGATGAGTGAAGTTTAAAACCTTCTGCATCTTCAACTAACACAAACAGGCAAAGAGCATTACGCTATATTACTGCTGCTGCAGTGCTTTAAATAATCAAGATAAGAACCATTAGTCCTGAATGTGAAAAATAAAACACAAGTTTTACAGTTATGTTGTCAAGTTCATTACGCAAGTGTTCTTTTACATGCTGGATTAGGATTCAGTCATGATTTACTCTAATGAGGAGAGATGATTGAGATATTTAATGAAAGAAGCACCTGGCGGTGAGATGGATTTCTGCACCAGAGGAACACAAACACCACCTCCAAACACAGCAACCCAAAGCCTGCTGTTGAGCGGATGAGCCACTATCCTGAAGAGCTGATGGGTCGAGTGGGTGGCCAGACCGTGAACAAACAGACTGAGGAAAACGGCGGTCAGGATCTCGCACAGAAGCACAGGCAGACCAGGTTGATTCTCGTCTCCTGACGCGTTCAGCAGACGCACGAGAGCAGAGATACCTGCGCAGAAGAGGAGAGCGTTCACGTGTCTGCACGTCAAATCAGCTGTCGGCGTTCAGAGAGACGGCGGGTTACCGGGCCACTGCGTAGGTGATGTGTTGGGCAGGGCGCTTTCATCCATACTGACGCTCCTCACAGGTGCAGGATGATTCAGCAGAACGCTCTGGTACACGACACCCGTAAACGGATTCACATGACTGATGAAAAACAAGAGCAGAGATTCTGTAAAAATTTTCTGTACCATAAAATCAAATCACGATTGCGTTTCTGTGTAACCCTAAAAAGAAAACCCCACACACCTGTAACTGTGTCCATCACACAGACACTGATAGACGCAGGCTGAAAGAGAGGCCGCCAGCGTGTGCATCACGTAAATCTGACACGGCAGAAAGACACATGAGAGGAGACGTCCAGCAACAATCACATTCACATAACCACAACCCAACGGTACTTTACCTTGTTGTTGACCATGTCAGGGTGTGGAGGAGAGTCCAGAGCATTGATGGTGCGCAGTATGTCGTGGGTGAGGTTGGTCAGGTGCACTATGGGATTGGCCACCACAGTTTTGGAGCGGGCGGTCCAGGCCAGCAGAAGAGGTACTGATGTGTGCTGTTGAGCGGGGTCACAGATCTGCAGAACAGCATCCTGGTCAAAAACACACATCACTAAATCATACACAGAGTCAAATAACACAGAATGCTGAGAAAGACCAGCACTAGAGACACATCAATGTTCATGCGTCAGTGTGTGTCAGCTGTCAGTCAGATCAAAAGTGTCATGTCCTGATGCCCTGTGAGCTCATCACTTACATGATGTTTGTGCAGCAACATAAAACACAAATCTGATCTCACCGTCTGAAGTCGACATCTAAATGCCACATGAGTTTATGCCGTTTGAGCCTCTGGGTCAGTGAAGTGAATCATGTTACCTGCTGTGACTCCTGCAGTAAGAGAATCAGCTCCATCCTGACAGAGGCCAGACCGCCACCGTGAGAGCCGTGCAGGCTGCAGTAACTCAGGAAGATGCGCAGTAACGGCTGATTCCTCTGCAGCCATAGTCTGCGTCTACGCTGCGCGTCTCCGACCTCCCCGGAGCCGGCTTGACTCAGATCCGCCGAAATGCCTTCGGACAGATGTAACGGGTCGTAACCGCAGCATCTCTGCAGGGCCGTCACCCCTCGCTCCAGCCAGTGACACAACTGATGCCGCAGTTTCCCTCCGTCCAGCTCGTATCCCGTGGACAGCGTGCGTAATTCTGTGGTGAGGATCTTCAGACAGGAAATGAACTTCAATTGACCAGCCAGGATGTCTTCGGAGAGGGCGAGCGAATCGTCGGCCGGCGTATCCGTGGAGGGGGAGGCCGCGTCGGAAGCGTCTCGAGGAACGCCGCTGTTCTCCGGGTGTATGGCCTTCATCGCCAGCCCTGATTCTTCTTCGTCAGAGTCGACTTTGTCACTGTCCCATTTGAGCTCTAGAGGTTCATCCTGCAAAGTCACGGAGGGTTGACTCCAGTCAAAACTGAGCACAGAATCAGACTGGCTGACCTCTCGAGGAGAAGACAGCGTATCAGAGAGCGACTCAAAGCCGTTCACTATCGGTTGAAACCGGTCCAGAGCACGGTCTGGATCGTTGCATTCCTCGTTCAATGAATTCTTTTGGCCGAGGCGCATCTTTGATCGTTTAACAACTTTCGGCATTTTGGAGAGGACTTCTAAAGCCAGCATTGGACAGCCGGCCTGTAAGTGTGCGTGAGCAGCGGCGAAAAAGAGTCTTCTTTCCATGAGGGTGATAGAGTCGCTCGCGCGGCCCTCCGCTGTCAAACACACTTTAGCTTTATCTGAGGAGCTGAAATGAAGGCGGAGCAGCAGCGGGTGAGTCCTGAGAAACGTGTAGAAGTTAAACACGTCAGGATTACAGGGAGATGTGGTCGTAACCCCTGAACAACAAGAACAACAAAGAAATACTATTTCAACATTTCATAAACACACACGAAGGAAAGAAAATCTCTGAACAAAACAAAGATTAGCACTAGTGTTTTTAAAGTTTTCATCAAGTGACATGATGTTCTTAGATGGATTACAGCAAAGCTCCATGAACATTTGAGTAGGAGATGGGCATCTTACCACGATGAGGTTGTTCAAGCAGAGTTTCCAAAGCCCTGCTGTAGTCATCTAACACCCAGTATGCCATACTGCGCAAGAATGGATCCTGGTGGGCCGGGATCTGCTGGTCCTGACCCAGAACGTGTCTCTGAAGAATTCGTTTGTAAGTGCTGGATGTCTCGAACTCAGACTCATAGAGTCGACATATGACCAGAGCCAGCTGAAGGTCCTGCATCCTCTCTATACAAACCTGACAATGTGACGTGTGAAACATGCATTAAACCAACACTCGTACATGTTTGAAGAACAATATAACAAGCGTTAACTGCAGTCAGATCAATTGATATTTATAAGCGTGCTGTACTTCAACAGCATCTTTCAGCGATCCAGCCAGCAGAAAGAAAGCAGCCGAATGTTGGAAACGCTGTTTTCCGAGCAGAGAGAAAGCGTTCTTCAACGCTGCCTTCCTCCAGCGATCCTCACCGAAGTTATTACTGAAGAACGCCGTCATCTTCGCATTTTGCTGAGACCTTCAACACACACACAAACACACACACACAAACACACACACACAAACACACACACAAACACACACACACACACATATGATCTCGTGAGACACGCATTCAATTACATTCATTTATTTAGATGCTTTTATTCTAAGCAACTTGAAACATTTTAAGAGACAACAACAAATATAATATATCAACAATATATAATACAATTACCTGTACAGTCCCCAAACAACAGCTTTCTTCTTCATGGCCAGATAAAACAAGGCTGCGTCCAAAGGGTCATTGTTCCTTTGATATGAAGCTTTTGCCACCTAATGAAAGATTGCTGATTATTAAACACAAATGAGGTGACAGAAATCTTATCGAATGACCATTTAAAACACCTTACAAAACTTTCATCATTTACACCTATCAAACACCGGCACAAAATAGACCATATGGATTCAGTTCTCAAACCTTTTCAATGCATCTGCGTAGTTTGTTTGTGCTCCTGAGCCACCAGCCCAAACCCATAGCTCTCAGCTCCGGCCACGTGGGCTCTCCCTTCTGCAGGGCTGGAAGCATGTTGAGAAGTTCCTCCTCAGCCTCCGAGTGAAACGCCCAGGCATAATGACAGGTGGACAAGCCTGAAAACAAACACCAATCATAAAACACATGACAGGCAGAGAACAGCGTTTTCTTTAACTCACTAGTGAACTCCCGTGAGGTACCTTGACAGACGAGCTGAACGCGATGAGCTGGAGGTAAAGATGTCAGGAGAAAAGTGTGCAGACGAACAGCCAGCAGAAACTTTAGCCCGCATTCGTCCAGCGTCTCTCCACCTGATAAAAGACATGAGATTCAAGCATCTCTTAAACAAATGAACATGATCAAAGACTCATGAAATGACTACCTTGGCCTTTCCCTTGACTCTCTCCAATGTCTGTGCTGGTGGAAGCGATCGTGTCCACCAAAGCCATCAGGGACATCTGCTCCATTCGCGTCAGACCCGGCAGACTGGAGTGTAGCAGGTGACCGGATAACACCCGGGCGTGCTCGGGTCCGAAAAACGTGGGGCTGTACTTTGAAAGATCAATGACTTTGGCATTTCCATCCTCCTCGTCGACACCAAAAGGGTCCAACTCGTCCGTGCCGACGCCAGAGGCTTGGAAGAGCTCGTCATAGGTGTCCGCTCGGGTGCCGCCGATACCATCCGTCTGTTCTTCGGCTTGATGGGCCACCTCCTCGTCGGCAGCCAACAGCGCACATAAGGGCAGAGGAGGGATGGAGTCTATCTCAGTGTAGTCCGAGCTCTCGCTCTTACTGAACATCTTTGGGTCTCTGCTGGTGCTTCCGCTGGCACTGATGGTGAGAGAGCGCAGACGTCTCTCGTGGCTGACAGCGGCGTCTTTCAGAGACACGATCTCACCGGCAATGCTCTTCACCAGATGGGACAGGATGGCTTTGGCCCGTTTGACCTTCCCCAGATCCATGAGCTCTAGTAATTGTACTGGATGATACTGGGCCAGAGTGGGAAAGAGGTGGTGGGCGGCCTCAAATAATCCAGAATCCTCCTCCTCCGCTGGCAGGTCATACATCGTTCTCTTTCCACTAAGCTTCTGAGCCAAACTAGTCATTGATCTGGTGAGGGTTTTTTTAGGAGGATTTGGACTAAGCCCATCCTGTTTCACAGCAGCAGGGAGAGACGTTACACTACCTGCGCCGATACTATTCTCGCTGGTAACGGCCGCTGCTCTGGCCTGGGCTGGAGGCTGCCACTGAGAGTAGACGTGCATCTCGCAGTCCATCCCAACCACCAAGATGCCATCTCGCACCCAAGACAGAGAGACGGGAATCGGTAACGACCCCTCGACAGACGACACCAAATCCACTATTTGCAGGAGAACCAGCCGAGAGGAGCGGCGCTCCTGGCTGCTGTCAGACAGTCCCAGCTCTGGAGGTTTTCCTGAAAGCATGCCATACATGTGAAGTTTAGAACCCAGACCCACAGTTAATATATGAGAACCATCCTCTCGTGAAACCCAGTCTAAATGGACTCGTCTCTTGCTGACGGCCAAGCAATCGTCCGTGGCGCTCGGTACCATCGAGCTTTTATTACAGTCATTAATCTCTGGGCTATAACACGCACTGACTTTAAGTGTTTGTTCCAGTATCCACTGAGATCCACCCGTGGAGTCGCATTGGAATATGCTGACACGCATGGGGGGCTCACCGATGACACCCTGAGGTCCATCAACACGGTGTGCCACCGCTACTCTGCTAGTATGACAGCAGTTAAGACCCATGATCTGTCCAGAAACACTCAGAGCACTGCTGCTGGCCAGACCTTCCTCTACAAACAAAGGCCATTCCTCCCAGACGTACAATACTTTCACAGGGGTATCCAGGTCAAAGGCAGAGCTACACTTCCAGAACCTGACGGTACCATCAGAGCAGGACGTGGCCAGCAGATACGGAGCCCGTCCGGCTGGCTGCAAAGATGAAGAACTCAGATGACCTGCAACAAAAATGTAGATAAGCTCATTTTAACAAACACTGAATGCAACAACAGAATCTGCACGAAGCTGTTGACCGGTGGGGACAATCACCTGCAGCAGGTGTCGCGCGTATGACCTCGACACCCTCCGGAAGACTGAGCTCCTGGCAGAAAACTTTAGTGTTTGTAAGCGTGAGGTGACAGGCACTCTGGAGGTTAGCTGTGCTCGGTTTTGATCTTTGTGGCGAGCGGAACGTCTCGAAGCTAAACTGTGAACAGTTCACAGGTGACTGAGAAGTGTGACTCTGATCTGAAAGAATATAAACAAAGATGATAAATCCACAGTAAAATTATGATTATTATTATTTTTCCATATACAAATGAAGACTATCACAGAAACAAACTGCATGCATTAACAAACACTTCTATTTTCTTAATAAAATCCATTACAAACCCATCATGACGGGATCTGCCTGTAGATGGAGATGCCACATGTGTAAGATTGACCTGCCAGAGTGAGAAAACTCCAGCACCACCAGAAAGAATCGAGCAGAGAAGAGCGTCCGGCTGGAATCTGAATGAAGAAAGAAAGCTAATGAATTCACACAGATGTACACGGAGTGCTGCGACATCATTCGTCTGATTCTCACCCTACCGGAATCCTGCGAGCAATCATCCGTTTTCTGATTTCCCAGGATCAGATCCTCCTCAAACACGTGCAGGAGCTGCGTCTTTTTGCCTTGCTGTGCAGACAGATACAGTGGAGGTGAATGTCAGAACACACAACTGTTTCCTACTGACATCTCTACTGGATCTTATACGTACAAAGTCCGTGATGGCATCGAGCTCAATAATGCAGCCGGGTCTGGCCGTAGATTGTTGACTGATGATGTTAAAAACTTCTCCAACATATTTCTGAAAAGTAAATGCATCACATGATTTGCACTGTTGAAACAGCAGCTGGTGTGACTGATTGTGGGTGTCTCTTACAGAGATGTCAGGGTTTGAGAGTTCACTCAGCAGTTTTTTGGCCTCAATAACAGCCTGATACAGTCTCAGCGAGTGTCCGTCACTGGCTACGAAACAGGCACTGGGTGAGTTTCCATATGCGCCTTTGACAAAGAAATGAAATATGAATAAACCATCCCATTAGCTTTATGCAAAAATGTTCACCAACTTTTAAGGATATACAGTTAATATTCATGAACACTGAACACACATTTATAAATATTCTCTGCAGAAGTTTGAACGCTACAGAGATGTTCACCTACAGAGATGACCAACACACCACCAGCCTTTAACTTGTCTAAACTCCAGAAGAAATCACTAAGCAGTTTTCATAGTAAATCTGCATACACACTATGCTGTTAGGAGACATTTAGTTTTTCACTCTGTGTTAGGATTGGGGTTATTCTTCATCCTATTCTGCCTGTATTCTTGATCCTTCATTGACTTTTTCTGAAATGATTAAAAACCCTCCATACTGTGTCTACAACTTGACACCGATTATCAATCACACGTCTGTTTATTACTAGCGACCCTGCGACCATGACCCGAGCACAGACGCTGATATTCTATACATCAGCACCCATGAATGTATGATGTTGTCACAGAAACACAGACATCCTTACCGAGGCAGTTGCTGGGAATGAGCGTGGGCAGCCAAGCCACGTTAGAGAACGCCGACGCGTGCAGCGAGTTGATCCTGGCCAGTTCTGACACGCCCCCCGAGAACGACAGCGGCCCTACGGGATCCACCCGCCATAGGATGAGCTCACTGTAAATAGCGTTAGGGTCCTGGGAGACGCCGCCAGACAACAGTCTGCTCCTGCGAGACGAGCCGGTGGGCCGGGGGGGAGCAGCGCCCCCATCAGGAGTCTTCAGGGCGTTGTGATGTGATGTAGTGAGCAGCAGAGGCAGCACAGAGTGACAGGCCAAATCGTTGAGGTGAAAGCGGTGGCCGCAGTATCGCGACTTATGAGACACACTCAGCACCGTCGAGAAGCCGGAGTCCTCCGCGAAGCTGACGGCCCATTGGTTGAGGGATCCGTCGGCGTGTTTGGAGATCATCAGAACGTTCGGGGTGAAGATACTGAGACGAAGGCTGCTGGAGGCGGGTTTGTTCTGACCCATCAGAGTAGAAGAAGAGTGGGCAAGTGCCACGGGCCGCTGGCGTCCCTGCTGGATGGCCAGGTCCACGTTTTTATTGCAGGCATACATCACGATGCAGCGACTGAGAGAATTGGCATCACCGGTGGGGAAGGCCACAGGGATTCGTGACACGAAGGAAACCTTAAAACAAAGAATGAGTTTACTGTGTGCTCATTTACAACAGATGATTTACACATTTGTAATTTGGGTGGTTGTTTTACTTGGCACACGCAAGTTTTATGCATCATTTCATAAAGAGTCGTGAGCTGATGTCATGGAACATCCCTAATGCTACAGGAGCAACAAAACATGCTCATTGATATATCTCTCCCACTACCGTAAATCAACACGACTTTAAATGCAGTGAGAAACCTGTGCCTGCCGGAACATGCCGGGCTGGTATTCATCCAACCAGTCGACGTGCCACACCAGCAGCGATCCGTCCATGGGGTGGATGCTAAAGAGCATGTCTGGGGCTCTGTTCCATTTACTCAGCAGTAGGTCCACCTGATGATCCACAGCAGCTGCGGGGGGAGAGACAGAGTGTGCCGTCGAGCCGTCTGCGCTGTCCGTGTCCTTATCTGCGTCTGCTCAGAGCCAAAGAGATTCATTATATTTGACCGATGTGAATGAAATATAACGACGTCGCATCAGGAGAAGCGTTTACCGTTCTGCTCTGTGCTGCTCCGGAGCTGCTGTAGAAACACCTCCATGTTCAGCGTCAGATTCAGCTCTTTGTTATTGAGCCAGTGAACGGTGAAGGTGCCGCCCGGTTCCTCCTCAGAGCCGCTGATAGATGAGATTGAGGGCAGCAGGGGGATGTCTGGACACAAATCTCACATTCACTCAATTCATCCAAATGTAAACCCGGATGATGTATATTCTGTTTGTCAGAACACAACTGTTATCATCCAGTAAATAACAAACGTCAAGGTCATTTTCAGTGAATAATGTCTTACATTTCAGTCTGGTCCTCACAGCTAAAGCATGACTTACACTGATGAGCATGAGTGAACACTGACTAAAGGTGTGTGTGCGTGTTACCTGTGGCAGGGTTTATGCTGGCGGCGATGTGAAAGTGACAGAGAGCGTTGGCGTGAAGGATGTTGGCTCGGTGGCTGTAATGTTTGTTCTGTTGTTGAGGCAGAGGGCTCGCGTAAGACAGCTGAGACAAACATCTCACCTGCTCTCTCCATGAATGCTTCAGGTTCAGCTGAAATCACAAATAATGTTCATGTGTTCTTTCACAGATTTATAATGTCATGAAAAAGATATTTATAACACATCTTGAGTTACAGGCATGACAAACTTGTTCACAAAAAATGTTTTTTCAGATTCCACTAATAGATCTAACGATCTCTGTGTAAAAATAAATAATGATCTTTTTAAAGTCATCTTTCACCTTCTGTCATCTGGCTCCAAATTGTAGGCCATAATGAAATTTTTTGTTCAAATACTTGCCAAAATGTAACACCGAATGACCCTAAAACAACTATTCTGTGACTATATTTCATCTTACCTCCAGCGGGTTTTGAGTCATGTTATTGCTGTAGGATTTCTTCACGTTTGATTTCAGCACGTCACTGTTAATGTTGCCGTGTCTGAGTCCAGACAGAAGACAGTCACTGGGCAACAGCGTCTCTGCCCAGAGTCGACACACACTGTCTTTACAGCAGGTCAGGAGCACGTTACACACCGCACCTCTGGAGAAAGACACACGCGCCTCTGTAAACTCCTTTAAGCTCAGTTAAACTTCACGTCCATGAGACGGAGAATCCTCCACTTACCCGGGCACGTACTCGCTGGTCTTCCTCCAGGAGAAGCCGGTGACCGAGCGAGGGTGAGCCAAATAAATGAAGGAGAAGTTGATCTCTGGCCCAGAGCTAAGGTCAACAGGGGTGAAGAGTTTGGTGATGTCCACCTGCCATCTGCTGGCGCTGTACCATACTTTCACCAAACAGTCGTCCTGCAAACAGAAAAATCTCTCAATGAGACCACAAAAGTACTGTAGAAGATCACACGTGATTCACTTGATTATAAGACACAGATTCTTCAGCTGATACCACTGACATCTGAGCAAAAAGTGTGTCTGTGTGCATATACAGACTGTGTAGTGGTCAACCACTAAGATGTATTAAGGCACACAAAGCTCAAACCTGTCCGGCAGTGGCAAAAAACTCCCCATCTGGAGAAAACCTGATGAAGTGAGTCGGCGCTGCCGTCCTGCAACATTTCAGAGAGGAAGAGTGAGATTTCACTGGAGCTGTTAGACATGTAGATAGAGAAATGCAGTGGATTTAATGTGAAAGTGTACTGACTTGCATTGCCATATGCATCTCCACACACTCTGATGACCAGGAACCTCTGATGACTCTTCAGGATCTGTGCTGACTTTCAGGTTACACCACATCTGTAGACATGCCGAGCCGGTCAACAAACACGCTTCTAGAAAAAAACAGAAGAAAGGTGAGTCGTCAATCACGGACAGGAGGAGTTCTACAGCACTGATGCTAATGTACCTGTGGGATGCCAGGTCAGGATGTGTGCCGTCGACTGCAGAACAAACTGTCCAGTCTTCTGCCAATGGTAATTCAGCTTCTGGTGAAGCAAAAAAAACATGAATGAGAGGCAGAACAAGAATGTAATCTATGACAAGAGATCAAGAGAAGAAGCATACCTGCGCTTTTTCTTGTGGACTGACCTCTATGGGGTCAAACACACAAATAATGTTTCCGTAAGACGCTGCAATCTGTTGATTTAAAACCAGACCAGATTACAGTAACAGCTCCAAACACATGACCAGTACGACATGAGCTCCAGTAATGCATGTACAACACACCATGTCTTCAGATGAGAGACTTGTTGGCTATAAAGTTTCATTTTACATCTCAAAGCAATAAGGAAGACTGTTTTACAGATAATTATCAAATTGATGAACAAGAAAATTGAATGAGTGAATAAAACAAGTACACACATACAGTCATGTGAAAACATTAGGACACCTGTGTTTTTAACATAGTTAAACATGGTTCATTTGAACAATACTGGGAGATTCAAGTAATAGAACTAAACAAATAAAACCAGAGAAAAGTTTTTTTTAAATGATCTATAAAATGAAATAAAAATAATCTAATTTCTTGTGAGGATAAAGAACATTGAAGCATTTTGAAGGAGGCTTGACTTATTTATACCTCAGACATTTAGTTTGGTTTGCTCTTTATTATTGAGGTGAGCGGTTTCACCATATTGAGATCCAGAGAGCTCTCTGAGGCCTTCAGAAAGGAGATTGGTCTCTTACATCTCTTACAAGTGGAGAACATTTAAAACAACTGCCAACATGACCAGGTCAGACCATCCAAGCAAATTCAGCCCAAGTGAAGACCGCAAGAGTAGTAAATCCACCAAGGACTGGCTGAAAAGTAAAAGATGGAGCGTTCTAGAATGACCAAGTCAAAGCCCTCAAACAGCTGACAGAATTCTGCATTGAGGAGTGAGAAAAGCTTTCTTCCAGTTGATGTCAGAATCTGATAGATGGCTACAAATACTGCTCATTGAGGTCATTTCAGCCAAAGGGGGAAACACTAGTTATTAGGTATTACTATGTGACTTTTTTCCTCAGTTAAAATACATTCATGTTTATTTCTTTTGTTTAAGTCAAAACAAAGTGTTTTTTTGTTGTTGTCGTTTACATGCAATTACATCACTTTCATCTACAGGTTCAAATTAAAACTAGATCAGAAAATGACTTGATGATGATGATCATTTATTAAAAAAGAACTGAATATTTGATAGGGTGTCCTCATTTTTTCACATGACCGTAAATAAGTTGAGAAGTTGTTATTTCAGTGTCTACAATTATTGTCAATATTTTGGTCTCTAGATATGATGACTATTTACTTTATTATCACGACAGATCAACATCAACATGCTTAAAGAAAGCAACACCCTGACCACACTCAAACATAAACTAAAACACACACACACACATGATGAAAAGAAACATTCCTACGACAATAACAAGAGCTGGAGTGAGGTGTGTGAATGATGATGATGATGATGATGTTTCTCACCTGACCCCCCTGCAGCGAGCAGTCCACACAGCACACCTGAATGTTTCCATGTTTGGCTCCTGGAATAATCTGGATCCTCTCAAAGTCACTGCCCAAGATTACCACATCACAGCCCGAGGCATATGCCTGTTACACAAACACAGCACACGTAACAAAACCAGTCTGATGTCAGTGCTGATGTCATCACACAGTGTGCTGATGTGTCAAATGCTGTCCATCTTCACAAGGTGTTACCATAACTCATCCAGCAGTGCTAGTCATGCCAGTTAAATGGGTTTAACTCCTAGTAATAAAAATACCCAGAATGCACTTTGGGTTGAAATCTTCTACAAAATAAAATGTATTGTCTTTACCGTGAACGGTTGGTTGTTTATTCTGCCGACAGAGAAGCAGTTGTCTCCGGGGTTGACGGCACCGGTCAGCACCTGATGGAGGTTCATTGTTCTTGGCACGCTTGAGTTTTAGCACAAAGCCCTGAACCAAAACAACACAAAGCTCTCTTCATTAGACCCGTCACTGTGTTTAAACATTACTTCTTTAAATATAACATTTACTCATATATAAAAAACATTACAAACACTTCTATATAGATTGAGTCATTCAGTCAGATGTGTGTGATGTGTCAGTCAGCTTCTGTCATTCACGTGATTCCAGTCATGTCAACTCTGAAACTTTAACTTCCTATAAATGATGTTTCACTTATTAATCTTTAATCCCGAATCATTTGTTTATTTATTAAAGTTTACGTCTTTCACTTGAAGAGCTCCACTCATGGTTTTAATCACAATGACATTCTTTTTCAACAACATCATCTGAATCTGACATATCTGAACTGTTGGAACGAACAGTGTCACTATAATAGTGATTATATCACGTTTGTTCATTTTATTTGTAAAACGTTCATAAAATTAGCAGGTAGCATTAGCATGACAGCAGCAGACGAACATGGGAACGTGAGATAAAATAAAAACATTCACAGGCGTCTTACCTTACATACGGCTTTCATTGATGTTTAAATGTAAATATAAGGCGTTTTCCTCTCATTATGAGAGATAAATGACACACAGAGAATGATTTGACTGGTGTTTGTGTGAGGACAGATACTCTGATGTGCGGCTCAGGAAGTGAAGTGTCGCGCGCACTGCATTATGGGCTTTGTAGTTCCTGCTCATGACTCAACGACTACTACTTTGATCAAATCATATTGAACAAGGAGCTTTAGATATAGATTACAGTACGTTGACCTGTTGTGACTTACTGTGATGTTTCTTTTACAGTATTCTGATTAAAAACATTGGTTAGTACTGTTCGGCATGGCAATAGTTTGCAGTAGACAGAGTGAATCTCTTTAAAATAATGTTTTATGTTATGTAATATGTTATTAAAATGGCTGAAATGAATTCTGAAACATAGGCAAACTACATTTTAAATAGGAAGGAGCAGATATGTTAATGTTTGACTAGCTGTACAGTATATGAGTTTATAGTACAATTGAAAAGACTGTTGAGTTAACACAATGTTAGATGATTGACAGTTGTGAAGGTTGAATGTGTGCTGAGTTAGTGACATCTGACCTGACTGCATCAATCCATTAAAGATGACATTAAAGCTTCGCTCTGCTGTGCTGTCACATGAGTTTCACTGCAGTCAGTGTGACACGAGGACAAATGCATCACATCATTATTACATCTTCTCACCACAGAGCAACATCAAATCTGAATCTGAAACTTAACAGCGTCAATCTGCTGTTGAGTGGAATGTAAATGTTTACTTCATGTTTGATTAAAACTATTTACATATTTACCTTATTGCTTTATGAGGATGTTTCTTTATTTTAGTTTCTTTCTTGGTTTATATGCAAAGAGAGCAAATCTTTTGAACTGTAATGCAATTTTAAAACACAGACTGAATCAAGAGGTTTGAATGAGAGCGACAGGGTTCTAATCATTTATACAGACTCTTATACATGTGGTTGAAAATAAGATGCTTTGGGGATGTTGCTCTGACAGCTGCTGCAAATGTTCAGCTGAAGTAGGTCACAGATCTATTAAAGATGTTTAATAAAATCCTCACGTACAGCAGCTCTGAGGAATTTTGTTATCATTTATTTTCCCGCTCTGCTAAATGATTTTCATTTGTTTTGACATTATTCTGCATCTGATGACATCTGATGTCTGCTGTGAACATCTGGTGTAAAGCTACATTACCATTACATCATTCTGTGATAAAATGTTGGAGGTACAGTACAGGTCCTAGATCATCTTCCACAGGACACCATCATAACAGTGTTCTAAAGACTCTAATCTTCCTGTTCATCACATTTCTTGATGAACTTCAGCAGGTGCTGATGAGAGAGAGAGACAGCAGAGGGCAGTATTGACGCTTCACAAACAACATTCAGTACAATGATTTTGGATTTCTTATGACATTTTCCTTGATTTTAAAACATAAACATTATTTATTATGTAATGTTATTTCATTACACAATAAAGTATGAGTGCTGTGTAATGTCAGCTGTATTTACATTTATTAGATCTTGCTGATGTTTGATGAGAAAGAAAATCATTTCCATTTGGCTTTACCACAGTATAATTCACATGTTCTCTACTAAACCGCAATGAGACTCAACGACACAAATCAAATTCAAAGGAGGAAAAACAGCAGCGTTTGCGGCGAAAAGGCGTAGGCTAGTGTTAACACGCCATCTGTATCCTTCTGCGCTCAGATCTCTGAAGGTTGTTGTGTTGTGTTGTGTATCTCTGATCTCAGTGTGATGTTGGCCGAGCACCAGCTCACTGTGTCACAGACGCTGAGGCCTTCACTTTTGTCTTCATCTCATGCAGCGTTCTCTTCTCCTCTCTTTGTTTTCTTTCTCCATGTCTCCTGATATCTCACAGGATTCTTCTGCAGATGAAGAGCACGACGGACTGTGAGCTGTGGGAAACACAGGCCTGGAAGGAAAAGGAGTGAGCGTCCGGATTTCCTCTCTATTAACTGCACCCTTTTCCTGATGGCCCTTCCAGCAGCATCCTGGACACGGGTGAGGAGGTTGTGAAAGCTTCATCACCTGCGTCAGGTCTGCTGCTGCTGCTAGTGTGAAAATCTTATTAACCAGCCTAAACGTTTCTTTTATTCGTTACCATACGTAGGTCCCTGAAACCTTTACACTTGACGTTTGGCTTTTTACAAGGTGAATTTTCCCTTGGGTAATTTAAATCTTTTCACACATTTCATCTGTGTGCATAAATTCCAGTCGCTGAGACGAAGCAGCTCTGCACAGCAGGTTTAATGAGGAGAGGCGAATACTTATACACACACTTTAACATTTTTGACAGATGCACATGAGCTCGTGCTCAATTCATGCAGCTGAATTATTCTGAATCTGTCAGTGTTATTCATTTCAATTCTTTGAGTAAACTCACATTCAAAAAAATGGAATGGACCAATTCATGTCAAGCTGAGATTTTTTGGTAACATCTCCCTCCCTTCTTTTTTAATCACTTGTTTTATGAAGAGCAGTGCTGATGAAGGACAGACACTCCACAACACAACATCACATATGAAGAAGAGTGACTGACCTCATGTCAGTGTTCATAAACATTACAGGGCCAATGAGAACGCTTTTGTGTAAATAAAGACTGTGTTAAATTAACTCATCAGGTGACCTAAAAACCACAAACCGTCTTTCCAGCGGGAGGAACAGATGAATAAGAGATGTGAATAGTCTGATAATGTCGGGCTCTCTCATACTGTACGTGTGCATAGCCAGTAAGTAACTGTGATGCACAGGCTGAAAAATTGATAAGCACTATGGTGTGCCAGCGCTGCACGATTATTTATTCAGCAGGAACTGTGAGTGCTTGTCACTATACCAGCAGGTTTACCTACATCTAACCTTTCACAGGCAAACACATCTCACAGAATATTTTGAAGCATCGCTTTCTCATCATCTCTTATTCTTTCACAAGAGACACACTCTCCAAAGAGGCCGTGAAGCCACATCATCTTCACTGCCGCTTACTGTCAGAAGCTTTCACTTATTCATGGATTGACTCGCTTCTGCCCATGTGGAGCTGATGTTTTAAGATATCTTCAGTCTGCTTTGCAACAATCTGTCCTTCCTTTTAAATTGCTGATGTGTGCGTCTGCAACTTTCAACTATATTTAGATGTCATTGAAGGAAGTTAATCTGACCAATGATTGTGTTTCAACTATTCAAAAAGATAAAGAAAAACGACAGAATGACCAGTTCTCAGTATCCATCTATAAAAAAAGACAACCATTAATAGTTGTCTGTTGGTTGCTATGCGCAATAGTAACCAAACAACAATATATATATATATATATAATCTGTTTCTGTTCATTGAGTTGATGCAAGTGATGTCACGTGTGATGTCACACTTTAAAAAATGGCTGCAGCAAAGAACAATTAAGCATTTCACCACATCATATTAAAGTTTGATGTTCGAAATGGAACATTATTTCTGTGTTTTGTGTTTCTTATGATTCAAGGTTTTTTTAAATGAAGGGTTATTATGTATGCAGCGCTACGCTCTGTAATTATGGCTTTAGTGCTGTATGTAGATACATGTTAAAAAGATTGACAGTGTAATAATAGATCACAGTAACACAAATAGCTGTAGTGTATAAACACAGCGAGGTACCACATCATTACCTGCTTCACCTCTCTGACCTGATGACTGACCTCATTCTGACATTTTTCATTTGATAAATGTAGTGAATCTTTACGGTTAATGAGTTTGAAAAGAAGTGATGTTTCGGGGGTCACGCTGGAATGACAAGACACACACAAAAACAATGTGAGACCCACCCCAGCTCTGAAAAAAGAAAGAAATAAACATACCACACATCTGATGATCTTGATTTTTGTGTTGGTGTAATGTGCTGTAACACATGCAGGAGTGTCAGTAACATGAACACTTGATCTCTGACTGAGAGAAACACACACAGACCTGGTGTCTTGTTAAGTGTGATGGTGAATTGAACAGCATCTCGATGATGAAACAAAAGCTCGCGGAGGTCTGTGGCTCCTCCCTGCGCGCACCCGCGCCCCTGTGTGTGTGTGTGACAGCTGGGAGCTCTGAGCTCAGAAAAGCTTAATCTATAATAGGATGAGCAGGCGCTCGTGTGCGCGCCGCTGAATGAAACGCTCATTGTTCCGTTATTATTTTTTCCTCTGATATTTGTGCGGATTTATTGATCAGTAAATGGATGTGATGGGATGTGATCGAATGGATTTCTCGATGTGAAGAAGGTGTCAAACACGGTATGTATAGAGAGAATAGAGGTGTGCCTCGCTTTAAACTTCAGTGTGTGTTGTCGTTTCATGCAGGAATAATAATAATAATAATAAGGTGCTCTGGATGTTTATATGAACACGAGTATGGTCTTGATGATGATGATGATGATGATGTTACTGTTGTCGCGTGTTACTTTGTAGCCGATAACACACGCGAGGCTTTATGACGTCACTCCGCTAAACTTCTACAGTCGATACAGTGTTTTATTACCTGTAAATAAATATAACTGTAATAACTGTAACTGTAAATAGCTGGAGCTCTGTCGTGCGTGATGTGATGGATGTGTGTTTACTGTTTCAGATCCTCTGACCTCGCACTTAAATTGAAGTAAAGTACATATTTGTGTAAATGTTTTTTTTTATATCTACAGCTTTACATGTAAACATGCGTGTTGTTATTGTTTGATAAAATATGCGAATTTCATTTAATTCTGGTTTATTTACAGTGAAGGCTCATCATTTAACACACTTTCAGTCAGAAATATCTAAAAGGGTTTTTGCTTCTATTCGACAGATCAAGAATCTATGTGTTTATTTCAATTGATCTTTCTATCCATGAATTAAAGCTCTTATAAATTGGTTTCAGTTTATGTGTGATGCATTGACAGGCATTTAGTTCAGTATTATTTGACTGTTCAAGTCAGTGAGATGTATAGATGTATGTGAGGTGGTCTGCTCTGATCTCCTCTGACCCCTGAGCTTGTGTTGGGTGTGTCTGTGCATCTGTAGTCCGTCTGTTTCCACCACTTTATCTGAGAATGAATAGATCTGGACAGACGCGTTCATGTTTGAGTGTCTGGCATGCGTGTGGTCAGGGTGGCTCAAAGCAAACAGACACGCAGCAGAGTCTCAGCAGTCATTGCTTTGATATGGTGTCTCAGAATAAAGTAGTGTTTGTTAATCTCATTGTCTGCTGTTGTTTCTGTGTTTTTCTCCATGTGATATGGCAGGCAGCCACACGCCCGACCGTGCCAAGATTCCTCAACTATCACACAGCTTTGTCTTGCTGATTGTGGATTACAGGTGTTTTATTAGAAGGACTATATGTAAATGTATCATTGTGCTGTCTCAGGTGTGATTTTTGCTGATAAATATCTGCTGTTCGCTCTCATCATTCATGTGTGTAACATGGAACCTATAATGCAGCTTCATACGTTCTTATACTTTACATAATTCATATGTGTCATTTGGAAAAAATCCTGCATTAGAATTGTTCAATGTAAAAAAATGTTAATCATTAAATCCACATCTACTGAAACGTGTATTAACAAAGCAAACAATACATTTATGTTTAATAAACATGACAAATCGATCAAGTTCAATTTCAAGACAAGCTCAGCTAACATGCATGTGTTTTATTCATTGTAGTACATTTAGATAAAAATAATTGAAGACATTCTTTTGATCCAAGACAAAAGCAGCAACTAGTGTGTTTATATTTACATTTATATTTAGGCATTTAGCTTTTATCCAAAGCCACTTACAAACATTAGGAGACAATATTTATTTGTGTATCTCTATTATATTATTATATATTTATATGTGTATCTCAGCTGATGTTTTAGTGAATTAGGCCATGAATGAAAGAATTATTTCAATGGTATCGTAATAAGAAGGGGAATTTAATGTGCGCTCCTGCACAAAGGTAATGAGAGATCCATTGAGCGTGACTGATCGCTGTTTGTCACACCAGCGAGAGACTGTCGTGTCGCCGTATATCTGAATTTTCTCAGTCAAAGGCGAGCAGATTCACTCGAGATGAATTATTGATGACAGTCAATGAATTACATTCAATTGTGTTAAAGGAGCGCGGCTTAAATCAGATGGCCAGAAATATTGTCAATATACCTCTATATCTATGATTTATTTATGAGCTGACTCTCTCAGAATGAATGGGCTCAAATTGGAACATTTAAGTATTGTGTCTTTAAAGTGGCACAGCAGAAATAAAACTTTTTTTATATGATCCTTTTGTGAAAATGTTTCTGTGATTTTTAGATTTTTAACAAGTATTTGATTGTTAATGCACTGAATGGAAGAAATGCTAGTATTTGATAAATAATGAATAATTTAATTAAGGCCAACCTTTAATAAAGGCTTTAATGCCCCTAGAATGCTGTTTTCCAAAAATTGGATATTTATAGATAATTATTAGTATTTTCATTCTAGTGGTGATTTTTGGAGAAATTGTGCAGTTGCAGAACAACAAACATAAAAAATCTGCAATAAAACAGTGTGTAGACATTGGGGATTTTTCTAAAAAAAAGCAAACAAATCAGGATGGAAGTATTTGAATATATTTATGATGGTTGTTAGGAGACAAAAGTTTGAATAAAAAAATCATGAAACTAAAAATATCAATTCTTGCTGGACTGATCGAAATGTGGTATAAAAGAAGAGGAAATCACTAACTGTTTAAGTTTGTGTATTTAGGAAAGTTTTTTATATGCAACAGAGTGAGAGAGAGTACATTTGTCTCGTCCCCAGGCCCGGCGTTTGGCACTGACCCGCTCATCTATTAATCATGGCTGCTGCTTTCTTATTCCGTTGCCATAGTTTCACACTGTAACAGTGTTGCTGTGTGTGTGTGTGTGAGGGGCCACAGGACGCTAGAGAACAGTAGAGACACTGAACAGGTCACAGTGATCTCTCTAACGTGTGTGCCGTGAAGCATAACTCTTATTATTGATATGAACAAACATAAATGACACGGGGAACTGACCTGTTTGTGGGGAGAGATGTGATGTGTCAGATGATAAATGGATGACAAAATTGGGCCAGTAAGCAACCACCCCTCAAGCACCTTAGCAACTGCCTAGCAACGCCTGAACCATCCAGCACACCCTATAAACCACTCGTGTGAACATGTAGTGTGTCATGGATTCACATGAGTTCTGGGATGGTGCAGTGAAGGATGATTTTACAAAGCTTCACAGGACAAATACGTTTGTGCTCATAAATGTATTTGATGATACGCTGCCTGTAATCTGTGTCCATCATGTCCAGCAGCCGTGCAAAAAAACAAAAGCTGTAATCTTCATACAATAATGTATTATTTGCACTGGGACTGTCAGATGTAATGTATCACCCTTTTAAAGCAAAATATCACAGAATAATTTCAGCCGTTGACATGCGAGACATATGCTTTCACATCACCTTTGTGATTTGTTTGCTTTTGTATGTTGTTTCTAAAGTACAGATGTGTGTTAATGGCGGTGGCTCTGGAGAAATCTGAACAACACGGCTCCTTTGTGTACGTTTATTTCGTATATAATGACGAAATTGTAGCCATGTGGTGTCGTGCGTCTGGTAATATAACGAACACAAGGAGGCCAGTGTTTGACTCGATCCTGTCTGTTAAAAACACACTTCTCACCTCTCGGCTCCAGCCGGCAGAACGTTTCTTTCCTCAGAGTAGATCCGTTTACAGAAGAGGCTTTTCATCACAAATACCTCTTTACTCATAATAATCTCTGAGGTTTTTAAGAGTGCATGTGATCTGATTTTGTGCTTTTATTGCACACTGTTTAAAAGAAAATGTTTGCATTTCTCAGTGGGATTTTTATTCTATGAGCTAATTTGAGGTTACTGCAACATTCTCCAGATACACAGCAACCACTGACTTCCATATGGAGTTAACTGCACCTGTCTTTGATCTCTGGGTTTCTGCAGCTCCAGCATGAGCCGTTGACGTGTTTAAATAAGACTGAGTAAGGAAAACAAACAGTGACACACAGAACGTGAGAAATACAATGTGTTCTTTCATTTCTGCCATTGAAGCGTTACTCAAGAATCATTTACACAATCGTACACTATCAGTTGTTGATGGATTTATAGATGAGTTACTGATCTTACACCAGACCGTAACCCTTTACATTCTATGTATCCGGCTCTGGACTCGGACCAAGTTTTAAGGCTTTCTGAACTCAAGAAGTGAAGCTCAGATGCATTGGGTCTGATGTCCTGTTGGGCTGTTAGGTGTCTGATTCAGGGATTGATGTGTGAGATCAGGTGTTGTATTGGTGGTTAGCAGGTTTGTGTGATGGGATCATCTGTAGGACAGTGTGTTAAAAATGATAATGTAAGAGCAGATTTATTAAAAATACTGATTATTTATAATCTTGGTTATATAGTGTTAAGAGTTCAAGGGCACAGCTTTAAATGTTTATTGAGAATCTAATTGGACGTCTGTATATTACTGCATAGTTTTCATTCATTAATTGATTTTGAACGGAGCTTCACGACTATAAAGAGTCTAGATTTACTGTCCATATGGAATGTGACAGCGTGTTAAATAAACGTGGCCTAATTGAGCCTCATTAAATGAGAAACGAGAGGGCAAGCGTCAGGCTTTATTAAAGCGTCGCCGGTCCGCTTCACTGCCGCTTCTGTTTAATGTGAACGCTGCTAAACTTCCCATTTAATAATGCACAACATGACAAGAACAATTATTTAAATGAATGTCTGTAACACACACATTAAAGATATGAAAGAGGGTTTGAAACTGGATGAGTTTACATCTGTGTGTTTGAATGAGCATGAGAATCTGATACTGAACAGAATGACGTGTTGTATGTGAAATGTGTGTGTTTATAGATGAGACCAGAGGAAGAAACACTGTCTGTCTGTTCTGTAGTTACAGAAGACCTTCAGAAAGCCGTCTGACTGAACTGTTTCCTCTTATTTGGGTTTATCTGAATCTGAAGCTTTAACACCAGCAGTCTGAACAAACAAACGAACCGCAGTACAAACGTCTAATTCAATGTCAAATTTAAAGTAATTCTGTTCATTCAAATCAAAAAAGAGAAATAGTTGAAAGATTTATCCAGCGAGCGTCCTGTGTATTAGATATTTTTGTGAGCTGCTGTTCTCCAAGAAACCTTTCAGAAACATCACACGAGATCACTGGAGATCGGTCCTTCTGCAGACACGGCGCTTTTTCCTTTTACTGTGCGAAACCTTCTCTTTGTAATATTGTGTTTTTTTTATTGTGTTGTTGTGACATTATATAATGTTAATGTTCTGACCTCATTACATTGAAGAATGGAGTTATTGTTTTTAGTTAATCTATCGCTGTGGACGCGTCAGATGATGTCACGTGATGGGTTAAACCTGTTCTCCTCTTAAAGGGATGGTGCTGCCGCTCTCACCGTCTCATCTTCCAGTGTTTAATGTGTCCTGCAAATGAGAAATCTTTCCGATTCGCTTGTGATGCAGATCATAGAGATATGTGGGAGCCCGGCGTATACGGACCGTGTCACCCCATGGGGTTCAGCTAATTGGTGGTCCTGGCTAGAACTGGTTTTCAATGGGGTTTTTGGACAAAGGCGCCAGTGTAGATCACGTGGGGGAGACGTGAAAGAGGGGCTCCCAGAGAGACGAGACGAGGGGCCCGAAAACAAAGAGCTCAAGACGCCCCTTTACTGACCACAAATCAGCCCAGTGTTTGGCCCCAGCACACTATCTGTGACCCACATACTCATCCGTCTGTAAAGAGCTGCTTTATTTCCCACAGCTCTCTTCTCTGCTTCAGACTTCACTATTGATCCGGAGGCTTTCACACATCACCGTCTGCGTTCAGCTGACGGACCGATAGACATTAACACCTCTGAATATTGATTTAATGCTCATTAGCTGCCGGACGGTACGGCTGGAGTCGTGAACGCTACCTGTTTGAATGACGCTTGTGTGTAATGTGATGCTTGTGTTATTCAACATTCATTCAGATGAGAATATTGTACGACTGATTGTAGATCAGCGTGGCTGGTGAATCTCTGATGATGTGTGGAGGAGTCGTGTGGGATGTGACTAACGAATTCAACAGGAACGTTGACCGATATAGAACAGTTTCCTCACTGAACGTGCATCATTTAACATGTTCTTGAGAGTGTAAACTCAATGAATTTTACATCATATCCTGTGAGAAATCAACCATGAACTGCTCTGTGTGTGTCTGTGTGCGTGTGTGTGTCTGTCTGTGTGTGTGTGTGTGTCTGTGTGTGCGTGTGTCTGTGTGTGTATCTGTGTCTGTCTGTGTGTGCGTGTGTGTGTCTGTGTGTCTGTCTGTGTGTGTCTGTGTGTGTGTCTGTGTGTGTGTCTGTCTGTGTGTGCGTGTGTGTGTGTCTGTCTGTGTGTGTGTGTGTGTGTGTGTGTGTGTGTGTCTGTGTGTGTGTGTCTGTGTGTGTGTGTGTGTGTGTGTGTGTGTGTGTGTGTGTGTGTGTGTGTCTGTGTGTGTGTGTGTCTGTCTGTGTGTGTCTGTGTGTCTGTCTGTGTGTGTGTGTGTGTGTGTGTGTGTCTGTGTGTGTCTGTGTGTGTGTGTCTGTGTGTCTGTCTGTGTGTGTGTGTGTGTGTGTGTGTCTGTGTGTGTGTGTGTGTCTGTGTGTCTGTGTGTGTGTGTGTGTGTGTGTGTGTGTGTGTGCGTGTGTGTGTGTGTGTGTGTGTCTGTGTGTGCGTGTGTGTCTGTGTGTCTGTCTGTGTGTGTCTGTGTGTGTGTGTCTGTGTGTCTGTGTGTGTGTGTGTGTGTATGTTTGGCAGATGATTTTTTTATGAAGCTCATTGTTTTGGCTTTAATTACAGACTAATGATTTTTCTTTATCATGTTTGTAAAAAGATATGTGAAAACTGAAGAAATCTATCTTCGACCATGAGATCATTCAGTTGATGAAGATTAGCTTCTTGGATAGATGGATGGATGTTTGAGAATCAAATGATTTCTCAGCCCTACATCAGAGCGAGGGTTTTATTTTAGGGATGAGCAGCTGTTGTTCAGCACATGTCAGTTTGACTTTGGTTCCTGAAAACAATTGTGAAAAGTGTTTGTGATGATGTATGAAGTTGTGTAATTGTAGTGGTGTCAGTATGTTGCTGGATTGTCTGCCTTTAATCCTATGGAGTGAAATAAAGGAGCAGTACTGTGATGTGTAGTGCGGCTGCAGGCAAGTCTGTGTTGCCAGATAAGAGCCGTTAATCCGCTGCTGTGGGATTTACCTGAAACACGTCATACGCATCCTGCTATTATATACCCTTACTGTGTGTGTGTGTGTGTGTGTGTGTGTGTGTGTGTGTGTGTGTGTGTGTGTGTGTGTGTGTGTGTGTGTGTGTGTGTCTGTGTGTCATGTGTGTGTGTGTGTGTGTGTGTGTCTGTGTGCATGTGTGTGTGTGTGTGTGTGTGTGTGTGTGTCGTGTCTGTGTGTGTGTGTGTGCGTGTGTGTGTGTGTGTGTGTGCGTGTGTGTGTGTGCGTGTGATGGTGAAGTGTCTTAACCCGCTCCATACTTCAGCAGTTAAGTACACTGCCTGGAGAGTCAGTCATTGTTTAAACCCTCCCAGTGTTCCCAGACATTCCCAGAAACACCAGTAAGCATCTCATTAGTATTCGTATGTAAATTATGGTTTGATCACATGTGAATGGACTAAATCTGAAAAATAAACCCTTTCATATATGAATGACAAACGAATAAATCTTCACATTGAATTTATTACATGAATAGTTGTTTGTACCAGTTACATATATTTTATGATGACACACTGAAGTTCTTGTCATGTAATGGTGTTTCAGGTTCAGTGAGCGAGCCCTAACCCTAGTGTTCACGTTAAAGGGAACTAGAGATCAGAATGAGACGCTTTCTTAGGGAAATCCTTTCATGTCAATCAAACAGGCATTACTGTATTCAGATGTAGATGTTACAATAATGCCATTTGCTGAATATAAATGTGTTTAATAAGTGCTGGTATGTTCATGTCCTTCGCTTCTTTAACATTTATTGGCCATGAGAAAACATGCTGTAAGTCTTCACACAGCCGAGTTTAATGTAGATTGAGGGACACGGCTTTAGGTTTGAGCTTCTGAATGTTTGAATCTTCAGTGTGTCTCTTAACATTATTATTCAAATATCACTGAAACACTGGTAACATACAGAAACAGCGGCGGTCTTATCTGGACGGATATTATGTCTGCGAGAACGCTCGTGTTATCTCGTCACTGAGACAGAGACGAGCCGCTTCAGTCAACGATGATAAATGACATTGACAACAGCCAGTGAAATGAGATGTTAATGCGGGTCGCTGGTGACTGAGACCTGTTTATGGAAATTTAATAGCAGCATCTCTATAGGAGAAAACTATTTTCAGTCTAATGAATGTTTGTCTTTTCAATTTAATTTCATTTAAATTTATTTCTATAGTGCTTTTAACATTTTATTGTTAATAAGAATAATGTCTTCTATGATAATGGATGTGTGTGTTTACAAAAATCTTCTTTGGATACACTTCTGATTTAGTTTTTTTCTCACTAATATTTTCTATAAATTCTTTTTAATGATGTGAAAGTTTTTAATTGAACGTAAGGTTTAGAGAGGTCAGCATGAAAATGAACCGATGGCATTGAAGCTTAAGTAATAAAATGAAATGTTTTTCAGGTTATATCTGCTGAAGATACGGGATGATAAGAGCTATAGTTTCTCAATGTTACCACAGACTCTCAAGGCCATTAAATCATTTCATAGTAATCTATTAAAACAATATCATAATATCATTTATGAGGTGGACAGTGGTTGTGTTTATCTTTTAGTTGAAGTAAAGTCTAATCCTCTGGACAGATTGATAGCTTTTAATCTGCTTTTGTGTCTCTTTAGACCAAACTATTAAACTGATTCCTGAACCTCGAAATAATCTTTAACATGTGAAATAATCACTCATAACATAAATGATGGGTTTAATTAAGCGTTAAGACAATTACACACATCAGTTTAATTCTTCTCCTGGACAGCAGTGAGATTAAATAATGAGCAGTATCAAATCATCTATCCATCTATATTTTTATTTTTCTATATTTATACATTAAAAATGTTTTTTTTTTATTCTCGTTATGGTTCTAGTTTCCTGTCCACTTTCATTTCTGTTCTTTAATATATAAAGGGTTAATATATTTGATCTTCATCACATAGAGTGTGTAATGTGCTTTAAATAACCTAATTGTTGGTTTCTTGTTGGTTTTTGGCTCAGTTTCTCTTCATAAACAGACGAATTATTCTGACTGTAAAAATGAAATGACAGGATTTAACTATGGAGCCGGCTCACCTCACGCTATGATTGAATTTAGCTGGGGGGGTTTTGGGGGGGGGGTTTAGACTAGCCGTGGAAGAAACAGATACCAGCTGTGATGTATGGCACTAGGCACTAAATGAATGTGAAATTTCCATTAGAAAAATTGTGTGACACAGCCGATATCAAGAGCAGCTCATCACAAATGTCTTCTGATTCAGTAAGAGAAATGAGATATTGAACGAAAATCTCAAGGGATCTAGAGAAATCTCTTGTGTAAATGTGTATTTGTTTAAATGCTGCTCGTGTAAGTTTTGTTGTAATGCTCTTTGACACGCATGTGATTAAACAGAGCTGCAGTTACTACAATCATTTCACCATACTGATGTTCATCAAATCGTGAGGACTAAATGAATTGTTTAGTGTAAAAAACATCTTGCAATCATTTCTCATGTGTTAGAGGAACACTTGTTCACTCTTACACCTTCATTTATTTCTGCTGGTTGATGGTGTGTTTTATTAACACTGGGAGGGAAGAAACATAATTTACCAGCGTTTCAATTAGAGGGCATCTGGTGAAGTAGTGCTTTAATTAATCTCAGGTGCTGTTATTCTGAGTGAGACACGCCCACTGCTCATGGTCTCTGTCTCTCTCTCTCTCTCTCTCTCTCTCTCTCTCTCTCTCTCTCTCTCTCTCTCTCTCTGTCTCTCTGTCTCTTCTCTCTCTCTGTCTCTCTCTCTCTCTCTCTCCTCTGTCTCTCCCTCGTCTCTCTCTCTCCTCTCTCTGTCTCTATCTCCCTCTCTCTGTCCTCTGTCTCCTGTCTCTGTCTCTCTCTCTCTCTGCCTCTCTCTCTCTCTCTCTCTCTCTCCTCTCTCTCTCTCTCTCTCTCTCTCTCTCTCTCTCCTCTCCTGCTGATCTCTCTCTCTCTACAGCAGCTGCTGTCTCTCTCTCTCGCCCGATCTCTCTTATCTCTCTCTCTCTCTCTCTCTCTCTCAGTTCATTTAATTTAAAAGCTCTGAGGATCAATTTGAGTTCAATAAATAAAATCTTTTTAGGTGAATTTTTTAAACATTATTGATCATTCAATAACGCCAATCAATCAAACTCTAAAGTGAATATGTCAGATGTAAGCATGTGAAAGTCTCTCCATCAGGAAACACAAACACGTTTCCATTCAGCCGTTTCCAGGGAGTTCAGCTGTGAGCCGTGAACTATTACACACATCTCACACTGAATTACACAATCTCACATTCTCACACACACACATTCTCTCTTAGGCGGTGTTCAGTTCTTAGAAATATGATTCAGTGACGATTGAAGTGTTGTGTGTTTTAATATCTTCACAAACCTTTTATAGGGATTGAATGACTGGTGATCTTTGAGCAGAAGTTGTGTAGCAGCGTTTGGCTGTGGGATCGTGAGATGTTATAAGTGACCTGTAAATCTAAAGCATCAATCCATCTCTCCATCCAATCCCTCAAGCTCTTCATTTCTCTTATTGGCTGAGATTCAGTGAGATCAGCACATCTCTGTCCATCCCACCATCGATCTCTGACACACAGTTAATGCGATTGGTCCCAATCCGCCGTTTCTCCACGGTGGTTTATTCAGGATGAAATGTTGATTTGAAATGTGTGTTTGTTTCTTGCAGGTTGAAGTTCAGAAGTGATCGTGTGGAAACATGCGTTCGGAGGTCTTGTTGCTGCTGTATTTCTCACTGCTGCAGATGGCCGTGGCCGCTTTCCCAGAGGACAACGAGCCAATCGCTATTTCACATGGCAACTGTGAGTAATGGAGTCTCATTCTGTGAAATGGGATTTAGTGTTTGACTGTAAATGAGTCTCTGTAAGATCAAAGGTTCAGTTTTTATTTTGTCTGTCAGGCGTCGGCCAGATATGACCCAGAGCTCAACTCCAATCACCCGCTGCTTTATTTGATAATGGTGGAACGCTTAAAAAGACAGCTTTACATTTCTGTTGATACTGTAATGGTGATGATTGTTTTTCTCAAAGAATAAATCTAAGTTTGTGTAAGTTCCGTTGAATCTGACGATGTTTGAACCCACAGAGAATACACATCATCTCAATGCTTCTCATAGATGTGAAGTAGAGATATTTTAATTTAATGAATTTGGTTCTTTTGTGAACTTTACCTCCTTCTGTTTTCAGATACTAAACAATATCCAGCATTTGTTGGACACAAACCGGGCAGAAACAACACACAGAGACATAAACTGGATATTCAGCTGATAGTGATTATGAATCGCACTCTGTATATCGCTGCCAGGTGAGTTTTTGTGCTATTTAAAGACTTTAGCAGTGAGTAAAAGAGAGATTGTCCAGATTGTTGGCATGGTAACCAGACATCATTCCAGTTCAGCAGCATATTGACATGAAAGAACACATGAGCAGAAGAGTTCATGTGTGATAAATGTCACGTTAAAGTGTCTAGACGTCCTCTGTACATCTGTCCAGTAAAATGAAACGCATCCTATTAGATTTCTTGACATGCAAATACAGACGTTTCTAATTGTACTCTTTAGTATGTTACAGTGTGTCATGAGGCGTAATATCATTTAGTATATTACACAACAGTATAGTAGTGTTAGTATAGTGTCATCTATTGATATTTCTTACTGTAGCAAATGGTTTTTGGGAGCACTCTCAAATCTTTTGGCGAATGATGAAATTCAGCGATTAAAATATTAAAATCGTGGCCAGTTTAACAGCAGGATAGAAATATAAACACACACTGGACTGATTATTTAAAGCCGACGAGGCGTGGGATGCCAGAGATGGGTTTATCGTGTTTTGGCTTGTTGTCTAATAATTCTGGCTGTAATATGTTTGTGTGAGGAGGTATCAGTCTGTAGACACCATCAGCGCCCCTCATGGAGGGCATTATTCACATTCCACAGATACAGAGCGCAGTGCACCATAGCAACCACATCACCCCCCCAACCAGAGCACCAGAGCGTCCAAACATATCACAACACACAGATGAAAAAAACATGAGAAACTTCTGAGATAGCGGTGAATTACTTTGTGTGTGTGTGTGTGGCATGTAGAACAGGCTGAAAACATGCGTGATGTTTTTATGAAAGGTGGAGCCAAGCAAAGGAGGGTGCTTCATTTGTGTAGATTGACAGGTCTGACACGCATACTAATGACATCTTTTCTGCTTATGGAGAGAGTGAGATTGTTTGACAAAAGGCCACCAGATGGACAGCGCTGGCCCGTGATGGACCCACATAAGAAACACATTCCTCAAGACAAAGAGCTTCTGTTGAGCTGGAGACTCTCTCTGTACCTCACACACCCATCAGCAGCGCTTTACAGTCGAACTGATGAAGACGGTCTTTTCTGTAGTCTGTATCAGCTTCACACGAACACAAACGGCCTGTAAATCACGACTGTGTTTAACTAAATGTGTGTGTGTGTCATCACTTCTCTGACCGCTGTGATACTCGTTTGTCAGGTTCCACAGCTCTATATACTGGACACTACAGGACATCTGTGCGGTTATTTAATAAAACCCTTTTATTCATTGCCTCTGTTAACCTGCGTGAGTGGATTTATTTCAGAAAAGAAAATTCAATTAAGCGTGAGTAACGAGAGAGCCAAACATGTGTAATGGTATAATCTATTTATCAACATGTCTTTTTAAAATAAAAGACAGAAAGGGTTTTTCAGGTCTAAAGTGTTGCTGGAATGAAGCAAGACCCTTAAATAATCACAAGAACGGAAAGTTTTGTGAAAAGTCAGTCAGTTGTTAACATACAGAAGAGTCTGAGAAATAAACAGTTAAAAAGTGTTTATCGACAGGTCTTTTTTTGCTCTTGAAGGAATTGATTGAGAAACGTTTATCTTGTGAAACTGTTGAGAACGACTTGTGTGAGATTATCGGGGTATTTTTCTAATTTAAAAAGTATTTTCTTCATTTGATCTCAGTTTGATCTTGTTGTCTAAAAAGAAACAGTTGAGCAATGCAGATGTTGAATGTGATCATTGTGAAAATGAATGTTTATCTTTTCACAGGGATCACATTTACACCATCGACATCGAGACGACCAACACAGACACAGAGATCTTTTTCAGCAAGGTGAGTCTTCCTCATGTTTCTGTACTTCTTCTTAATTACCTGGCAGGAGAGGAACACGAGTGGCTCGATGACCTCACTAATCACATTATCCTATCAGGAGTCAGTGTCATGCGTCATCTGGTCAGAATAAAGAAGAACAGGATGACGAGAGCCGAAGAGATTTGAATGAGTAAATGAGATTGATTGACGCTGGAAACACAAAGTGTTTATTCGCTTAGTGCTCTTGAAGTGAAGTGTACTAACAAGTGTGCTAGATTCACAGACCTCATCTGACCTCATGTGTCAGAACTCAACATATCTCGACTGATATTGCTGTATTAACACATCTCTGTTGATTTATTGTCCCACAGAAACTGACATGGAAGTCCAGACAGGCTGATGTGGACACCTGTAGAATGAAAGGCAAGCACAAGGTACGTGCACACGCATGACACGTGCTGATGTAACTGACTTAAAGCTCTTGGGTTTCAGGAATGGTTATTTGGGATTGTAATGATGTTTAGGGTGTGCAGTGTGAGTCAGTTGAGATGAATGGTGTTAAAGAGGGATAAACTGGACTACACAAATATTTGTGACTTGTGTTTTTGTAAGTTCTGTAACAAAACAAAATGTCTCATAAATGTGGTCTTTGTCATCTTGTTGTTTTTCAGGATGAATGTCACAATTTCATCAAAGTTCTTCTCCAGCAGAATGATGAATCCCTGTTTGTTTGTGGAACAAATGCTTTTAACCCGTCCTGTCGAACCTACAAGGTATGACACCAGAGTTTTCATTACGCGTGAACTCTCATTACATGTCTTACAGCTCAGGCATTCAGACAGTGTAGCGTTGTGTTGTGTTGTGTTGTGTCTCTGTCCTGTCCGCCTTGGCTGTGGTTCTGCTTTCCATCTCCCTGGTGTGACAGTTGTGAAAAAGCCAAAGTCATTCTGCATTAATCATCAGCAGTATGAGAAGGACAAATGTCCTCCCTCCCCCTGAGAGAGCCCATATGTGGCCCGCGCTCGTGTGCCCGTGAGCTGCTGGATTCACGGCTGGTGTGGATTACATCAGCTGTTGTTGGGCCGTGCGGGCCGAGACTCGTGAGATGAAAAAATACATGTTAAAATGATTTTAGTAGATGTTTAGTATTGTACTTTAAGTTTTAAGCGTATGTAAAGTCAGTGCATAAAATGAAATGATGTGATGAGATTTAGTACAATCCCATTCCTCATGAACTAAAGAGGATATTTCTCATGAAATCAGTCTGGAGGTTCAGAAGCTCTTTTGTGAATGTGACACACAGCTGAGTATGTAAATATTTCTGCCGTCTGGGAATCTTTTCTTCTATTGAGCGTCAGAAATAGAACGTCAGCGTGAGGAAAGCTGTGACCTCATGTGACCTTCTACACACAACTAACCAACAGCATTTAACGTTACTAGACGGGCTAATGTTACACCTCATTTTACTTAGAGAAATGTTAATCATGTTCTCAATACATCACATCTTTTAAGATCAGAATTTCTGTGCGTGTTGTTTTGTTTGACCTTTTTTTATTGGACGGATGAAAGATGTTTTTCTCCAAGATGGAAATAGAAAATAAAATAACCCGTTTAGATGCCAGGAACGGATGGCAGAAGCGGTTCTAGTTCTGGCACATATCTCCAGACGTCTCACGTTATTGTATAATTGCTGGAGGTGTTGAAGTGGGTGTGGTTCACCTTTGACCTTTCTCTCATTCCTGCAGATGGACAGCTTGGACGCCGTCGGCGAGGAGATCAGCGGCATGGCCCGCTGCCCGTATGACGCCAAACATGCCAACGTTGCTCTGTTTGCTGGTAAGCAGAATTTCACAATCCTTAATGAGTAGCTCAGGGATGGAAAGTGTGTGAATGGCACTGCAAATTGTTTTTATGGATGAATGTTTACTGAGGAATATGAAGAACTCCCTGACGCTCTGTACAACAGGGGAAGACTGTTTGCTTGGCAGTCGCTGGGCTGGAAACACATGAATCTATTGTGGTTCAGGCAGAAAAAAAAGTTTGGGAGTCTCCCGTAAAATGCAGGCTTAAAAATAACTCTAGATGGAAAAAGCAGATGAGTCATTTCTCCATGAAACCATCAGAGATCCAGAAAGTGCTCCGCTCTGTTCAGTCTGAACTAATGAAGGAACATCATCATTCATTCTACCGCTCTTTGTTGTAATGTTGGGATTGTTGTCCTCTGCTGTAGATGGAAAGTTATATTCAGCCACAGTCACAGATTTTCTGGCCATTGATGCGGTCATCTATCGCAGTCTTGGAGACAGTCCCACCCTCCGAACCGTCAAACACGACTCCAAGTGGCTGAAAGGTGAGCAGCGGCTCTTCTCAAAACTTTCCTGTATTCACACAAACACCTCGTGCGTTATGGCCACAGAAATCCTCTTAATCTCATCAGTCTCTCAGAGCTTCACAAGACGTGACACACGTCTCTGTCTTTGAGAGATCATTCCTAAGTAAAGCTTTGTTGTGTTTTGTGTTGTGTTGTTTTTCAGAGCCATACTTTGTTCAGGCGGTAAATTACGGCAAGTTCATCTATTTCTTCTTTCGGGAAATTGCCATGGAATACAACAGTATGGGAAAGGTACGGACACGGAGGGAAAACATCTTACGCTTTTCTTACTTCAACAGCACAAACGGGATGTGACGTCACACGTCAACAGGAATTGGGCGTATTAAATATCTGAGAGCTTCTTAAGAAAGCTCAAGAATGTTTTCTCAGGATGCAGGAGCTAAAAATACCCCAAATCATTCAGCAGACATTGTTAGATATCTTAACTAGAGACCGTAAATAACCTGAAGTTTATAATTGGCTTCCTCATGCGTGAATGTTACAGGAAGACTGAGAAGCGCATAACAAAGGCTTATTGTTTAAAGTTCAAAGTCAAAAGTGAGCGAGATTCAGTGATATCAGATCTCTTGCAGGTTCAGTGAAGGCAGTAATTACAGTGTGAGCCTGTCCAGTTACTGTACGCATGCCGGATTACTGTAATTATGCGTCTCACGTGACTCAGAAAAGCTCTGGAGTAACAGATAACATGTGTGACCAGTTGAGAAACCTAAGAGGAATCTAGTGAAGACACCTTCAGTTCATCATGAATCATCATCATCTGCTCACTCAGAGAACCAGAGAGAAAACAAACACACTTTAAACTGTCTTTCATCTGTAACAGGTGGTTTTCCCGCGCGTGGCACGCATCTGTAAGAACGACCGCGGCGGATCTCAGCGCGTCTTGGAGAAACAGTGGACGTCCTTCTTAAAGACGCGACTCAACTGCTCCATCCCGGGAGACTCACATTTTTACTTCAACATCCTGCAGGCCGTCACTGACGTCATCCACATCAACGGACGGGATGTCGTCATGGCAACCTTCTCCACGCCATATAACAGGTAGAGCGCTCGCTGGTCGTCGATTTTATCTAAAGTACGATCGGCGTCTGTTCTTATAGAGAGGTAGGACGGGTGTGATCCTCCAAGGATCCACTCGGCATCTTGGACAAGTGCAAAATTCCAGAGAGAGAGAGAGAGAGAGAGAGAGAGAGAGAGAGAGAGAGAGAGAGAGACAGAGAGACAGAGAGAGAGAGAGAGAGAGAGAGAGAGAGACAGAGAGAGAGAGAGAGAGAGAGAGAGAGACAGAGACAGAGAGAGAGAGAGAGAGAGAGATAACTGGCATTGACTGCGTGAAGTGTAGCCACACAATGTGCCGTTTCACTGCTTTCCTGCCTCATAACTCATGTTACTGAGATTTATAGTTCATAAAATCACAATTGCAGCCTTGTGCTTCCCGCTCATAGTGTCAGAAATGAATGATTTACGGTTTTGTTATGGCCGATAAAAGTGCGTCTCAGTGTTAAACGTGTGTTTTAGCATCCCGGGCTCGGCTGTCTGCGCGTACGATATGATGGAGATCGCCAAGGCCTTCACCGGACGCTTTAAAGAACAGAAGTCACCTGACTCCACCTGGACTCCGGTTCCTGAGGAGAAGGTGCCGAGACCCAGGTACAGTATCGGCTCACGGTTTTAGCTCTCAGTAATTTATGAAGCCTGAATTGTTCTTTCACATCCAGCAGTCTTTGCTGTAGTGTATAGAAGGAATACTTGACGAGCGGCCTTTAAAATTTAACGCACACCCGATTCACCGATCCGACCGTGACACCGGCCGTCAGATCCGTCTCATCTGTTTTCCACCTTCACGTCTCTTAAACAGCTCAGGCCTGAAACTACTGCACACACGTGCTGAAAATGAATGTCATTTCCATTTGTGAGCTAATAGAAAATAACAAATTCATAGTTACTGTAAATGTAAATAAATGTGTAATGTTAGAAAATCTTTCATTCCAAGTGATTACTTAAAATAAAACTTAATAAATCATGACCAGCAGACATGTTTTCTACAAACAAATATCATCTTTCATGCCTTGTCTCTGTGTCAGGCTGAGGATCATCAGTGTTGATGTGTTTTCATTCTGCATCACTAAAACCAGAAAAGATTTGTCATCTGTTCACTGATGCAGTTAGTTATTGAGTGTATGATGCCTTTCATCTGGTCATTATGTAAGTGTATTCAACATAAATTGATTCATTGAGAAATGTTCTTGTAAATGTGTGTTCAGGCCCGGCGTCTGTGCCGGATCGTCTTCTGTAGAAAAATTCAAAGTGTCCAATGAGTTTCCCGATGAAACGCTGAACTTTATCAAGATTCACCCGCTGATGGACGAGGCCGTGGCCTCCATCGCTAACCGCCCCTGGTTCCTCAAAACGATGGTTCGGTGAGTGTTCACGTCAGGTCACTCAAGGTCAATCCTAAACACTATTATTATATTATTTGAGGCACACATATAAACCAATCTCTGAATCATTTTCATTAATGGATCGAGTCCTTTGCAATGCATGAAAATGGGGAGAGTTCAATTCAGATGTTCAGCTGGAAACTGCGTCATTTACCCTGATTGACTCTGAAAAGACTTCAGAACTCTTTGAACCCTTTTTATAAGCATTTGCAGCTTTCAGGGCTGTGGATATTACAGCAGGAATAATGTATGATGAGGGATATCTCCGTATGTGTTTCAGGGACAGACGGTGAATTAAACAGACTGTCTAGTTGCACTCTCTTATATTTCTGTCTGAGTCATGCTGAATTATTGAAAACACATATGCTAAAGGGTTTGTGTGTGCGTGTGTGTGTGTGTGTGTGTGTGCGTGTGTGTGCGTGTGTGTGTGTGTGTGTGTGTGCGTGTGTGTGCGCGCGTGTGTGTGTGTGTGTGTGTGTGTGTGCGTGTGTGTGTGTGTGTGCGTGTGTGCGTGTGTGTGTGTGTGTGTGCGTGTGTGTGCGTGTGTGTGTGTGTGTGTGTGTGTGCGTGTGTGTGTGTGTGTGTGTGTGTGTGCGTGTGTGTGTGTGTGTGTGCGTGTGTGTGTGTGTGTGTGTGTGTGTGTGCGTGTGTGTGCGCACAGGCGCGTGCGAGTTCAAAGACTCTAAAGATTTAAAAACACAGAATCTTTATTGTCTATTTGTCTTTCCATTTCTATTTAAGAATATGACAGTCACTCAGATAAGAGTTTCATTTCTTTAGTGAAAGGTGAATGAAAAATGACATGATGAAACCCTCTGTCCGTCTGGTTTCCTCAGATATCGTCTCACTCGAATAGCAGTGGATAACGCTGCCGGCCCGCATCACAACCACACGGTTGTTTTTCTGGGTTCGGAGCGAGGAATCATTCTGAAGTTTCTGGCCAGGATACAGAGCGGTTTCCTGAACGACAGCCTGTTTCTGGAGGAGTTGAACGTCTACAACCCTGACAAGTGTGTGTTCTATTAAAAAGAGAGCCGCTCTGTTATTTACAGCAGTTCATCAGGTTACAGTCATGCATGTGCGGTTGATCAATTAAAGAGAGCGTCTTGGAAATTCTGCTGCTGGTGGTTTGGATCATGAGATCTGACCAAACAAGCAGTCAATGATGAAAGAGAAGCAGAAGTTGTCATTACACAAACGCTCCTGATAAACTGAAACACATGTAGATAAAGATTTAATGCCACACGCCCCTTTGACTGTCACGTTTATTTAAATCAAGCACAGTGTTGTTTGTTAAACATTAAGCCGTCATGTACGTTACCGTGAGAGAATATAGCAATCTATAAGAAGTTTCCTAAAGTCTTTTATATGATCATGACTGTTGAGTTGTATGGAGCATGTACAGGGATACTTGTATAGCGACACCGTGACATGTCTAATGTATTCAGGTGCAGTATTGATGGAGTGGATGACAAACGCATCATCAGCATGCAGATCGACCGCACGAGTCGCTCGCTGTTCGTGGCTTTCTCCTCATGTGTGATCAAAGTTCCACTATCTCGCTGCCAACGACACGGAAAGTGTAAAAAGTGAGTCTGCATTTCAGTTTAAACACTAAATACAAACTCTGTGTCTGTGAATAACCCTTAATGTGTGTTTCCCTCAGGTCCTGTATCGCCTCCAGAGACCCATACTGTGGTTGGGCATCAGACGGCGCCTGCAAAGAAATTGCATCTGACACAAAGTACGTCGCTATATTCTCACTCCTGTAATTATACTTCACATAAGCCAAAAGATGATGTCAGTCCACCCAGAATTCTTTGCCTCGTGGCCTGATGTGATTGTGGTTTGGAGAAACACAGTGAAGGGTCTTTTTGTATTTCTGCATGTTGAAGAAAGAGCGTGTGGTGTTTTTAAGAGGACGAGACTATTGGCACATGATCACATCAACACAACAGCTGATCTGTGTGAAGAGTTAAATGTTGTTGTTATATCGAAAACGTTTTCTCTTTGGAAAGTTTACTGGTGATGTGCGGTAAAGTCACTTCTAAAGTGACTCAGCGAGGGATTATGTGGCTATTATCGATGTGGTTAGAGATCACGATGGAAAGACCTTTGACTTAATGATTTGCCCAATGTTAGCTTTTATAGCTTTTGCTGTCTTTCTCATCATTTCTATTTATGTCTATGTTGTGTCTCATCTGAAGGCGCTGTTATTCATTCAAGGTGTGTGTGCTTGCAGATGGTCTTTTGAGCAGGATGTGGACCAGGGCAACACAGATGGACTGGGTGACTGCCAAAGTAAGCAGAACCCGTTTACTGAGAGCTGTGGACATGACAATAGCCTCACATACAGCTGCACACACGCTCATTCACTTGCTCACTCGCTCGCTCGGTCACTCACTCACTCAGTCACTCACTCGCTCATTTAGTTAGTCACTCACTCACACATTCACTCACTTACTAACTCAGTTACTCGCTCATTCACTCACTCCTCAGTTCACTCCTTTACTACTCAGTTACTAAACTCAGTCACTCACTCACATTCACTCATTACTAACTCAGTTACTCGCTCATTCACTCACTCACTCACACATTCACTCACTTACTAACTCAGTTACTCGCTCAGTCACTCACTCACACATTCACTCACTTACTAACTCAGTTACTCGCTCAGTCACTCACTCGCTCATTCACTCACTTACTAACTCAGTTACTTGCTCATTCACTCACTTACTAACTCAGTTACTCGCTCATTCACTCACTCACTCGCTCATTCACTCACTTACTAACTCAGTTACTCGCTCAGTCACTCACTCGCTCATTCACTCACTTACTAACTCAGTTACTCGCTCAGTCACTCACTCGCTCAGTCACTCACTCGCTCATTCACTCACTTACTAACTCAGTTACTCGCTCAGCTCACTTTCGGCTCATTCACCTTACTAACTCAGTTGCTCAGTCACTCCTTTCGCTCAGTCACTCCTCGCTCCAGTACTCACATTCAGTCACTTTATTTATTCAGTGTCACTGTCATTTATTCAATGTTTGTTGAGGTGGAAGTCTCAATGATCTGCTCTTTATACAGACTCAATAATAATTCATAGATTTTTGTTTGTCTTTAGATTCTTTCGTGGCTCTTAATGGTGAGTAAACGAGAAGAGATTTATCATACATTCATCTTTATATTTTCGCTCAAGTAATTTTTACTTGTTCTACTCTGTAAGTCAGTGTTTACATTTGTTGTTTTTATTATCTGTTAGACCATCAGTCCAACCGTCTTGGTCTAAGTGATTTTACCCAGAATCCTCCAGGTGCTCAGTTTCATTGTTTTTTGTGTAGAACTAGTTTGTGTGTCACTGTTAGATCAAGCTCCACCCCCTGTGTGTCATTCATTTTAAGCTCATCTCCTGATTGGCCAGATATCTGTTCATAACTGAGGGCTTTGTAGGTCAGATGCAAATAAAGAGAGAATAAATGCTCGTAGCTTCTTCAAAGACCAGAAATTATTCATGAAATGGTGCTACACACACACACACACACACAATGTTTCTGTTGAGCTTCACTGGTGTGCAGCGCTGCAATCTCCTCATTTTCTGTGTGTGTCAGTAAATGATTTAGCTTATGTGAATGTTGATAAAGTGTGATAAATATGAAGTTCTTTCTCAATGGTATACAGTATAAACAGTAGTCCTCTCTGTCTGTATGTGCAGGTTATTTATGTAAAGAGCTGTCAGCTTCTTCTTCTTCTTCTGCTGGGTGTGTCACGCTTTTCTGTGACTCTTCCTCTGGCTGTGGAAAATGAATTATAAAATAACGCTGTCACAGTAATCTCTCAGCCCACGGCGCTTTCCTAAATAAATCATTTTAATAGCTTTGGCTGGAAGCCGCTCGGGCGACCGGCAGTGAACGTCAGCGGGGAGATGCGGGACCATTTATCTGTCCATTCGCACATGACGCGTCAGAAACACTACCTGTTTTAGAAAGATGTTTTGTATTTACACTGCCGCTCAAAAGTTTGGGATCAGTACGATTTTTAATGTTTTTTAAAGTTTAAAGTGTTTTAAAGTTTCTTATGCTCATCAAGGCTGTATTTAAAAATACAGAAATGTAAAACAATGTTTTCAATATTAATATACATCAAAATTTAAGTCATATCTGTAATTAAAGTTGAATTTTCAGAATCATTATATTATAATCAGAATATTAGAATGACACTGAAGTCACATGATCATTCTAATATTCTGATTTATTATCAGAGCTGATTAATATTTGTTTTGGAACCTGTTTTTTCAGGATTCTTTGATCAATAAAAAGCATTTATTTAAATAGAAAGATTTTCTAA
The DNA here is from genome assembly GCA_019155185.1 of Beaufortia kweichowensis. Taxonomy (NCBI): domain Eukaryota; kingdom Metazoa; phylum Chordata; class Actinopteri; order Cypriniformes; family Gastromyzontidae; genus Beaufortia; species Beaufortia kweichowensis. Next base: position 93,013 of record CM032806.1, on the reverse strand, counting down.
CAATATACACTACTATTCAAACGTTTAGGGTCAATACACTTTTCTTCTCTCTTTTATTCTTTTATTCATCAAGGATGTGTAAAATTCATAAAAAGTGACAGCATATATTGTTAGAAAATAGATTGACTTTATTAATCCCCACAGGGAAATGTATATGTCACAGCAGCACCTACCGTACAATAAAAATAAATGAATAAGAAAAAAGAAAAGAACAATTTCAATCACAGTACTTGGAGACCTTTTATATATTGAATAAATGCTGTTCTTTTTAACTTGTTATTCATCAAAAAATCACTGGTTCAAAAATATATTCATCAGCACACCTGTTTCCAACATTGATAATACTGATAATAAATGAGAATATAAGAATGATTTCTGAAGGATCATGTGACACTGAAGACTGAAGTGACAGCTGATGAAAATTCATATACAGGACTAAATTATATTTTTAAAGTATATTCATATAAAAACATTTTTTTATATTGTAATAACGTTTTGCAATATTACGTTTTTTTTCTGTGTTTTTGATCAAATAAATGCAGCATTGATGAGCGTGTGAGACGTCTTTAAATACATTACAAATCTTACTGATCCCAAACGTTTGAGCAGCAGTGGATGTGTTTGTTCATAATTGTTTCTAATGCTTTGATTCAAATGTCAAAGGTAAACAGACTCCAGCGCAGAACCATATCCCATTAAACCCTGTTATTAATCACAGTGTGCTCGTCATTGCTCACGTGGCAGATTATTCTGCGATTCCCGTGTAAAAACCTCACTGTAATGTGCAGTATATGTAAAGTATGATCATTTATGAGCATTTATGTCCACAACTCCAGTAAAAAGATCTCTGACGTACGGTAGAATCAGTCAGCAATAATTTCGCCGTCACATACCGTCATCTGACAGATGAAAAGAGTTGTGCTGGGTAAGAGACGGTCATGTGTTTGTGCTCCAGCAGGTCTTCTCACCACACTCCCGCCGGCCGCCGGGGGTCCGCTGGGTCAGGGCCGTATGGTCAAGCCGAAGGACCCTCTCCTGCCCCCCGCAGATAACAGGGACCCGTATGTGTCGCAGCCAGAGAACACTGGTAAGCCTTGGAACGGAGAAGAGTTTGTTCTGTGGAGGTCTGATTCCAGCTGTTTCATTAAGACAGACTTGAACATATCACATGTGTCCTGCACAGATTTCAGAATGACTCTCTGACTGTCTGTTAAGAGCACGAGTCACTCATATTAAACACACACGTTATGTTTATAAATCTCTTTTTGTTAAGGGTAAAGATGGAGTGTAAAAGTGTCTGATGTCAGCTGGAATCACATTCACATAATGGCGGCAGAGAAACTCATCGCTGCTGATGTTGATGTCTCTCAGTTACTGTGATTTTACCGCGGTACTGATACCACGCTCTTCAATGCTTGTATTTCTTTCAGCTGTTGTGTGATGTGAGTTTTCTTCATTAGCCTGTGCTGTATGATTATATTTCCTTGTTTTATCACGCATGGCATTTTTATTTGCTGCTTTGCTGTTGCAGGATTTTGTGTCCATCGCTTTTTCACGCGGCCCAGATATTTCCTTTCTGCTCAACATGATTATTCCCATGAATGTTCATGAAGCCTCTCCTGTTTGTGTGTCTGCTGGTTTATTCTGGTTGATGTGTCAGATGTACTGTGAAAGATGACAAACGCCATTAGTACCGTCAGATCTCTCAGCGTCCACCCCCGTTTTACCTCCAAATCCAAATATACGTTAGGTTGCATCTTTATAGACAATTAGATGTCTTAATTCTGTTGGCCTTGCTGTGAGATTTTCACAGTACATCTCAGCGCTGTGTGTGTGTGTTATTCACCGCTCATCCTCCCTCCCCCCCGTTCTCTATCTGCTGCCATTGTGACCTCACAGGATGTTCATCTGGTGATGGATCGTTCCAAGGCTGAACCTCCACTGTAGCCACAGCGTTTGACTAACCCTTAATCTAGTGTGTGTCTCACCCTCTGCTCAACCAGTAGACACTCTCTCTCTCTGGATTCTGCTCCTCTATTCTCTCTGTCTCTCTCTCTCTCTCTCTCTCTCTCTCTCTCTCTCTCTCTCTCTCTCTCTCTCTCTCTCTCTCTCTGCTCCTCTCTCTCTCTCTGTCTCTCTCTCTCTGTCTCTCTCTCTCTCTCTCTGCTCTCTCCTCTTTCTCTCTCTCCTCTCTCTCTCTCTCTCTCTCTCTCTCTCTCTCTCTCTCTCCTCTCTCTGTCTCTCTCTCTCTCTCTCTCTCTCTGTCTCTCTCTCTCTCTCTCTCTCTCTCTCTCTCTCTCTCTCTCTCTCTCTCTCTCTCTCTCTCTCTCTCTCTCTCTCTCTCTCGTCTGGGGATCTGGATTCTGCTCCTCTATTCTCTCTCTCTTTCTCTGCAAATCTGTGACGGGCTCGCTCTGTTTCACTCTCTCCTCTTATCTCGCTCTCTTTGGCTCTTTAATTTATAGGTGAATTACATATGCACTATAGACACACACAGAACTGTGTCTGTTAGTCACATACAATCATATCAAGCCCTTCCACAGTAGACCACAAGCCAAATGCACTGATGATTATATGGTCACAGTTATAAATGTGCATGAGGACGAGAATATAAACGTGTGAAAATCATGTTGACAGTAAGAATAACACATGAGGTGATACAGAGCAGATTTACAGTTAGATCTCATCACACTGACCGGATCCACACACACACAATTAGCTGTTTAACACTGTAAAAGATCATTTTACTCTCATTGCCGGTGATATTATAGAGGCTTTTGTTATAGATGATTATATGTGTGTGTGTGTGCTGCACGTGTGTGTGTGTGTGCGCGTATGTGTGTGAAAGTTTGTGTGTGTGTGCGTGTGTGTGTGTGTGCGCGTGTGTGTGTGCGTGTGTGTGTGTGTGTTTGTGTGTGTCTGTGAAAATGTCACGTGTGTGTGTGTGTGTGCGAGCGTGTCAGTTGTGTGTGTGTATTGCGCGCGTGTGTGTGCGAGCACAGAAGATCCAGACGTGTGTACGTGTGCGTGTGTGTGTTCGTGCGTGTGTGTTCGTGTGTTAGACTTCATTGGCGGAAAGTTTGACAAAATGTTCAGCTCCAGTTACATTAGACTTCATCCATTCAGCTCCAGATCATAACACTCAGATACAGCAACACAACAAAGACTCAAAGTCTATTAAACACCGGCTACTGGCGTACAACGCACTAAACTCTATCATGAGTGATAAATGTGTGTGTGTGTGTTCGTGCTTCTTTCCTCCCCACACAAGCGCAGCGAACACGGTTACACACTAATGGATTAGCTTTCATGTGTCCGTAACAGTCGTGAAAGTTGATTGATTACTCTCTGTGTCATGTGCTCATGTTAAACACTGTGTGAACATTTCATCTATCTGTAATACATTAACCTGATGAGTTTTCTCTATTTATCTTTCCTCTGTACAATATTATGACGGGCAGACAGCTTTATTAATGTCTCAGAGCGCACATTAACTTTTTTTCATCTCTAACCGCAGTGAATTGTTTTCTTGTGTGTTTACATTTTTACCTCTCCTTAATTTAGAAACCAAAAATAGTTGAATTGATATTGTATTACAACTGATTGACTCTAACCTAAGTTTAAGCCCGATTTAAGTCTTACAGTTGTTTCCTGTAAAACTGCTTCTCTTAAGAAAAGAACAAAAATGTGAATTTGAAAAGAAAAATGGCGACGGTAAAACCGTGTGAGCTAATAGAAATGTACCGTTGTGTTTGTAATCAGCACTTACAATAATCAATGTGGATTAAAATAGTTAGCGTAAGAGGAGAACGCAACAGAAATAACATCCAAGTCATTTTGAAAATCTCTTTGCAGGAGTGATCCGAGAGACGTACCATCGAGATCGAGATCAGATGGTTCCCATTACCCTGCTGGCCATTGCCGTCATCATCGCCTTCGCGATGGGCGCCATCTTCTCGGGCATCATTGTCTACTGCGTGTGCGACCACCGGCGGCATGACTTCAATCTGTCCGCCCGCAAGGAAAAAGACTCTGTTCAGTCCAGACGAGGATCCATGAACAGCGTCACCAAACTGACGGGCCTGTATGAGACGCAAGGCAAAGACGGTCGTCCGGAGGCCATCCTCAGCCCTCATATGCACAATGGTCGTCTGGCCAACGGCAGAACGCTCATCAAAGCGGACCAGCACCTAGATCTGAGCGGCCTGCCCACGCCAGAGTCCACACCCCTGCAACCCCGCCGTAAGGCCAGCCGCGGCAGCCGCGAGTGGGAGAGGAACCAGAACCTGATTAACGCCTGCACGAAAGACCTGCCCTCCGTGGGCTCCGCCGTCATCCCGACCGACCTGCCTCTGCGGGCGTCTCCGGGTCACATCCCCAGCGTTGTGGTTTTGCCTTTGCCTCAACACCAGCAGGCCTATCAGCACGAGTATGTGGAACAGCCTCATCAGGCGGATCTCTCGAACGACCAGGCCGCTACGCTGGAGTACAAAGCCCGCGTGAGCCCGTGTCACAGCCTCGGTGCGTCGGACGGTGACGATGTGCCGCCGCGGGTTCCCCAGCGTGAGGCGTCTCTGACCGCCGCAGTCCCTCCAGCCGTCCCGCAGATGGGCAAGAGACTCGACGTGCACGGTTCGGTGTACGCCCGTGGCTATCCCGTGAGTTTGGCCAGGAGCTCGGCCCTCAAGAAACAACACAACACTAACTCATCCAATTCCTCCCACATGTCCAGAAAGCACAGCTTCCACACAGAGACGCCTCCGCCTGCTCCGCAGAGAGTAGACTCCATGCACGTCACCTCTCCGCTGCCGGTCCTCGGCCTCTCGCGCCACCTCGGCCTGAGCTCGTACGGCTCTCTGCCACGCAGGCAGCTCAAGCCAGATGTCCCTCCCAAACCGTCTCTGGTGTCCCTTTCCACCAAAGTCAAGTCTAGTGACTCCTGCACATAGTCCGTGCGGATGGAAAGATGAGATGAAGTGCATTTGTCTTGTACGGCTGTGTGCAGGAAACTCTTTATGTCCTTTTTGTTTTATACATTTTTTAATCTGTACACGTGGAGCTCAGGCCGATGAGTTCACGGGTGGCAAACGTGTAACATCAGGAAGAGGAACTCCTGAAGCACTTAGAGATGGAGACTCAGTCCGGCTGAGAACGAGAAGCCACGTTACAGCTGATGTCTGCCAAAATCACATCAGTGGGGCGGAATGATACAACACACCCCAGTTATCAAGCACTTGACACGAGAAGTTCAAACTGGAAGTTTACAATGGAAAACTGTGAAGAAATCTCAGTGTTAACGCTACTGGATGAAGCAGTCGAGTTCATCTACTGTAACTGCTAACTAAACTTGACTGTTAATACTAATAACAGGTTGTATTTATTTTTTAAGGAAGTGCTTTTGGACTTATTTTAGGTTGAAAAAAATCTTTTTTTAATATGAATTAATCAAGTGTGAAAGTATTTAAAGTCATTCAACTGGAGCCAGTACTAACTTCTTGGATGTTGGTTGTTAAGTAAAGGCCGAGAGATCTGAAGCTTTTGTGCCAGAAGAGAGCTGAAAGCTCACACCGTCAGATACACAAGAACACAAATCCAGACTGAAGCTCATAAATTTCATAATCTGTATCTGGACTGCTGGACACGGGTGCCGTTCTGATTCACGTTTGGAAATGAACGAGTGACAGCGAGCATCTCGTCCACACACGGGCTCTTTTGTTAAATGATTTTTGTTTGAAAGCCTGTTTTTATCTTCCACCTGTAAATTTGTGCCTTATGCCCCGAGTAGTGAAGAGTGTGTTAGCTGTTAACTGTTACTGTAACTGTTGTTGATGATGATGATGATGATGTTTGTTTCCCTCGTTTTCATTTAAAAAAAGAAGAAAAAATCTCCTGCGAAATTGAAGAATGTAGATGTTGTCATTGTCAGCGCTAATCACAAATAATTCTGTGCTTGAATTTTCATTGTGCCAATGAAACGGTTAATCGGCCTCTTGTTGTCCAGAATGATGTGTTTTGCTATTATTTTTTGCTTTCTTTGTCTTTTTTTTACCTTTCAAGATGATGTTTTTACACTGTTTTGTAGATGAATTGATGTTTCTCCTTCTATTTCTGGCTGTTGTTAAGGCAATAAGAGAAAAACACACACATCAGATGTGACATACACACGTCACACACATGTGATTTCTAATGTATTTGAGAAACACTCTTTGTAGGCAGTAAAATACAGGCTGGCTCCTGTGGAAACACACACTCCAATAATATTAGAAAACATAATAATGCTTGTGAAAGATTCTGATTAATATAATTTTCTAGCTCGGTCGTTGTAATGTAATATGAGGGATTGTTATTTAACGAGGTTTATTAAAGTTTTCACGTGCGCTGACGGAACACAGCTCTAGATTCGACTCTGTAGATAAAGTTGAATTCACGTCATGTCGATTGTCGGTCTGAATATTCTTGTAAAGTCCAGCCGTTGTGATAACTGTGCTGGTGCCTTTCGGCGGTCGTCCTCGGCTCTAGACGACTCGATTTCAGATGGATTTGTACTCTTGTATGATGTTGTTTTGTCACGAGGTTTCTCTTCCGCATCTGATTCACAGCCTAATGTTGTACAGAAATTCTCTTTAATAAATGTATAAAAGTGACCATGAAAAGCGCTTTGATTTTTTTCTTAAAGGCTCTTAGATATAAACTGGAGAGGTTACAGACGCGAGGTCTGACGCCAGTCTGACGGTGAGTATTTCAGATAAGCCTTCGCATGCGGGCGGGTGAACTTGACAAAATATTCAATTGTTTGATATCTCTGAGCGTAAAATAAAACAGACTGATAAGAATCGCAGCGGAGCCTCGTGCGGTCACTGAAACGGCTCGTCTTTAGGCTTTATGTTGACGTTTCTGAGGCTCTTAAGATCTCAGGTGTCATTGTCTTCTGTCTCGACAAGTCCCGTTTGTTCAACGCTGTTATTATGAAGCATTTCTACTCGTGATCTGTGCAGTATAACACTAACTGTTAACACCATTTCAACCAAACGAATACACGTTCACCTAGAATTTACAATCTACAATACAATACTGATTATTGCAAGTATTCTGTTGTTTAGATTCATTCATGATTGAAATTTTCTTACATTGTTGTTGTTGAATCGTGTTGTTTTTTCATGTTGGCATGTTTAAATGTGTGAAGTGTAATCACAGATCTCTGGGATTGAAACTGGCAGCAGGATCGAAATGAGAAGACAAGCAAAAGACAAATGAGAGAAAAAGTCTTGATTGTAATTGATTGATTTGCAGGTTATGTTGAGGTTATTTTTATATTTTAACCTCATGACAGAATCCCACCATTACAAACAGAGGGTTGAATAGAGCTTCATCTCTCCCGACAGCTGAGCGTCTCTGTAGGAATCAAGTGTGTTGGTAAAAGATGCTCCCTTTTAAGTGCTCATTGTTACACGCAGCTAATTAAAGTGTTTAATGTATAAAAGAGGTCAGACAGTCATTTATTAGTGCTGGAGAGAGAAATGATTGATGGGCTAGCAGGAGGAAGTGATGCCATCAGATATTGTTTTAATATAAACTCATACTGTATGATGTTGAATAGATGTGTATGTAGTAAATGGTGAGTGGTGGATCATTTGTTATGTAGGTAAGACAAATGAAAGACAGACAGCATGAACAGTTTCATCTATGATGAATGGGTTTGGGGGGGTAAAGTCCCTCCCTCTTGTTCCCAGGTGTCCTACAGCTGTGACACAATTTGCACGCTACCCCACCCACTTTCCTTAATCATGCTGACAATGCAGAAGGAAGGGTTGGCCACAACACACACACACTCTTTCATCAAGCATAGATGACACACAGATGTTCCTTCAGCTCAAGAAGAAAAGTAGGCCTCTCTCATTTACTGTGGTAACCATCATCCTAATAGAGCAGCTTTCATCTGTACGAGATGCTGTTGTGTGCTTTTTGGCTCTTGCAAATGCCACAACAAAAGGAAAGTGTCCTGAAGAGTTAAATGAAAGCAGGCTGATTTAACAATGAATGACTCATTCACAGGATCTGCTGTGTGCAGCTCATTCATTTACACACTCGCATAGAAATGGGGATAATCCATAAACGTTTAATGATATTACACACAGCTAGTTATGGACATGTAGGCTCAGTTTGACAGATAAGGCTTAAGTTTAGTCCCAGATTAAAGTGCATGTGAACTAAAAACAAATTGCTCATATAAAGTATATCAGTGTGTTTGTCTCAAATGCACACTAGTAAATCTTTTTCCAAAGAAAGTTTATAAAAGCTACTTAAATTTTCTCATTTAACTTAGATATACTCCTGATTTAATCTAAACTCTGTTTAGACACACTAACCTTGACAGAAATCATTCTGCATTTTTACTATTTAAACAAAATCTTAGTTTACTATATCTTTAGAGCATTTTTACCATCAAGGATGTCCCCAAAAGGAGGTTTTGCTTACATTCACTGTAAAAACAGTTCTGACAGTTGCGCCGGTGTGAAGAAACCCAAATGGTTCCTCCAGGATCCTTTAGTTTTTACAGTGTTTAGGTACAAATGCAAAAAATACAGCACATGTAGGAAAGAGTTCAGTTCATGCATCTTAAGTTTCTGTGTTTGTTACACAGACTTCTGGACTAAATGAACCGCTTGATACTACACTAGAACACTAAAGTCTGGATTGGAAATGGGTTTGATATGAGAGTAAATGAAAAGAGAGTTCTCATGTTTGCATGAATCAATCCTTTAATGAAGTAGATTTTAGCTAAAGCTCTGAAGACAAAAGCAGATCTTTGTGTTAAAGAGGATCAGCGAGACAGATGGAGAAAATGTGGGATTTTCTGCATGGATCCGTGGGTACCTGGATTTAGGAAACAGGATTAGCGGGTGTGTAATTGTGTGTGTGTGTGTGTTTTTATGGGCATCTGAGGAATGAAATGGCTTCTCTCAGCTTTAAAGTATTCATGAATTCTGTCCTAATTTCAGAGTTCTTGGCTGTGTTCAAATCTGAAGGTTTTTGCTCAAAACAAAAACATGAGAGACACAGACAAGCTCTTTTATATTCATCCATCCGTTCGGTCTGTAATGAAGGTTAAGCGCTTGTAAACACAGACACAAAGAAAAAGCGGCTCAGATGATGGACAGCTGGAGGGTTAAATAGGTCAGAGCTATAACATTAATGCTATGAGAAATCTTCTTCAGTTTTCCATGTTACGCATCATGACAGCCTGTTATCTGATGTAATAATCTCATCTGGTAGCACTTTGTAGTCGTGAACTTTCTAAAAACAATAGCAAGCAAACATACGCCTTGCTCAGGGCAACGTGTCTCTTGAACAGCATCCCAGAGCACTCGTGTCTTCAGGGCAACAGCAGCGAGAAACATGGAGAAAAAAGCAAAAATAGAGACGAGAACTGGAGAGAAAGACGCACTGTTTGCCAAGAATAGAGTCACAGTCTTTCACTGGAGACGTCTTCAGCAGACACAGAGAAGACTTGACAATAACCTTCTGCCCAAAACTCAAACACATGAACATCATATATATATATGACATCAACACCCTAACCCTGACGTTCAGTCTAGGACACTGTATCGCTTTATTGTTTTCTCACTTTTGTAAGTCGCTCATCTGCTAGATGCCTAAATGTAAATGTGACACTTACAGTAAAATGAATAATTATTCAACTTCAATTAAGGCTCCAGCTTTCCGCGTCCCCTCTCCCCAGCTATTATAAAGGCAGATAATTATTATTATTAAGATTTTATTAGACTACATGAAACTCTTTTTGTGTTTACAGAGATTTGTGAAGAGCTATGTTAATCTCTGCTGTATCTTGATCGACCTGCACCCTGAGACAGTGTTCTTCTGCAGTCCGTCTGGTTCTTCAGAACTCTGTGTTCTGCGGTTCTCTGCTGGTGTCTCTCAGCGAGAGCGTCGCACCATCTGTTCACCAAGCTGCACGACACGCGTTTCCCTGCGGCGGCTCAGACTTTACTCACTTTCACAATGAGGATAAGACTGTACGTTTGGTACACAAAAACATGTTCATGTGATTTACACAGGACTGCAGAACACCTGCTGATGACGTCAGTGACTCCTGCTTTACCAATGTTAAATCATCCAGAGAAATAACCGTTAACCACAGAGGCTAAAGAAAACACAATCCAACTGTATAGGTGAAATAAATGGTTTAATTATCACAAACACAACCCGGCGTCAGGGATACAGACATGTTATTTAGCCAGCGGCTTGTTTCACATGCTGTCTGAATGGATTACATCTCAAACATCTTTTACTGTTTATTTACATCTCTAACTCTTTTAACAGACTAATGTTCTGCACATCCACGAGTCTTTGAATGAGTGAATCAGATCAGGTCAGCAGATGTTCAGTTTTAGCTCAGAGAGTCGAGTTGTGTCTGAATCTGCTCCATCTGTAAGACACACAGAACTTTTGTTAGTCTAAACACACCAGATCAGATCAGATCATCATGTGCGAGTCAGTCGGACCTTATTGTAGAAGTCCAGCAGCTCCTGATGGTTAAATTCCACAAAAACATTCTGCATCTGAAACACAAAGAACATAAACAACTGTTTGACATCAATCAAATATCAGTAATACAAAAACCCTTTCAAGAATAAAGCAACACTTTCTCAGAAGAATAATCATCTTCAGTATGTCACACAATCAGAGGCTGAAGATGATGTTGCTCAGGGTGAAATCTCTGTGTGTCAGCCTGCGTTAGTGCTAAAGACACAAAATTATCATTCACATTAAAGAGCAAAAGAGGAGTCGTGATCTTTCAGATTAATGCTGACTGATGAACTGATGGACAACATGATCAAATCTACATGACGAGATGTTCTGTGAGATGTGTTGGAGTTCATTTCAGCTTCCCTGACAGTTTTGACAGATCTAGGCTAACGGCTGGTGACATCAAGAATCTCGGGGACATTAGCAGCAGGTTTTCACAAACAAACACACACATGCACAGTGACCTGGACACATTATTATTATAAAACTTTTATGACCCATGCTGCTGCGGCTTCAGAGACGACACAGAAAAGCACTTTTGTGCGGCTGACCTCGCCTTTTCTCCAAATCCTGTACAAAAAACCCCTAAAGTTACTCTGGAGAAGATCTGTATATCTGAAGCAGCACCATATCCGGCCTTTAAAAACCAGAGGAGACATCTCAGAATTCTCTTTAGATCGTTTGTTGAAGAAATTCTTTAGCATATGGCGAGCGGCACGGCGAGCAGGTGCTCTGACAGATTAAGATTGAATATATTAGTAAACAGCATGGCGGGACTCTTGTATTGTTCAGCACTGAACACATTTCAGAAAAGCAGATGATTCATTAGACCTTATTTCATTTTCCATTGACTGTCAATCTAATAAAATTACACCTGTTAAAATAACTTCTATGCAAATACAGTGGAAAACATGGTATTGCCATCTGACAGCAGTACTGTCAAAGAGTATGAACATCAAATGTTTCTCTGGGTTTGACGGTCACAAGAGTTTCACAGAGCTGATGGAACTCATCTGATGGAGTTTACAGTAAATCAGAAAGATTTCCATTTGCAAAAGTCTCTATATTATTATCATGGTATGGTATGATAAAGGTCTATTTTAATTTTAGTCAGTATGTTTCAGCAGCTAGAATCTATAGAAGATACAAAGCAGAAAATGAAATAATTTAGATGAGATATACATAACTGATGAAATATCAATGTTATAACAATATAAAGCACTACAGATGTGACAAATAGAGTTCATCTCAGTCTGATCTCATTTGTTAACTAAAGCTGCGGTCAGTGGTGAGGGATTCAGCATCCTCTATTAGAACAAACCACATCCCCCTGCGGTCCAATCAGAACACAAACACAGAGTCATGTGACACACCCTAATGTTCACATTTTACCAGCACAGACACTTGATCACATACAACATCATGTGTCTGATATATCTGCACAAAACTAAACACTTCTTAAATGATTTCACATGGGATCACATCTACACAGACTACACACTTATTTTCAAGTCAACATGAAATTAAAATGTACTCTATTCACGCTTTCTATATACTATTACTGATAGAGTACAGGGCTGATGCTTAATGATATAATAACAACTTATACAGGTCAAGAGCTTCTGGATTAAACACATGTGTGTTTGTTTACTCACTAACAGATCAACAGGGCTTGTTTGTGAAACTTCAAATAAATCCCATAATGCTGTAAGATGGCCTCATTAAAACTCTTCATTCCATATTCAGGCCATCAGATTGAAGTTTTTCATATGCAGCATTAATAAAGCTCGAGGGTGATGTATCTCTCCAGCTGAGAGAGACACAGAGAGAGAGAGAGAGAGAGAGAGAGAGAGAGAGAGAGAGAGAGACAGAGAGAGACAGAGAGAGAGAGAGAGACACAGAGAGAGAGAGAGAGAGAGAGAGAGAGAGAGAGAGAGAGAGAGAGAGAGAGAGAGAGAGAGAGAGAGAGAGAGAGAGAGAGAGAGAGAGAGAGAGAGAGAGAGAGAGAGAGAGAGAGAGAGAGAGACAGAGAGAGAGTATTCAGGTAACAGAAGGTTCTTCACAGATTACCTAGAAGCTGCTGTCACAGATGTCTCAGGCATGTGGACACAGAGAGAAACTCCAGAAAACAAAAGACAAACTGTTCAACTCCTCTAAACCCAAAAAAATGACGTTTACCAAAAGAATCCCACCAGCAGCATTCTGACATTACTTCATTTACACAGTCACAACACATCTGAGACAGACACATTCATGTGTGATTCAAAACAAATATCTGTCGTTAAATTAACACGATATTGACATAATCAGATCCAGAAAGCACAAATACTGTATGACACAAACTACACCTTTAACAAAAGAGATTTCATTGGCTCCTAAAACGGGCCCCACACGCTGAACTGCAGCCAAACACAATCAAAAGAGCGAGAAGCAAAGAAAGATGTGACATCACGCTCTACTGCTTTCCATGGCAGCGCTGCAGAAGACAATGTGAAGGAGCTGTGGGAGAACGCTGAAGATCTGTCATGCGCTCATGCACAGCGACTCTTTCATGTCGTTTGGCCCTGAACCCTTCTGAGACTCTCTCTGTGTACAAATCAAAGGACATTGTTTTACTGGATAAACATTGGCACACTGTACTCGCGAAAGGTTACTAGACATTTTTGCACTGATACCCAAAACATGTTTTAAGAGCTGAAATAGATGATTCATGTTCAGCAGTCTGAGCGAGTCTCTTTATCTCCCGCTGATGGGGAATGAGGTCGATGTTTCACCAGCAATAGTTTCCGTTCCTCTGTGACCAAACCCAGAAAAACACAGAAGACAGAGAGATAAACCACGACTACAGTCTCAATACAACAAACGCTTTATAATGACAAAGTTCTGATATATTTTCTGATATATTCTGTATATTCTCTTAGCAGTCTCGGGTAGGGCTGCACAATATATCGTAATTAACGAAATATCGCAATGGTTTGCAATAAATTAATGATTTAATTTTAATACTTCAAAAAGTAAGGTATGGTCAAAGTTTTAGGCAGATAATATAGTATCTGTCACATGGATGTTAGTTTGGATATGTGTGCGTGTGTATAATATTGGGTCGTGCACATGCTCTGATGCAAGACAGTCAACAAGCCGCAAAGCCGCATCTCCTTTAAAATCTCACAACTTCCCTGATAGAAGATGAAATCCAGACCATCACCACAACCATCATCTCAAACACTCACTGAGACAAAACACACATCAACCCTTTATCATTATCAGACACCAATCAATGAAATCAACAGATGTGTACCCGAGATCAGACACACGATTACAGTCATTCTAATGTGTATACGTTAGATTGTGTTATTCACACACAGCTGCTACTTTTACCAAATAATTTTACTTTAATCATTTATATAAACAATGCTAATGAAAAAACAAATTATGACATATTGAATGATATCTACAATAACAATACAACAAGCGATGTACTAAATTTACTAAACTTTAAAGCTATGTAGGTCTGAATTTTGAGTGGGTCTGGTTGTGATATCATTTATTTATAATTGTGTTAGTATTAAACCGGCTTACAGCTAATGTGACCGATATCATGCTGAATTTAATTGGGGTTGATGATTTTGACTGAATTTAGGGTCTGATTTGTGTTAGTCAGGGTTAGACCCCACAGGTTTAAACACACACACACACTATATGTGAAGCAACAGCACCACCAACAGATCTCTGGATGAATGACAACTAAACTCAATGTTACACTATTGTCTTTACCTGTGTCATGTATTTATAGTGCAGTGAGAAAAGCACTTGAATACAGACATGTTTAAAGAATTATTGTGTAGTGTAACACAAACACACACACAGGTTTACCTCTGTAGTGTCTTCTGTTTTGAGCCCTAAGTCCAGCACAGCGTGTGGTGATTTGAGTCTGCTGACAGAAGAGCGGCTCATCTGCAGGTTCAGCTGCCAGCCCACCTGATCCAACTACAACAACAAAACATGACAGGAAACAAACTGATGAAATGATATCAGTGGGTTAGAAATCTACATTAGCATTATGATGTTTATGTACTGTGTGTTTCTGACAGTCAGCCTTCAAATATCCTCTGGAAGATTCTTGCCAACTAATAGAGTAAGATCATGGGTTCCAATCTCAGAAAACACATATATGATTAAAAATGGATAAAAGAATAAAAGCATCCAGCACATTTCTACATGCAAATGTAAATATTAAGAAAAGTAATATTAAGAAGAGTTTCCAAATGATAAAAAAAGAACACTGAATGTGTAAGAGTTTTATTGTCATCATCATCATCATCATGTGTGATTTCTTGTGAACTCACTGTCTTTGGAGCAATCATCCTCTGCCGGATCTTCTCCAGCTCATCTGGACCAGACGCGGCCCAAATCTGACTGAAGGCTTCAGCTTTATCAGACACAACGCTGATGTTCTCCAGCTGCTGCTTTAGGGATGCTGTTTTGACATTGTAATAGACGGCCTGGAGAAACAGAGCACATCAGAACATCAGCAATGATTGACGTGGTAAACCAAACTGCAATATTCATATACAATGTTTAACAATGTAAAATTTCACATATCATTTCTGACTTGAGGTCAAAGTAGTAAAAGAGCGCTTCATCCACCTGCTCAAAGATGAAGGAGACGGTTTCCAGCACTAGCTTAAGAGATTCTTTCTCCAGACATAAAGCGCTCTGTAATTTATCTTCTTCTTCTTCACTGAATGAACACTCTGCCTGAAACACACACACACACACACACACACACACACACACACACACACACACAGACACACACACACACACACACACACACACACACACACACACACACATAGACACACACACACACACACACACACACACAGACCATCAGAACCGTGACATGATCAGAGAGATGTCAGATATACTTCTGCTGGTTTAATAGAGACCTTCAGATGAAGCTTGTGCAGAATTCGAGACAGAAGCCGTGAAAACTTGTTGTTGTCAATGGAGTTGATATAAACTACAGCCTCTTTAATGCTGGAAATCAAACAAAAAGTCATAGATGAACGTGTAGAAACATAAAGACAAATAATACACTAAACACTGGAGGAATATCACATCACAGCATATTATATATATATATATATATATGTGTATGTGTTGCGATGTACTGACTGCAGATCATTATGAGTCTGTAAAGATCGCATTTATCACTGATCACACTGACTTTTACACATTACGCAGATGATGTTTATTAGATGTGTATCATGATAAAGAGTTATTTTACCTCTGTGTCTCTGTGATCATTGAACTCATCGTCACTTTGTTTCAGTTTAAGAGCCACAAATACTTCCTTCCGCTCTGACACGTGACACGTGACGTCAGACAAATCGATAGAAAGGCGAAGAAAACACAGAAATTATATTTTACATTTTGGACTAAACGGGGAATAACAGGGAAGAGGTTGTACATTTCTATGGAAACGTGTTTTTTGTAACGAATATAGTAAGACAGTTCTCACTGATGTCCTTTAATCATCATATTATCCACATCAGTACTACAGTTACTGCTATTCAACGAAACATCTGATGATCCCGTATTTAAGTATTATTTTACTACAGTAACTATTATTCTGTTGTATGCAGCTCCATCATCAACAGCTACAAATATAACATTTATCATGACTGTCTATAAAAACATCATCAACATCAATTAGTCTTTTATTTATCCATCCAGTGAACTTCTGGAGGTTTATAGTTGTGTTAAATTGAGTATTTTGTCACATTTGCTTTTGAAACATGCTTCTATAATCTATACATAAGAACAACAACTTAACAAGACAAAGTAATCTGCCACTTTATTTTATTGTAAAAAGTAATTACATGCACAACTTAAAATCAACGCAAGACTAAGTGCATAAGAGAAGGCAAATAATCTCTAATACTCTGAACACAGATGCAGGTAAAGAGCAGCGAGATCATTTATCACTGGAATGTTTGTTAGACATGAGACATACAAACAAACAATCTTCAAACACTGCAGCAGAGAATGATCAATTAATACTTCATACACCCTTAAATATATATAATGATGTCACACACACAAAATCTTCATATATCTGCGATGATGTCAAACACGCATGCACGCGCACGCGCAACAATGCAGCAGATAAGAATGAACGTGATGTAATATTTGTTTTGTCTCTGGTAAACAAAGTTTCATTGTGAAGACACATTCACTCTAGTGCACTACTTAAACGACGGCAGGTTTGGCACTTTGATGCTGATGTCCCCGATGTTGATGTTCTTGGGCATTTCTGGAAGATTCATGTTCTTGACAGCTGACACGGCACGTGCCGGAGCCCCCGCGATACCAGCCTGTGCACGCGCACAAACACACAGTTAACACAGGGAATGTCCTGAACAAACAGACACGCAATCGATCACAGCCAATCCATCACACACGATGCTCACAGACAGACATGATCTCAGAGCTCTGCGCATGCTCGCTTCATCTTCATCTCAGAATTATGAAATGAAAAACTACTGTGAGTTTTTGTTAAAAGTCAGAGAAGGAGTAAAGAAAAGACAGAAGTAAAAAATGAGTTTGACAGGAGGGATCAGAAGCCGTTTGTGTCTGATCAACACATCCATATAGTGAACATTGAGCTGCTGTATTTGAAACCCCTAAAGTAATATCAATCATTTAGCTGAATGACATTATTTATTACTTTAAGTGCTTCTCTTAATAATCAACAGGGTTTCATGCTTAATCCAAACACTTGCTGCTCTCAATCCTATTAAATTCACGTCTTTAAGAATTAATCACAGTAAGTGTTCATGTTGTTAAGTGATAAAAAAAGTTTATTTTACTTCCCACGGTTTTGTGTGGCGTGTAAAGAAACCCTAAACTAACACCTTAACCATTAGTGCAATTGTGTTTGCCTGCTAATAAATGATCCTAAAAAATCTGAATACACAAATGAAGATAACTGCTAAGCAGAAGTAAAGACTGACTGACTGCATCTGACGATTCTGATGATATAAAACCTGCTTTAAACATGTCAACAGATGAATGCGTTTCCAGTGCTGTCAGCATTCATAAACATGACGTGTAAATCATAATCAAATCTCCATCAATCAGTCAGTCTTTACCAGCTGTAGCAATGCATCATGGGACAGTGCTTAGACAAACATTGAAGAGCCAAAACAACAGAAGAGATCCTGTACTTACCTAATGACGGCTGGAGTGTATATCTGTGATCTACGCTAGTGATGTCTGCTGTATAAGCTCAAGAGAAATCTGCTCTACTCTAACCTGTGATCCCGAGGACTAACATTCCCAACATTTCCAAGCCAAATCACACATCAGTCGATATTTT
Source organism: Beaufortia kweichowensis (assembly GCA_019155185.1). Taxonomy (NCBI): domain Eukaryota; kingdom Metazoa; phylum Chordata; class Actinopteri; order Cypriniformes; family Gastromyzontidae; genus Beaufortia; species Beaufortia kweichowensis. Next base: position 75,078 of record CM032806.1, on the reverse strand, counting down.
TACACTGTACTAAACATTTCAACAAATCACAGTCCGGTCATGTTCATCTCGACTGTTTTCGCGCTGAGCAAACCGTTATGATGAAGATTAGGAATGTTGGTCCTGAGGCAGAGCGCCACACGTACAGTATGGCAGTTGTTACATGTGGAATTCAGCAGTACCTGTGTCTACCTGTCCTGCCTGGGAGACTGAAAGATAAACGTCTGCAGAAAGAGAAAGATAAACTAGAGACAGTGAGGAAGAGAAAGAGTTACAACAGCTCAGAGATCAACACAGTTTACACCACAGACATTTCATTCATTTAAAGCTGATGTGTGTTCTGGAAGCCGCGGTCAGCTCTCACTCTTTATATCATCTCAGATCTACACGCTGAAAACCATTCAGTTGTCAATCAAATCTACTGTATTTGTAAAGCTTTCAGAACTTACAGCTAAAGCACCATCAGAAAACGTCTGTTTCTGTAATAAAACAACATGAAAACATTGTAGTAATGTGCTGTTTATTAGGAAAATGAACACCAGGTCATACTTCTCCCTGAAATATTAAGAAACTCAAGCTTTGCATTCTGACGTAATAATGTCATATTGTACGAAATGCTCCCTAAAATTATTTCATCATTTCATTTTCTTAAAGCAAAATACAACCAACTAATGGTGTAGGAATGAAAATGAGTTTTCCTTTTGATGCTAATCATAATCTTTTAAATAACAGATGTAATAGGAATGGAATAATGCGTCACTAATAAATATCCTGATTTTCAAACTGATATAAGGATTGTATAGAAACCCAACGGAAAAAACTGATCTCAGCCTTACGATGGTTTCTGAAATGTCTATATGATGTTTTTTGGGGACGTTACAGCGTTTGGACCCATATGAGAGCGTGTGAATAAAACCCAATTATATAAACAATCAACGTTGTGCTCTGCTTAAGATGAATGCTTCAGTTTTTTCAGTGAAATACTCCCAGACGCTTTGAACATGCTCTCACGAAGCCTCACTGGAATGGACGCAGTGGAAATGATTTGGTAGAAAGCAAAGAATTTCTACACAGAGAGTTTGATCTTGAGTTTCATCACAGAAGAGCAGCCAGAGCAGACACTCAGAACAAACAGCATCACATAACGGCATTCTGGGACATGCGCTCCAGACACACATGCCCGCTCTTGTACACACACACACACACACACACACACACGTGTCCTGCTCACCTCTGATTTCTCCATCTTGTTTTGTGCCTCCACCTGCGTGATGATTTCGCTCATGTTGGTTTCTAGAACCATCCCACCCATCACCATCTCTGCCAGGATATTGTGAACCTGCAGTCACAGGCAGAAACAGCTCTTAATGCAGTAAAACACTACAGCACCGCACAAAGTGTGTGTGTCTGAACCACGCTTTACCTTATCCATGTGAAAAATCAGGTCCAGTTCACACACGTTCTCAAAGCATTTGTCCAGCGTTTCCACAAAAACCTGCAGACACAGAGAGATGAGCGGAAGTCTCACACCGAACACACTGATGATGGTAAAGTCATGAGGAAATCAGCACCTGGATCAGATCCAGAATGCCCAGCTCGCTCTCAGATGAATCCACACAGAACACAAAGTACAGCGTGGCGTAATGTCTGTAGATCAGTTTGTTGTCCGATCCGCCGATTAACCTGAACACACACACGTAATAAGCGGTTACAACATTACACATTATGAAACAATTGAGAAATGTTTGAGTTTGCACGTCTTACAGCCCTCCTTCCAGGAAATTACAGATGTTCTCATCTCTTTTGGACACTAGATGAAACGTTTCTCTGATTATTTGCTGCTCCGTGTTTTCAGTCTGTTAAAACAGGGATATTCAGATTATATTCAAATAATGTTTTTCAGAAATGTAGAATGATTTGTGGTTTTTAAATGTCAGTTTAAAAAACTGTGCAGAAAACAAATAAGAAAAGGCTCTTGCAGTTCTTCAATCTGACCAGCTGATGGTGATGTTTCACTCATGAAGTCAATGCCACGCTGGCAAATCCTCCAAACACAAACCGGTTTCTTAAGGCCGAGGGGTTTTTATAAATGGATTCTGTTTGGGGGTCTTTAAAGTACATGAAAGAAGTTAGGAGAGATGCTGTGAGAATAACACTTGCATTGTTTTCATTTAAATACAAACATCTTTTTTAAATAAAGTTCTAGACCTGCAGTTTGTGTCTCTGATTCACAAGACAAGATCTGCTTTATGTAGGCATATAAAACATTTACTTTCAATTCCTTATCAAAATAAATAACATCTACACATGTATGTACACATAAACTGCACACCTGATTTACTGTACACACTATATGAGAGATGTATGTCTTATGTGATTTATTACATCACAGCTGCTGAAAGTTTCCAAACACTCCTAATATTTTAAAAAACTGAATTTTTCTTCTTCCCCTTGAGCAGATTTTTAGAATACAGATGAATCTAATGTGATCTCTCTCTCTCTCTCTCTCTCTCTCTCTCTCTCTCTCTCTCTCTCTCTCTCTCTCTCTCTCTCTGTCTCTCTCTCTCTCTCTCTCTCTCTGTCTCTCTCTCTCTCTCTCTCTCTCTCTCTCTCTCTCTCTCTCTCTCTCTCTCTCTCTCTCTCTCTCTCTCTGTCTCTCTCTCTGTCTCTCTCTCTCTCTCTGTACATGCTGTTCGGCCTTATGATGTACAACCGTTGCTATAGAAACAAACACAAGAGGAGCTGATGAAAACTGATCATGTAACTCGAGAGCTCTTAATGTCACGCGATGTTCTCACTCGTCACTGTGTGTTTGTCTATATACTGAGATCCTGTAAGACGTTTTCCCACATGAAGGACAGTGTGAATAAAAGACGATACACTTTTCCTGGTACCTTAATTCATATATATCTGACATTATAATCAATATCTCATCATCCAAACACTTTATTTATCTATGATAAATGGGCGTAAATCAACTGCGTAAATTATGTTAACACGCAATATTTAACACGTACAGTATATCAGACAGACGCATATTACTGAATAATGTTAATGCAAACAATAGTAATAGTAATAATAATAATAAAAATAAAGCAGATTATTAACTCACGTAATGCTCGTAGAATTTAGACAGTCGTGGTTTACCATGATTGTTAAATATTAGAATGGCTTTTATCATGTTCACGTGTATGATCGTGTCCAGTGCGGATTAAGTCAATGAATAGTGTTCAAAATAAATGATAACTAATAGTTACACGAAGCTGACACTCACAGCAGAGCGGAAGAGACCGTGTCGGAAACTGTCAACACCATAGACATCTATAAAAGACCTAGACGCCACATGGGCCGCAGGATCGCACGTCAACGCCGCCGCCATCTTAGTCAGGTCAACATTTCCATAACTCTCATTAATGGATGGAGAAAAATGCCTGTTTCGTGTGCTGCTTTGGGCTGTACAAGCCGCCACACAATTTAAAACAGTTTTCAGGAAATTACCTTTAACATGTAAGACTAAAAAGTTATTTTTGTTTGTATTTGGTCATTAAAACATTTTGTTGACACTATGGCAGTAGGAGTCAGACAATTAATAGCTAGTGATAGCGCTATTAAAGCTGTGAGTCGAGACCTCAGAAAGTTTTTAAATTCTTTCAGAAATAGTTTCATATTTTCTATTATAAAATAAATAGCCTGTAACCGAGATAATTCGTTTATAATGCAGTTTTTCTCTCAAAATCGAGTATGCCAACCTACTAGCTCTAAAGTATCATTATTATTATACATATATGCAATATACATATTACTATTATCAATATATTACTATTATGATATTATATTATGGTACTATTCACAGTATTTATTTTATTGTTGTTAGGGTTAGGGTTATTTATGATTTACGTTTTTGACTAGTTATTTGCTATTTCATATTTATAATATATTACAAATATATTTAATGCACTGTTGTTGTACCATCAGTTTTTAAGAGTACATATCTTTAAATAACTGCAACATTTTAATTCTGTGAAACAAATACAGAAAGGAGCCGCTGTGATTGTATTTTTATTTGCCTGCTTGTTTTCTCAAATATTGTAGATTATTACTTAAGATGCACATTATTATTTTTCTCAGTATTTCAAAGAGAATAAGGCATGTTCTGACCTGAAGCCCAAGAAAAACAAAAACACTGAGATGAATGACAGAAAAGCATTTTCCTCGGTTAGAAGACTATTTATTTTTTGTGAAATGAATTATTTTACATTAGGGGTGCCTCCACAATTCTTAACCCAGAAGTTAAAAAGCCCAAAATGTACATGACAAGAGTGCAGCTCTTCCTTCTTAAATAAATATTTTTCTAACTATCTTGTCGTAATTTTTCGCGATTTTACGTAACTGGAGATTGGATATCAGGTAGGTCATAAAGCACTGATATCAGTTATTAAATAGAAACGGTTTATACTTAATCTTAATCAATCGCAGCTCTATCGTTTACTTGCACTTGATTCAAGGGGACTCGTGACCGAGACAATATGGCGGCGCGGTGACGTATCGCAGCAGCGGACAGAAGCAGCCGATGACGCGTCTAGTTATTATATAGATGATGTCTATGGTCAACACTCTCCAATCAGCGTGACGCAGAAACCCTTTCAAAAGAAAAGTCTTAAACATCAATTAATGCGCAGGTTTGAAAGATATTATTCGTTTTAATGTTACATATTTACTACACTCTGTTTTTACATAATGCCAGAGCCTTTAATTGTCCAAACAAAAAAGTGTTTTTGAAATGAATATGCTATTTATATTTCATATACTGAAGTGAGTGAAAGTGACTTATTTGTCAAGGTATGGTGACCTATACATTTAACCCATCCAACACACACACAAACACACACACTTTAAACACACAAGTTGTGAACACCTAATATACAATATTATAATAATATAAAATATCAATATGAAATATTAATATAATATCAATATAAAATATTGTGTCAGTTTATTATGTATTCAGATTTTTGAAGTAAAGGCGAACACAAAGCTCATAATTTTTATTAAATGCCAATAATTTAGGCTAGTGACTTCCGCTTACAGTGACGTCATGTGCACACTCCCTATAAAGAACATTAACTGACGTGACACAAAAAAAAAAAAAAAAAATTAACTGACGTGACACACTCTTCTTACATCCAGCAATTCCAAAGCCCTCAAAACTGTTTCATTGTGTCACTTTCATAATATTTTCATGATTTTGTAACTAATAATTGTATTACTAATGGCACTCACCCCTGGCATTGGTTTTTTCATTTTCTGTATGTTCTGTTGTTATCTTACTGATAAACAATAAAAAAAAACCTGTTAACTGACGTGACTTGAATCGCCACCTGATGGCGCGAGAACTCAAGCGAGATTATCTGTGACTGAATGACACACAAACGTCACATTTACAGAATAGTTTTGTCTGTGCACTTGTTTGTTGTTGGATTTAATACAGTGCTGGAAATAGGCGATTGGTTGGGGAATATATTTTATATTTTTAAGACAGAAAATATTTACATTTTGCAACTGCATTCCTCTTGAGGTTCCACCTTTGGCTCTTCTATCTATTATAATCTAATATTTAGATCATAATCTAAGGAATCGTATATTTTCCTTTATAACCGAGATCAAATGGAACACTGTTAAAATCACTGTTCTCTATCAATACAGTCGCCTATTAGATATTGATATTTACAAACACTACTCTTCATCACAACTAAATAATAATAACGAAACGTGTTGTTATTATTGGGGTTATTGTTTTATTATGTTAAGTAATTATTAATAGAATACAGCAAACCCTATAATGTAAAATGCATTCAAATAGAAAATAATAAAAGAAACGAAAGATACAGTTTACTGTAGGCAGTGAAGAGTGAATGAAGCACAAATATCTGAAGAAGGTTGTCCCCCATCACCACTACCATATACCTCCCCTTTGCTTTGGTAAATCCAACTTGTATGTAGTGGGGGGGGGGGCGTAGGTAAGCAAAATAAACATCATATTTTTTCCTCTCATATATGTGTTGTTATGAGATTGACTATTTACTTTAAACCAACTGATGTGTTAAAGTGTTCGTTTTCACGATGGTTTATGTGCACATGTGGGTTTATGTGAGCTTCAGCTCGCAGTGGTACAGTCCATTAAAGTTCTGCTGAATGTATAAAAGCTTGAAGTCGCTCAGTGAGACAGAAAGAAAAGCAGCACAACAACTGAAGATGGAGCAAACCGAAGTCATCAAACCAGAAACTCTAGATGATTTGATTAAAACACTCCACGAGATTTTGAAAGTGACCATGTCAATGTGGAGGAGGTGCAGAGCATCATGGAAGCCTATGAAAGTAAACCACCACACGAATGGATGAAATTTGCCAAATTTGACCAGTACAGGTATATTCATTTATGCACTTATTTCATTGCAAAGACTTTTTTTAAACTTTTTAGTTTAGGGTTAGACATCAGAGTTTCTTTGCACTATTGTATGCTGTAAACTCAAACAGTGAAGTTACTGACGATCAACGCACTCAAGCTTAATGTTTTTTCTATGTAATCCCACAAAATGTTTTAATGAGAAAAGAGAAATCATTGCTGTGAGTAATATAATGATTGTAATGATGGTTTGGGTTATTATTGAATCATGTGCGATGTGAGGATGTTTCTGCACAAATCGCTTGCGGCAGTTTTTTTCCTCCGCTGATGTTGTGCTGGACTCGATGGGCGGAGCTTTGCATCAGGGGTGGGGCGGAATCGATGGCACATAGACCAATCAGAGATCAGCTCTAGACGCACACCCGCTTCGCTTTCCAAATGAAATATAATCAGTGATAAACACACAGTTCAGCATCATATGACCAGCACATTTCTGGATCCTTCCACCGATGTCATTGTTTCACATAACCCTTTAGTTTTAATTCACTCCATTAAAAACTACCAGCCACAACAGCACTATTAATATCAATATTACAAAATGAAATTGACTGACAGTATATATAGAACATTCAAAACCATCATTATATTTACTGAACTGGACGTTTTCCAGTTATTTGATGTCACCCAGTGCTGAACAACACAAATATGATTGAGATTGTATTTTGAATATGTTTGTGTAGGTACACCAGGAATCTTGTTGATGAGGGAAATGGCAAATTTAACCTCATGATTTTATGTTGGGGCGAGGGACATGGCAGGTAAGATGACCTCTGAATAATACTGCAAAATTAATTACAGCTAAATCTGAGTTACAAAATTTTTAGGATGTATAAAGTGAATAACACTTTGACATTGTTGATTAATAATTAAACAACAAAATACATAAATTAGTAATAACAATAATCTGATAATGACCTGATAAAAGGGTCCAATGTCTTGTGTTTAGCGCAGTCATAAAGAGAGATAATATATTGAAACATTATAAACGCTATAGGGAACAGATTAAATGTTGTGACAGCATTTGTGTTTATTAAACAAAACCATACCTGAAATTGCGCGAATGGTTGTTCACATTTGAATACTAAATAAAGAATTAAACAGTGACTGAAACATCTTTAGAAGGTGAAAGTAGTTTTTTTTCCTGAGTTTTTGTTGTGTTTGATATCATCGCAGCAGCATCCACGACCACACAGACTCGCATTGTTTCCTGAAACTTCTCCAGGGACAACTGAAAGAAACTTTATTTGAGTGGCCCGATCAAAAACCTCAGGGCGGCATGGTCCAGAAATCTCAGCAAATCTTACTCGAAAACCAGTGTGCATATATTAATGGTAAGCAGACTGAATGTTAATCACTGATGACATTCATTTGACTGGCAAGAGAGACATGATTTCATATCATCAAATTCATATTAAAAGGGTGAAAGGGTATATATTATATCATAGTGATTAAGGGCAATAAATGTTTCATAAGCTCATTGATTTGTTGTAAAGATGTGTAATGACACGAAATAAACTGTTTGTTTTAGACTGCATCGGTCTTCATCGGGTTGAGAATGTCAGTCATACAGAGTGTGCCGTCAGCTTACACCTGTACAGCCCTCCTTTGAGACGTGGCTAGACCTTTGACCAGAGAACAGGACACAAAACAACGTCAAAATGACCTTCTGGAGTAAATTTGGAGAGAGGACACCATATGTAAGTGTGCTAAAGTCATTCTCTTAATCTGAAGTTTAAAAAGGACAAATGAGTTTTTATGGAGGTTTTCTACAGGATGACTGAGATATCCCTCATGAGATTAATCTCTGTGAACATGTTTTGTGTTGATGAATGAATCCTGAAACACTCTGTGTTAGCAGATAAAATACACTGATATCTTATCAGTGTATAAGTCCCAACAGGAATTCATAAAGTTGACAGCTGAAGGTATATAGTAGTGACATGTGAAGTTTATTTTTAAAAAAGCAACAACACAACAAGAGAGGAAAGAACTGTATGTTCTGTGAAAACCTCCAACATTCCATCTATAACAGCATTAGGCCTCGGTGCCAAACCACCTCACGGACGTGTAGCACATCATCCAAGAATCCTGAATGAGTTTTCCAGTCCACCAGATGTATGGAGCTTAATTTCTTACACATGCGCTCCAGTTCTGTCATATAAACTGAACTTATTGTCCATTCAGAATTGCATAAGTTTACTTTGAGGACATTGCTGTCTGACAGAACTGTTTCAACATCACAGCGGAACTTTGATAAGATAAGATGTGAAAGTATCAGTCAGCTCGTCCTGATGCTATTAACTCGTTCTTTGTTTTCTTCTTGTAAAGCTAGCTATGGTTGTTAACCGTATTTCCACTTTGTTCTTCCAGGAAACCACCATTTCACAAGAAAACAACTGAGACAACATTCGATGGACCTTACAGACAACATTGGCAATTTTTTTATTTTACAAAAAAATTGAAGTGACTGCGGCATTTAAAACTCAAGCAGTGATGTAACACTTTTAGAGATTTGCAAAGGATGATGGGAAAAGAGTCTTAGTGGTAATTAAAGATGTTTAATCATGGCCTAGATTCACATTGGCAGATGCTGCTGAACGGCAGCACAAGAATGAATAGCTGTATTAGTAAAGCCGTGAAACTGTTCTTTGTTCGTGGGTTTCAGAAGATTCTCTCAGCATTCCTGTGTGTCTGTGACCTGTGTAATTCCTCTTTTGTACTGTTACGGATGAGAGCTGTTTGGGTAAAGTGTGTAATTTATGAGAAGAAACTATTTGTCATTTCTGTTATTTTCCACTAAAATTAATATGATAATATGATCAACAAAATGCAGCACTTTCTACAGACGAAGATAAATAGATGGATTTCTGTTGAAATTGGCCAAGATGCATTGAAATCTCCACATGCTTTTTTATTCACTTCAAACATGACGTTTACATTGAAGATGTTATTTTAATGATTCTTAGTGCCAGTAATTGACATAAAGGGGAACAAATATGATATCAGTTGACCTCAGTGTTTTTTTTCATGATTCTTACACAGAAAGTTTTGTTAACATTAAAGTAAATAGAGTGCTAACTCAAATGTTCGTTCATGTGTTTAAACTGCACAAGTATTTAAACTATTTGACAGGTTTCTGTATTGTCATTACAGTTCATCAAAACCTGAGAAACCTTGATTGAATTACATACTGCTAGAAATATAATTTTTGTAAAATGTTCTGCTTATTATGTCTTATGCATTAATAAAGTGTGTAAATGATTTAGCTTTTGTTTTATACGAAATACTAGCCTACATACTGCTGTCACGATCTGCTATAGGCTTCTGCTGATGTGATAAACATGTTCATATATGAAGTATGCAGCACTAAGCTTCATGTTAGGGCATGTCTATAGATTATCCTTTCACATACCTGATTTTTACAACAGTTCATCATTTACTTAACAAGAGTCTAAAGCTTCAGACCAAAAAAGTCTATTTATTAGCACAGAAAGAGCTTCTTTTTTTTAAATCAATGAAATTTATCATTCATTTTCCTCATGTTTTATAGCACAATATATAAACAAATCATTTGATCCGGTGAAATCATTAAACACGGTATGACCTATTGACTGATATTGCCCTGCAGAACACACAGTCAGATAAAACTTGCTCTTTTCATAAACAAGTTGTCAACGGGCTTTATTTGAACAGCCGCCACAGGACACGATCTAGAGTTGCGTAACGTGCTGGACGGCATAAATCGCTTTGGCACTCTTCCATTTTATTAAATACTGTGCCAGCAAAATCAATGCGGCAAGAACCTTGAGCCCATACCGAACGGGAATTCTGTCACGTACCAACCCACATTATCTAAAGCAGAAGAGAGCTAAAGACAGAAAGAGATTACATTAGTGCCATAACAGAGACAGCACAGTATAGAGTCTGACTGTGTTTGTCTCTTTCAAAATGTGTCTGTGATGTCAAAGGTTACAATAAAAACCTGCTGTCTGCTGCACATAAATCTATTATGTATATGTTTATCATATCTAAAGGCCAGTTGTGAAAATACTCATAAAACACAGACTTGAGGTTATCTCTGTCATTTATCATGTCTTTCTCCCGGGACACTGATGTCAGAAGCTGGAACCAAAACAACGTTAGAAATATATTAAATAATAACTTCCCTTCACTCAATAAGTCACACAGATGAAAGAACATTTTTATTGATGGAAATCTTTTGTATGCATCCATATCTCAAAGGTATCAAGATAAACAGATGATTTCTGTTTTAACCCTAAATCATATTTATTAATACAACACTTGTAATGGTGTTAAAAGTGAAGGACTGAGTCTATATGCATCTGATTTCAGTCAATGAATTTATCACCTTAGATTGATTCATTTTTACAAGAGTTCTAGCAGTTAAAACACCTTCCATTTTGTGTCCAGACAATAACACAATAAATGTATACAAAAGATACTGTGTACTATTGAGATAAAGTGGCCATGATGAATCTACGGTCTTCTGTATTTGCATTATACAGCTGCTAATATACTTACGTGCCGCTTAAACATGTCAATGAATTTGTTTAAAAGTACTTTCACTTTCAGTGTTGTGCATGTGTAACATTTATGACATCACATCAGCCCGAAAGCAGCTCATATGAGGCTTAAAAACAGCTCAATAATTTTTTTGTCAATGAACAGTATCTCTGTATCACAAAATACTAATATAACTATTATTACTTCTACTATTTCTTCTACTACTACTAATAATAATACAAAATATAACTTACCAGGGATGTTATGTCAGTAAATGTTGCCGATTTCAGATCATTTAGATGTGAATTTGATCATCATCATCATCATCATCACGAGTGTGTGTAAAAGCAGCTGATCGGCGCTCTCTGCTGGTCAGATGAACATCACGATGATTCAGATAAAAGCCTGATGCTCATTGATAGAAAATGTCCAAGGCAGCAAGTTTTACTGACGCTCAATCAACATTTCTTACCGTTATTGCAGCATGACATTGACTATCCCTCAACCTTTCATACAAGGGTTATAGCCTTTGGATATTAAATGCACAAATCAAATTCTATCATGGGAAATAACCACTCAGTTAGTAATGCCCATGAGAAATGGTGAGCACTTTATACAAATCTTAATTTGTGAAACGTATGGACAGCACCAAACTAATTTTTAAAGTTAATAATTTTAACTTTATTATAATTAATAATAAAGTTAATGAAATTCATTTAAAAATGATTTATCATTACTGCCCATGTAACAAACTGAAATGAATTATTTCAAAACATTTTCCCAGTTTGTTCTCTTTGCCAAGAGGAGGAAAAATCTAGTTCACATTTATTCTTTGTGTGTTTCTTCACTGCGTCATTTTAATGTGTGACATGTTAAGCGTTCTCTCACGCTGATGCTTTTCATTATGTTCTTTGTTTGATGGGTAAATAACATATTCATAAAGCAAGATTCCTTTCAATTTGAACTGTAAAGCATTTGCCTCTGACTTTTCACTATTATTGTCAAAATATTTCCCAATAAACATCCCGTTTTATAAAACAATGTTTAATGAGTTAATTGTATTTTTTTATTTTATTTTATTTATTTATTTTTTCTTTGTCCCTATTTGTCCCCTAATATTTGTTTTTTTGCAAATAAAAATGAAAAATAAAAACATTTCTTACGGTAGCTCTCGGTGACGCAATTACGTACGTACGTGCAATGTCACCCGTCAGACGACTTCCTGCTTCCGGTCGAGTGTAGAGGTAAGATGCACAGATGGATGAATAAACTCGGTGTTTTTTAAAATGTTAATCATGTAAATGACGGATTGTGTGACGTGTGTTTATATGGTTGTGTTTGATGACAGTCAGATGAGATCTTTAATCGTCGTGTAATTAGCGGATATCCGTCTTATTGTAACACAACGCTAGGCTATGACTATGAGCATTACTGTACTAAATGAACATGATCATGATGTAATCAGACTGGATGACATCACTGCTGTGTGACCTGCAGGTGTGATGATGATGATGATGATGATGAGGAGGAGGATGATAATGTTGGGTTGTGTTCTGCTGCTGATTTTCGCGTGCGCTCGCGCCTCTGAACTCACGTTCGAGCTGCCGGATAACGCCAAGCAGTGTTTCTATGAAGACATCATCATCGGCACTAAATGTACACTTGAGTTCCAGGTAAATGAGCTCAACACGATAACATTTGAGCTCAATAGAGCTCACGTCAGAAGTGTTCACTGTGTGTGTGTGTGTGTTCTGCAGGTGGTCACAGGAGGACATTATGATGTTGACTGTCGTCTCGAGGACCCTGATGGCACTGTCCTCTATAAAGAGATGAAGAAACAGTACGATAGCTTTTACGTTCACAGCTGCACGAAACGGCACATATAAGTTTTGCTTCAGCAATGAATTCTCCACTTTCACCCACAAGACTGTGTATTTTGACTTTCAAGTTGGTGATGATCCTCCTCTTTTCCCCAATGAGAACAGAGTCACAGCTTTAACACAGGTGATACACAAACAAATGCATGTGCATTCATTTGACTTTAAGACTGTGATCAGATCTGTGTTATTTGTCATTTCCTGACAGATCCATGTCAGTTTGCAGTGATAATAATCCTAATGGCAGAAAGCTGAGAAGAAATTTAAATAGTGAGCTGCGTGCGGTTTATGCAACCACCTATATATAAGCCTGAATGCACAAGACACATCTACAAAACTTATATTAGAGTTTACTGATATAAAGACCCTTTTCTGGTATTTTTGACTTTAATGACTACTCTTAAAAAGTAAATGTTTTTACAATTATTACTGACATTTGAGTAAAGTGTAAGCTGTAGCCTTGTATCATCATCTGTTGCTTTTGTATTCAGTGTACTTTGGGCTTTATAGCGATGATGTGTTCATCATCCATGTAACCTGTAGACACAGAAACTTCACTGAGCATGTGTACTGATGTGAGATAGCGAACCTGATATAAGAGAAGAGAATAAAACAGAATATATTTTATATCTTCACTGTTCAGAACAAAAACAGTAAGTCATCTTGTGTTGATCAGGTCTGAGTGCATTTCTCTTTGGAGATAAAAGGGCCCTGAACCTTCAAAGAACCACGATAACATCAACCAGTGCTAAAGAAAATTACAATTCTTTTTTTCAGATGGAGTCTGCATGCCTCTCTATTCACGGCCTTGAACTGCGGATCGACTATCAGACACATTTCCGTCATGCAGAGGCGCAGGGTCAGAGCCGAAGCGGAGGATCTGAACACCAGAGTGGCGTTCTGGTCTATCGGCGAGGCCTTTATCCTGTTAGTGGTCAGTATCAGTCAAGTCGTTCTTCTTAGGAGTTTCTTTTCAGACAAGAAAACCACAACAACTCGTAGGATCGTGAATCGCGCGGGGAGCTCACCGTCGAAAGCACGGGACCTCGGACGGGTCGCAAATCTTGAGGCTGTGTTTTAAAGAAAGTCACCTACAAAGTAGAGTTATTTAAACAACATCTTGACCGTGTTTTCATTTATTTCTGAGTGTGAATTGTATGTTCCATTTCCAGCAAATAATAATTTCAATTCAAAATGAAACTAAATCTAATTTATTTTGTATGCAGGTTGAATTTTTACATGTGAAATGTAAGTGAACAATAAAGGATGTATACTGTACATTGTAGATCAGCTCGCATAGTTTGTATCATCGCTGTATCTGCAGACTTAAAACATAACTTCAGTCTAAATGAATCCACTGTCTATTATGAATGCAGGAGAGCTTTATGTGCTTTATTTTTGTTGTTCTTCCTTTAAGCTGATATTTCTCATAGTTATGTCTTTTTGTTTCCATGATTGGTGTGTTTTATAGTAGATTTATTCATTTCTTTTTAATAGTGGTTTATTTCTTGACTTTGTTTGTTTGGGGTAATAAATGTCTTAAGGTAAAAATCAGCCTCTTCATATTATTTTGTGTCACCTAAAACATCTGCACATTACGGTATTATATCATTTAAATTTCCAAATGCAAAAAGTGTTCGACAGTCTTGAGCGATAAATATAAGGTACACTGACTGCACTCGAACGATATATTATGCATTTGTCTAACAGATGATGTTTTCATCAGTTGATGAAATTATATTTTGAACAAATCTGTAGTTTCACAACATCTTCTGTTGGTATGGTGTCATATATAAAACTGTGCATGTGATCAACACAGATTTCACCACTGGATCAGTTTAACTCTTATAATAATAACAGTCTGAACAAATCTAACTCGTTTGTGTTTTCTTTTTTAAACAACCCTAATCCTGTCGCATCGGGCTGATTTCAGAAGACACTTTGTCGTGTGTTCTTTAGGGGGCGCTGACAGTAAACATCTGATTCACACGGAATGTGTATTTATGAAAGAAAAAAGGTTGTCGACGCCACGTTGATAAATCACTTTTAAGTCCATTTTTGTCTAGAGCACCGTTAAGTGGCTTTCTGTTTAGCCTTCATCATGTGTTATTAACTTTCATATCTTCTTCTTCTTGTGATGATCATGATACTCATACGCGTCAGATGGTGTTATTAAAAGCGCTCGAGCTCGTGTCGTGACTGCTCTGCTTTACCTTTAAATGGGAAACGATGTGCGAAGACCCTGATTGGGCGGCTGGACTGTCAATCAGCCGAAATGGGGCGGAACTGTCGGTCGCTGTTACAGACTGAAAAATAACCGAGCAGCGATCTGATCAACAACAGACGAGCTGAAAGACAAACTGACGACAGACGGACAGCAATGAACATTTAAACCAGGATGATGACGTTTGTTTATTTCATTCTGTAGTTGACAGCTGTTCAGGTTTGATCGTGTTTGTTTAATGTCGCTCAATGTTACAGGAAGAAACGTGTGACGCGCGGGGGGAGGAAGATCCGCAGCGACTCTCTTCTTATATGGTTTTATTTAGACTCGGGAATGAGCTGAACTATATTCACTGTAATTTAACACGAGTAAAACAACACTTACAGGATAAACCGAGACATCTGATCTGGAAACAGCGTGAAGGATCAAGCGCGCGCGTGAGGGGTGAGTGCAGTGTGCGCGCGCGGCCTCCATCCTGACGACATACAGTATAACACAATAAACATAGACACAAGAACACAAACCACACTACCTAGATAAAACACACACTTAAACAAACATGCAAAACCTCCTCATGTCATAATATATGCTGACACTGAATAACACACTATCACGGAACATTGCTTTATATCACTGAATGTATTTAAGTGTTACAGTAAATGACACAGAGACAGTAATAGTTGGTGATTGTTTAAAGCAAGTCAACTGTAAGTGTGCTTACATGAACTCATACATCATTTACATGTATAGACTTGAGCAAAGATCACTCACATGTGTGATAGAGTCTTCTTCATGTCTGTTTAATGATGACCACACTAACTAACCTGTTTATGGGTGGTTAACAAATAAATATGTGCCTGTGTCCTATGATGTGATAGCAAAAATGCAGAAAAAAAAACTACATTAGAGATTTACCCTCATTGTTGGGGTTACAAATAGGATGGGAAGGATTTATTTTAATTGTTAGGGTTTTTTTTACTAAATTTTTTTATATGTCACACAGACATTTGTCAACTACCCTTGTAATAAAAAACAGAGAGAGAGAGAGAGAGAGAGAGAGGGGCTTATGTGTCACACTATATGCAAGTACCTCAACAATAAAAAAATCGTGAATCTACACAAAGTATGAACGTGAAATATGTGCTGACAAATGTCTTGTGTTTTTGTTCAGTAGGAGTCACAGGGCTTTATGCCATGGATTTAAAACCGCCGCTTTTAACGCAGCCAGAGACGGCAAACTGAGGCTCCTGCAGAAACTGCTGGAGAATAAAACCGATCACGACGCGATGAAGCTGATGGCGGAGAAGACAAACGGAGCCACGCCACATTGATGGCCCCGTTACGGGCACCTGGAGCTGGTGGAGTACCTCATCGAATGCTGCTGCGCCCAGTCAGTCGGGTCGGTGGTCTGCTAACTTTGACGGGCGAGGTCATCGAGGGCGACCTGTGGGCCAAGTCGCCGCCACCGGACATTTAAAAGTCGTGCAGTCGCTGCTGGGTCACGCGCGTCCGTTAACAGCACGACGCCACGAACTCCGGACGCCATGAGCGCTTGTTTCGATGGACATTTGGATATTGTCAGATATTTGGTGGAGCACAAAGCAGATCTGGAAGTGGCCAACAGGCACGCCACACGCGCCCTCATGATATCATGTTATAAGGGCCACAGGGAGATCGCGCAGTATCTGCTGGAGAAAGGCCGACGTGAACAGAAAAAAGCGCAAAGGTGCGAGAATTTCTCATCACGGTTGTGTTACCTTGAAATTGTTCATTTTCTTTTACTTGCAAAAGAACTTGTCAACTATCTGGCTGTGTTTGCACAAATTCAGAGCGATACGGCGACAGCAAATTCCCACCGACAGCTGTGCACACATGTTAGAAGTGCAGTATATCATGTATTCAGAGCTGAATTACCAGTAATTGATATGATGTCATAAATAATCAACATTAATCATGTTGAAATTGTAAGTGCTTTTTAAAATTCTAAGAAAGATTTTATTGTGATCAAGTGTTGATCAACAAATGATTTTTAAAGCGTTAAACATCTGGGCCATTAGAAGCCGCAAACAGAATGCAGAAAACATGTTTACACAACATTCTCAACCCTAACTCGGTTGAGATGAAATTCTGTTTGATGCAGCTAAATATCTCAGAATAAACGCACTGCACCTTGTATACGTATACCCAAGATAAAGAATGGTGTATTTACCAGTAGCAGATGTTGTGTGGTCGTCATGTTCATTGATGGATTACTGACAGTATTCTTTTTGTGTCCTTGACAGGTAACACGGCTTTACATGACTGCGCCGAATCTGGGAGTTTAGAGATCATGAAGATGCTGCTGAAGTTCGGAGCCAGCATGGAGAAGGACGGGTACGGAATGACGCCGTTGCTCTCCGCCAGCGTGACGGGCCACGCAAATATTGTTGACTTCCTCACGCAACATCCTCAGACGAACAGAAGCGAGCGGATAAATGCTCTGGAACTGCTGGGGCGTTCATGGATAAAAAGAGGGATCTTCTGGGAGCGCTAAAGTGCTGGAAGAGAGCTATGGATATGAGATACGGCGACTCGAACCCCATTCTTCTGAAAGACGAACCCAGGCAGCAGGTGGTGGCGTACGACTGTGCCAAAGAGGTAAACACGTTCGAGGAGCTGGACGGCTTGATCGCGGACCCCGACGACATGAGAATGCAGGCCCTGCTCATTCGAGAGCGCATTCTCGGCCCGTCGCACCCCGACACGTCCTACTACATCCGCTACAGAGGAGCCGTCTACGCGGACTCGGGGAACTTCGAGCGATGCATCAGGCTGTGGAAGTACGCTCTGGACATGCAGCAGAATAACTTGGACCCGCTCAGCCCCATGACGGCCAGCAGTCTGCTGTCTTTCGCCGAGCTCTTCTCCTTTATGCTGCAGGACCGCGCCAAGGGCCTTCTGGGCACCTCGGTGTCCTTTGACGACCTGATGGAGATACTCAGCAAAGCGCTTCTGGAGATCGAAAGGCAGCCGCCAAACAGCCGCACCCGGCCCGATCCGCTCAGCTTAGCAAGGTGCTCTCCATCATCTTACATCTTATCTGCTTGCTGGAGAAAGTCCCTTTGTACTGTCGAGGAGGATCACTTCAAGAAGGAGACCATTTACAGGTTTCTCAAGCTGCAGCCCTGTGGCAAGAACGCTACAGCCCTCTTCACCTGGCCGTGGACAGAAACACCACCTGCGTGGGCGCTTATCCGGCTCTGTCGGTTCCCCGCTTCAAGTGGCGCCCATCCTCCTGGAGTGCGGCGCCGACGTGAACTGTCGCGATGAGGACAACAACAGCCCTCTTCACGTGGGCCGCGCCCAACAACCATCCTGACATCATGAACCTGCTGATCGCCTGCGGGACGCATTTTGACAGCACCAATTCCTTCAGACAGACTGCGTGCGACCTGCTGGACGAGAAGGAGATGGCCAAGAATCTGATTCAGCCCATCAATCACACCACGCTACAGTGTCTGGCGGCCAGGGCCATTGTTAAACACGGCCTGGCGTACCGAGGAAACATCCCCGAGCGCCTGGAGGCCTTTGTGTTGCTGCACAGATAGTGATGCAAGGACGTCTGGGATTGTGACGGATCTTCCTCTCCTGGATGGAGTTCTTCTGTAGACATTGGCATGCGTTCCTACCATCTTTGCCGGGATCGAACCTGTTTTCTTTGTGCTTTTGACAGGTTTGTATCATGCTTTGTATGAATCTCTCTATGCAAAGACGGTAGGAGGCGGCCACTTTAATGTAATTACTGGTATGTGGAGCGCATTGGAATGCTGTCATTACTCCCTCAATCAGAATGCTTACTAATGTTTGCAGATACCATAAGTGCTTTTATACTTTCTATGCACAGGCTAATAACGTTGGGACTTTTCTGTGTTACTGCCTGTTTTTTTGTTTGGTTTCGTTTCGTTTCCAGTCTCTCTTTATTTGTTACACTAATTTTAGAGCGATCAGGCATGAGATCTTTGAACTCCATAACAACTAAACTAATGTCGACAAGCCTCCTTTTTTTTATTGTGCAGCATGTAATGAAGTTTTATGATCAGATCTCAGCGTTCACTGGAATCTTCTTCAGCTCTAGTGTAGTTGAAGTTCATTTGTGCAGTTTGAACTCAAGGGCTTTTGATTCTTTGACAGATGCTATACACTAGTAAATGACACACATGTACAGTTCTTTCAGAAGGACTTGCACTTTATTGCAGTGAAATTTGATATTCATATTACAATGGCATAAAGCTTGTTAATGTCTTTAGAGCATCATTGACAATAAATCTCTGTTGCACTTCTTCTGTTGACACCGTTTCTTTTTTCCTGAAGTGTACAAACACAGATTTAGTAACACTGAAATGTTTAGTTGCCTTGACTTCACCTGTAAACGTTTAAATGTCATAATGTTAAATAACAAACTGCATTGAAGTTTTGCATTTATTTTTAATGACACAAAACTATTTTGCAATCCCACTTGAAGATTTGAATGTTGAATGTTTTATCTTCGGATCAGTCAAATGCTGCGAGACGAGATACTGCAGGCAGTAAAAGTTCAAATTTACCACAAAAAGTGTAATTTAGCACAATATTAGCATGAGGACACTTTTGTTTTTAATAGAATTGTAATAGATTTACATTTTGTGTCACAGGTTTAGTAGGAAAATTGAACGTCCAATCACACATTTGTAAATGTGGAGCATCAAGACTAGAAATGACAGGATGTGATTTCATCGGTGAGGGTCAGAGATTTGTTAAACAGATTTGTTCACTCTGCTTGTTTGAGTCCATATATTGTCATAAGCCCTATGTTTCGGCATACTTTAATTATCAGATATTTGTGTTACAGTCACACAGTAAATGTGAGTATATATTACAGTAACCCATTCACACACTGAGATTTATGAAGACTATCATCAGGCTGTTAACTTAAGCTGAATTTCATATGGCTCCTCTCATGACGTCCAGACATCATTCATTCATTCATTTTCTAAAGAGTTCTTTTTGGAAACACCCTGAACAGTTAATATTATCCTCTGACAGTGTATTCACAGATATTCATCATTCTAAGTGAATGAAGCATCTGCTGCATTACATGTGTGAATATATTCATCTGGAAAAATTGTTAAAGGTTAGCATGTGGATATACATATATGTCTTTGTCTGATTCTATGTCATAAATGTATTTCTTTGATTTACTGGCTTGTGGCAAGTGTCATGTTACCTGTTATTAACAGCCTAAAATTAGCAATTGAATTAATCTTTAAAAAGCTGTTGGGTTTTTATACATATTGTTTCATCTGCACCTTAAAGTATTACTTAGCTGACCAGAGCCATATTTGTTTTCATCATTAAAAAGATGAATTAGTGTGGGAAAGTGCACATTACCTTATTGGTTTGGTTTATTTAATGTTCAAAACAGCCATTTGCTGTAGATTTTGGTATCTCAATATGTAAGTTTTAAAGGCCATAAGAAGAGCAATAATCATTTAATGTTCATCTTTGCAGCCTTTTTTCCCCCCGAGATATATCACAGAGTAGTGTCTGTGTGCATGACGTCCGTCAGAGGATAAGAAAACTTACTCAATTACCCACAATGCACTGCGACATGCAGCCAACAATGAATTACACAGTTATTATTTGCTGCAGCTTCAATGAACCATCCCGGTGAGGTAAAGAGGACTGTGGTGAGAAAAACACCAACACAATTCAGACACCAGTTTGATTCGAAAAGCCGTGGGTTTTAACCTTTATTGTATTTGAAGAGAGAAAAATGTGTGTGAAAGACCTGTAAAAGTTTATGCAATTATAAAATAAAATCATTAAATGCTTTGAACAAACATCACTTAAAACATTTGGAGGTAAGCAACATGAAAAGCTTAAGGGTACATAAATCTGTGATACAGTCATTTTCCTCCTAACAGTTCAAACAGCACATTTATGCTCAGATAAAATTGTCTCTGTTAGAATAAAGAAGCTGTTACATAAGGGCAACGAACCTTACAGAACTTTGGTTTAATCTACCAAAATTCCATATAAGCAAAGTCATTAAGTCAAAACTTGTAAAACTACACAAATGTTTTTCTCAAATGTACTCATGCATTATCCTCGTGAATCCTTGTCTGGTGCAGCCGCATGTCCTTGTGCATTTGAGAGAATTAAAACTGTTAAAAAAACGGTCTTTTTTTATAATTCCAAAGTAGGTTCTAACACTTTGTGGTTCTGTCATAATGTTGAATAATTCAGTGATATTTCTTTGTGACATAAGCTAACCCAACACGAAAAACATGTACATAATTTACTTTAAAAGGTTCAAAACACTACAGTACCTAGAAATTCTACTACAGTAAACATTAAATGAATATTGTTTCAGATCACAATCTATATTCGAATTTCGATTTAGTGCACTCCTTTTACGAAATATTATAAACATTTTAGCACAGTAAAATTGTTTACCAGTTCACCTCATGAAAGTTGGGAAAGCTACTTACCCCAACACTATGTTTTGAAATAACACACAGTTTCCAGACAGCATGTACAATAGAAAAGATCATTTGTGTAACTTCAATATTGTCAAACTTACATAAAATGTATAACTCAGTCTACAGAAGAATGTTTTAAGTATTGTTAACTATCGAACACATTTACTCAGTTGTTGCATTTATTCATAAACTGTAAATGAAAACATATTGAATACCTCCACAAAGCAGAAATTATGAAGCTATTAAAGATAACTATCTGTGTCATACACCCTCAACCTCACTAACTATGAGATTAACTATGATTTGGAGTATGATTTCTTTCTTTCTCCTTCTTCTGTTGTTATTGTACTTGGCAAATTTTATTATTATTATTATTATTATTAAAAACGAAACAATATTGTAAGACAATTATATTAGGAACAAGTAAAGTTCAAATGTGTTCTGAAGACCTAACTCTTTCTCTACATTTACTCTTTGAGACATGAATTTCAAAGAGTAAATGGTTGTGATGTTCGTGTTACAATAACAACCTCGTTGAGTCCTTTTCATTGTACTAACAAGCTATTTTAAACCCACAGCCCGTGGACAGATGCACAACTCTCTACAGCCACATGTATCACAATGTTCAAAGGATAACCTCTCGGATGAAAGTAAGAAACACCGAAGATTATTGCGTCTTTACATTCATGGCGAAAATCATTGTTATCATTCAAATATCTTTAATCTCTAATGAAGTATTTTATACTATAAACGCAGCAGGATATAAGCAGCTGTAGGCCACATCTTCTTTATTTAAATGATGATGACGCAAGCGCTCAACTTCAACTGCGTCGTTGTCATGGCAACATGCGTCAAACAGATCCGCACAGATCTTTGAATTCAGCAGCACTGATCTGTAATCAGATATTTCACATTACTATCCATTATTCCTTGACAGGTTTTAACTTTAACTTCTTTGGTTTTGTTTGTTTTGCGCACGCGCACACATGTCTGTGGCGGAGTTCTTAAGAGAAGCGGATCGTCTGAGAAAACTGTAAGAGGACTGAATGATATCAACGTCTTTATGGTTTATATTGTAAAGTAATCATTTATTTCATACAGGCAGATGAAACACGAGAGAGAGACGAGCAGAAAACATCTCAGTGTGTTTGAGGAGGTCCACAATAACCTGAAAGATGAACTTATATCACACAGTAAAATCTTCGTTAATAAATACACATATAACTTAATTGTGCCCTTGTGTAGTTTACTAATATTATATTAACATGTGCTTGTTCATTTCTCAGTGATAAAAGTGCAAGAAGAGTTGCAGAAGATCAGGAGTTGTGTTTCTAGATTCCAGTGTCAGCTGACAGACGTCAGACCATCTCCAGACTGTAACATCACACACAATCAACATTCACAATACTTCAAACTACTTTTGTTGTAAGGCTGTGCTTTCTTTTATATTGTCATTTCCTATTCAATTTTAGTGATTGACAAATTAAAAGACACTATGGTAGATATTGAGAACTCCATCAACATTTTCAAAAACAAGCAACATCAAAGGTATAAAACACACATTTCTGTTTCAAGCTTTTATCAAGTTTCTGTTTGATGTGTTACTCTACAATGTCTTAACTTCTTCAGATTTGAGGAACTTTTGAAAGAGGAAAAAAGCTTTTGGCAAGAGATATGTGTGTTTGAGCAAAAGATTGATGTTTGGTCATTGCCTGTAAAAGCAGACGCTCACGTTCCTCGTTCGGTCAGGAAAGACTCGAGATGTCTTCCTGCAGATGTGATGGAATTAGAGATTTTTCTCCAGCAGAACGGAGGACCATGCGGCAACTGGGACAAGTATGACCACCAGAACTTCATGAAAGTTTGGACAAAACACAATGGAAAGCCTTCATACACAAATGAAGCAAAGCTTTATTTACCCGATAAGACTGAGGAGGACATTGGACGGCATGAGGAATGGTATCTAGAGCTGTGCCGTCTCCAAGAAAAAAAGAGAGAGGTACTAACAGATTTACTCTCTTTGACATCTGTGATAAAAATGTAAAGCTTTTAAAAGCATTAAATCAGGTGTGGCTTGCTTAGTCAGCTTATAACAGCAGTGAATATCAAGAATACCACTGACTTTATTGCGTTGCCGCCGCGTGAGCGTGCAGTAGCCCTTTTAGCAGGCCGTGTCCCACAACTGTTCTGTATGAGGTTCTAGATGTCTGTGTGATACTTTGGTTTTTCCACAAGGCCATCTGCAAATGGAAAGCAGACAAGCAAAGAGAGCAGGGGCTGCAGAGAGAACAGCGGGAGAGAGAAGGCTTGAGAAAGGAGCCGGACGAGGCCACCGTCGCAGCCCTGCGCATTAAACAGGAGGAGCAGCGCAGGGAGACATCTGAGCGCCTGGAGGCCTGGAAGAGCTGCAAAAAACAGCAGTTGGAACGAAAACAGGAGCAGCGATTTAGAGACGAGATCCAGAGGAGAAAAAAAGCTAAAGAGGAACGCAGGAGACAGCTGGAGCTGAGGCTGGTGGTGGAGTCTCATGTCCAGCAGAAGAAAGAGGAGGAGGCGCTGCACATCCTGCAGAAAGAGGAGCAGCAGCAGGCAAAAAGAGAGGAGAGACGCAGGCTGGCGGCTGAAAACATCAAACGCTTTCAACAAATGGTGAGTTCAGCGAGAACCGGCTTGTTTTGTGAGTAAAGATAAAGTCACTCTTGTTACCATTATCTCCTTAGGATTCCTATCGCTTAGAGACCAAAATGCAGGAGAAACAGAATAAAGAGCAGGAGGAATATGAGCGACAACAGAAACTAGCTAAATTAAAGGAAAAGGTTTGAATAAATATATTTATAAATAAAGCACTGTTCATCCAGGATATTCTTTTCAATAACTCATCATTAACTGAACTGAAAAAGAGAACAGGTATATTTATTTGCATTAGGTGCAGGTTCATGTCGAACGAGATCCATCGAGACTGTGGCAGGCGACTAAAGGCTGGGAGGCACATACTAAACAGATTGGTCCATCTGGAGGTGGGCAGGTGTTTCAGATGTTCCACAGGTACAGTTCAGTTTGTTCACTTAGTTAATGATGCTGTCATGGTTTTGTATTCATGAGGGTTTATTTCAATGTTTTTACCACAGGGCTGTTCCAACCTGGAGACAAGACTTATGAAATTGGCTCTACACATCAAATCTCCAAAATATTATGAAGAATACACATATTCTGTATATCAGTTTATTTACCTTTACGTTTTATTCCCTGATCAACTGTAGAATTTAAAAGCTCAATAAAGTTTATTTCTGTATCACAGCACGTTTGTAAATGATCCTAAAAGGAAAATGAATAATTTTCATGTTAAGGATCGTCACCCATATTACCCACATTTCACTGTAATTTGTGTGTTGTGTGTAACTGCGTATGTGACTAATTAAACTGATTTGAAAACCTTAAGGATACTTTTATTTTGCCGCGTGTTCCGCACAGCGGAAGTGACGCTTCGGGAGTGTAAATGTTTCCGATGTGTGATGATGGCGGATTTCGATCAGGGTGATTTTCTGCGCGAGCGGCACGTACGGTTCTTTCAGCGTTGCCTACATGTCCTGCCCGAGAGATACGCGCCGTACGAGACCAGTAGGTAATAACGAGAATGATAACAATATTTGACTTTATTACCCCGTTATAAACGAGAGAGTTGAGTGTGTGAGAGCGGAGATCACCGAGCAGCAACTTCCGGTCAACACAAACGCTCGCGTGATCGCTTCAGTGTGTGATACAGTGTTGAGTGAACAACCCCAAAGCCATTTAGCAGATTTAGAAACCGTTTAACAGCATAAACACCGAATATAAAGTAGAATGAAGGTGAGAGGAAGGGAAAACACAATAGAGGAGAATGATGGTTTCTGTTTGAAACTAACCACGGAAGTATACAGTTTGTGAAGTTGTAATAATGTGACTATTGTTTTTCTATACCTTGTAAAGCTGCTTGGTTACAATGACCTTTGGTCAAAATTCGCTATACAGATCAAATAGAATTGAATTAAAAGCTTTTGTAAGTCAAGTATAGTGATGTATAGTGGTGCTGTTAGGCTCGTTTCACAGACAGGGCTGAAGACTAAAATGTTTTAACAGTGTCATTGTTTTTTGTCTCGCATTCATCTCACAAGGCACATTCAAAAAGCTACTTAAATGTCCTAATTTAACTAAGACCATCTATCATCTATCATCCGAATCTAGGAGTCCTCTCTGTGAAACCAGACTATCGGGTTTAGTGAGTGTGTTTAGCCTATGTAGTAAGGCATTCTTTCTGCCATGCTGTATATTTGGGTGCTTCCAATGATGTATAAAGTAAATATTGTTGATTTAGTGCTTTAATTCGTTTTTTTTAATTGGTTTTGTCCTGTGCAGGTTGACGATTGTGTTTTTTGCTCTGTCGGGTCTTGATGTTCTCGATGCCCTGGATGTTGTAGATAAATCCAGTTTAATTGAGTGGATTTATTCACTTCAGGTTCTTCCCACAGATGACAGTAAGTTCTCGTGTATGTTTGTGTTGTAGACATTTTATGTGTTATAGAGTTATTGTGAAAGAACTGACCATCAGGTGTGTTCTCTTACCAGGATATAATATCAGACGCTGTGGGTTCCGTGGTTCTTCGCACATCGGAGTTCCATACAATAATTCAAAGGTATTAGTAATATTGTGCTTAATGCGAGATTTGTTGTTTCATAACTTTATTTTAAAGAAATACTCATCGATCTCTCTTTGCAGGGTCCGAGTCCTCCTCACGCGTATGACAGCGGTCATGTGGCGATGACCTACACTGGACTAGCGTGTCTTCTTATTCTAGGTGACGATCTGAGTCGTGTAAATAAAGAGGCATGTCTGACTGGTTTAAAAGCACTGCAGCTTAAGGACGGCAGGTAGTTTGAATAGCCGTCACTGCGCTATTTATCTGAGATTATTGAGACGTTTCCTGTCCAACAAAGAGGTATTGCAGTAAATAAATGTCTTGTGTCTTGTTGTGTTTGGCCTGCAGTTTTTACGCCGTTCCAGAAGGAAGTGAGAACGACATGAGGTTTGTTTACTGTGCTGCATGTATCTGTTACATGCTTGATGACTGGTCTGGTATGGACCGCCAGAAAGCCATAGATTACATCAGGAAAAGCACGGTGAGTCCACACTCATCCATCTGTTCTTTCATTCACAGGTGCTAACTCTGTTTCACTGTTTCAAATAAACATTTGCTGATGTGCAGCAACATTTGGGATTGGTACATTTGAAGTTGTATATATAGCAAGAATTTAGTACTGTATTCATATTGTTTGTGTGACGCATTATGTACGTCACACATGAGAATCTCCAGCAGGTGGTGCTAGGCTCTCATTAAATCACCTTCAAGTGTGAAGAAAGTGGCAGATGTTGAATGATCTGCAATATTTACATTTTGTAGATGGAGATCAAATGATCAATAGTTCAGTTATCCAATGATATCATTAAAAATTTGGGTTAGGAAGTCAACATTGGCATAGTAGAATTGCAAAAACATCAGCAATAAAATACTATATAACCGTGTATAATGGTGTAACACAAAAATATGAAGGCGCACATCCCCGCGCGTATGTGAATGTATAATAAATATGTGCAATACTATATATTCATAAATGAATACATATACATATTATATATATATATAAATAAATGTGTGATACAACACTCTTTACTTTTCTTTCTTTGAGGATGTTCTGTGATATATTATATACACTGTTAAAAGTAAGAGATTCAACATGAATAAAACTGCACAGATAATCACATTTGTCCTTAAGCTCCAGTGAAGAGGATGAGCTGAGGTCAAAGGTCAAGTAAAGGAGCAGATATCTGCCCTCTTATAATCTATTTAGTTGCTGTTATTTCTGTCTACAGTTTCTCACTTAATGCTCCTGATGAGCTATAAAACACACACACGCACAGAGATTTAGCTGCTGTTGATCGGCCAGCCAGCTAACACTCAATAATCTGTTGATCTAGACCATGTAAGAGTGATTCTTTCTGTATGTGTGGCTCATCGTTCATATCTTCCCTGCCACTCTTTCACTGTACTGGTGCCATCATAATTTTCAATGAACATGCAAAGTTTATGTTTCATTGAATTTACAGTATATTACAAGAAGCCCTACTTATATTGTTCAGTGGGCTTAAAATAACAATAATTCTGATTAAACTTTATTTCTAAGTAATTTGTTAATGTACTTTCTGTTGTTTAATGTACAGTCATATGATGGTGGATTGGTCAAGGGTCCGGACTTGAGTCTCACGGTAAGTTAGATACTTGAAATCTGATAATGATGTTACGTGTAGATCACATGATCAGATAAAATCTTCCAGCGATCATAACTGAAGATGAATCCTATAGTTCATACAGTTCCAGCTTTTTTAAGCAACTTTTATAACGGTGTTGGTGTTTGTGTTTATCAGGTGGTTCAACGCTTTGCGCCATTGCATCTCTGTGTCTGATGGGAAAATTACAGGAGGTGTTCAGTGAGAGAGAATTGAGACGCTTACGCCGCTGGTGTATCCTGAGACAGCAGAACGGGCTTCCACGGGCGACCCAATAAACCCGCGGACACTTGTTACTCGCTTTGGGTGGGCGACACTGAAGGTACACATGAGTCTTATTAATGTCTTTATATTCCCTCACTCCATGTGCTCCAAGTTGTCTGGTGATGAGTAATTGAAAGTGAACACATTGAGGTTAGATCACAGGCCATGTACACACACACACTTTACCAAGAATTGTCAAATACATGACGTGTTAACCCTAACCGCATTAGACTCTGTTCATTTTAACACATTTTTATTCTCTGTTGAATCCTGCAGCTTTTAGATGTGTTCCAGTACACAAACTTTGAAAAGAACCGGAACTACATTCTGTCTACGCAGGACCGTTTGGTGGGCGGTTTCGCTAAATGGCCCGGACAGTCATCCAGGTAAGATTACAGTCACGCCAGAGTTTATTCAGGATCATTTGTTCGTGGTGGTGAGTTGAAACCGCCGTAACGTAATACTCAAACTGTTTGTGTTCTGATAAAGAGACTCGAGTTGCTGAAAGATCACTAGATGCTGTTTCTCATGATGCTTTATAACCGGTAAAGAAAATAAAATTATTTTACAGGCCAATTACACATGTTCATTTTTTTTGTCATGAGTTTCAGAATTCATTCTATATATGACTGTGGTTCATCTTTTCATTATCACTCAAAATCTCACCCATGTTGTGTATTCTTAATTCATCCTGAAGATGAGTGAAAGTAGATATGGACGCAGATGGAACGGCTCTAGTCTGTCAGTAGCAGGTGTTCGGTCACTAACGTGTTTGTGTTTTTCTCCTGTCACGGCCGTCTGCATCAGACCCTCTTCACACTTACTTTGGCATCTGTGGCTTGTCTCTGATGGGAGAGAGCAACCTGCGGAAAGTTCACCCGGCTCTGAACATCAGCGATCGAAGCCGCTCCGCCTTTGCAGTGGCTTCACGGGATCTGGGGAGAAAACAGCACGTGACGTCGGGGTCACGACCCGTGATACCTCAGAGCAATAGGAGCCAACACGTCCCGCTGAGAGCTGATGAATATCTGATCACATCAGATCCACCGCTATATCAATTATTCAGTCGCTCTGCTTGTGTAGTTGATTTCTGCCTTACAAACGGAACAAAACTCTGCCATGAAGTTTGAATACGACAAACCGGATCAGATTTTTTGTATTTCTCCTGGCCCAGTATAAAGTGCACTGTGTGTCTTTGTGGTTTATGCTTCATATATTTTCACAAGTCATCTTATTGTTTCATCATGTGAATCTTTTTTCTTTAAATGTGCCTCAGATATTTTGACAAATGCCAGTGTTGGTGCATCACCCAAAAAGACACTTAAATGTTGCTTCAAGGATTAAAGAATCAAATCGCTTTTTCATACTTTAAATGTCAGAGTGCAGAGAATGACAATAATGCTGCTAATGATATTTTCATGTAAAGTACAGGTTGATGATGTAATTGTCAAATTTATATTCATTCATGAGAAAATAAAATGATTGAAATTTGTAAGCTTATAAAATCCTTCTGTTAGCATTTGGTTTCACAGCAACAAGTGCTTCCAGATGGTCCATATATGTTCTTTGCTTGTAGTCTAGCTTGTGTCTATACTATATAAATTACTGGCTTAATTTTGCCTTATTTCTTAAGTCTTTTTTGTTGTTTTGTTTAATTAAAAAAGCTTTGTGAAACTTGCATGCGTATCTCATTGGAAATGGTTGTAAAAATGAAGTATAATACCGCTGAAAAAATGTTTTAATCAATGTGTACACAGGAGGACAGATGGATATGTTTCTGTTATGGTTAGTATGGTATTAAACGGTTAATGGTTTTAAACTAGAAAGATGTTTGCAACATTGCAAAACTGTGTTATAGAAATCAATGTGACTTAGAGTTGAATAAAAGTGTCCCTTAAATCTAGACATGTTTCTGTTGTAGAAATGTCAGTTTAACCTGAAATCAAAGGTTGTACAGGAGATTATCTGGAGACTTCATAAATGTATCACCTGATAAAAACACAGTAATAGGACAGAGGTAAGAATTAGGGGTTAAAGGTCGTCCAGAGGCTGAATGGTTAATGATGATGCATCAAATCTCCAGTCAGATCATGATGTGAAAGGTTCTGCTGATACAGAACATATTTGAGTGTAGATGCATTCGTCTGTTTGTGTATGATTGTGACTGTTCAGTTTCAGCTCGTTCATTTGATCTCTGTTTATGTGGAACATCATGAAAGTTTCCATGTGACGATCCGCACAAAGAGCCGTCAGTCCAGCGAGGCTACGCCTATGGGCGGAGACTCACGATTCTCCAGATTCATCAGATTTCCCTTTAAAACGACAAGACATCAATGACACAAACACTCCGCGAGCGGACGATGAGATTAATACGAGAAGATCGCAGATCATCCGGTTTTCCATAAAGACCCTGATCGATCATCTGCTGTTGTGTGACGTCAGCAATAACGATGTCTGATTCTGAGGAGATGTCTGAGTTCGCCAGTATCGTGGAGCGCATTGAAAGAGGCGAGGTGAGCTGATCTCAGACCTGTCAAACATCAATATTTAACGGGCAAAACAAGAACTTTATAATGTTTCTATGATTCGTCACATTGACACTTTATTATTCTTAGAGGCTGAGAATATCTGACGTTTCGTCTTCGACATGATCATGATCTTACAGTTATTTTATTTACTTGCCATTGAACTGAAGGCGACAGTAGATTATAGCGTGTTTCATATTGATATGAATGTGTTTAAATGTGAGGTTTTATTCGCCGACTCCGCCCCTTTAAATACTCCTGTATCCCTGCAGTGTTACTTATAGTGACGGGCAGTGACCCCGCCCATAGTCTCTCGAGCTCATTAACAGCGTCGCGTCGCGTCGCGTTGTTTGATTCATTTGTACATCGTGTGAATGTGATTTAAAGTGAAATTGTGGTATCGGAGTTTGTGTTGATTCGGTTCATGATGTCCAGGAGAAGCTCCGTTTGCGTAAGTACTTTATTAATCTCTCATGAATGACGCTTTACGTACAAGTGAAGCGAGAGTTTATACGTCGCGATTTCATTTGTTTTGAAAAACGCGAGATTTGCTCTTTAAAACTATAACAATCTATAACATTTTAAGCGAATAATCTCACTCTCAATGATCGAAGTGGAAAGTCGAAAGTGAACAATAACAGTTTACTTCCCTAAAGTGTAAATCATCATGAAGTTCTGCGCATTCATTCATTCATTCATTTATTTGCGTGTTCATATGGAAATAAACGCAGACTGATCTTGACCAGTTACACTTGAAGTCCCTGTTGTACTGGTGTTGTGAGACTGAATTAAGTTTTAATGGCCATGGTAAATTGGGCCAAACCCTGTTGTATAATATCCCAGTTAATGAATCTCAGCAATTAAAATGAAACTCCGTGTATGTGTCTTTTGTTATTGCAGGTGCCAATGAAAAACATTGAGCGAGAGCTGATCTGTCCCATCTGTAAAGAGCTTTTCACTCATCCGCTCATCTTACCCTGTCAGCACAGCGTCTGTCACAAATGTGTCAAAGATCTTCTCTTGCCCAATCACGAGGACTCCTTCAGTACAGACGCCGGGTCTGACGCCTCCAACTCCAGGCAGCCCTCGCCCCAGAGTCCCGCCTCCAAGCGTGAGAAGCTGGACAGAATGGTGGTGCGCTTCAGGTAACCGCAATGATCTTCATTTCAGTGTTTATTGCGTTGTGATTCATTGAATGACTTTTTATAATTCTTAAAATACTATTTGTTATTTTTTTAAACTGCTGGTTACCGTAATAATATAATCTGCTGATTTGTTGTTTTATTTCTGCAAATGAGTCTATATTTTGTTTGGTGCTGTAATATCTTAAAGAAATGTCAATGTTGTCATGTGTGTACAGTCATTGATTGTGAATCAGGTTTCACTCCACTTCTGTTCACTTTTAATCATTGTTAGTTTTGTTTCACTTTTCTCTTTGTTGCTTGCAGCCTCACTGAGGAGGTCATGTGGAGGGCGAGGTAGATGTGGGTTATATTATTCAATTAGCTCTAGTGCTGGCTCTCTCTCTCTCTCTATCTATTCTCTCTCTCTTCTCTCTCTCTCTCTCTCTCTCTCTCTCTCTCTCTCTCTCTCTCTCTCTCTCTCTCTCTCTCTCTCTCTCTCTCTCTCTCTCTCATATCTCAACATTAATAGCTGGAGATGTCACAACACAGAAAGAGACTTTCTACTATTGTCATGTAAATCCTAGAGCCCACATATCTTTAAATGATAGCAGCTGTTGAGAGGACACAGGATTTGTAGACGCTTGGTAAGAGAGAGAGAGAGAGAGGTTTTGTCTCATGCAGAGATGTTATAGAGAGGTGTAGGTTACGCAGATATACATTTTTCCTTAAGGGAATGTTAACTTGACCACAGGAACGACCCTTCTGCTAAGTGCAAATGGGTGAAGCGGCGAGTAATGTCTCGTGAAACACATTCAGTGGTCGAATTTTAGAACTGGCTTCTAAACCCGACTCACGGCCTTCCAAACGTGAATCCATTCGGATGAAAGTTATGACTGACGGGTTAATGTGTGGTTTTGTAGGGGTCGGAGCTCTCCCCCACCACAATGACCTTGTGCTGATTGGCCTCTGTCTGGTCTGAGCGTTTATTTTTCTCCTTCTGCACCGAGTATCGATGCGGCAGCATCAAGTCCCAGCATGCCGTGCTGCGGGTGACACCTGCCCTTCCCCTCCCCGAGCGGCGCAGCCGCACACTCACAGCCTAAGTACACGCTTTATTTGATTCATACACGCCTCATCATTCCTCATCTGAAAGCGGATCTCACTCGACGTGGTGGTCACGCCCATCGTCCTGTAACCCATAACGTGTCGGCATGTAACTTCATCTGTGCTGCATGTGTCATACAGTGTGATGTTTTGTGTGTTTTAGTTTGATGATGAATGTTGCTGAATAATTTGTTTTTCTCCCGCTTGTGAGGTAGGCGAGTGGCTGTGACACTGACCTGGACAGATAAACAAACTTTCTAAGCAAACTTTCTCGTATTGCAGCTTTGTGGACTATTAAAAGATTAAACTTCCAAACTGTTGATGCACTTTTAAAGACAATTCTTGGCCGAAACATTACATTCTGGACACCCTAAGACAAAAAACAAAAATGGTCATTTTCAATTAAACTTTGTACTGCATGAGTTTAAACTGCAAAAGTTTAAAGTAATTTCATGATCGCTTGAATAAAATGACACCTATATAGAATAAATAAAAAGCCGCAGTCAAGCTTGTCTGTGCTGTTCAGTGCACTCGCGTGTCTTATGCAAACTCTAGTTTAATCTTTTCTAATCTTGTATTTTTCTCGAATTAAATTGTATTTTTATTAATACAAGATGAGATGTTGAAAACATAAAAACTCTTTCTCTTACTTTAATGTTAATATGTATTATATGAACGTTTATCAGCCTTACATTAAATGTGGTTCAATTTAGTCCTGCTGTCAAAGCTTCTATACTTTGATTGTTTTCATGTTTTGGTCAAGATTTTTCACTTACTTTTGTTGACCTTAAACCCACAAATGGCATTTATGGCTAAATATTTTCAGTGTTTGTTTTTTTGTGGTGTGGAAATGACATGCTTCATCTTTAAAACAAATGACCATCATCTCACTCATCGCTCTTTTGTTTAATAACATGTAATGTGAATTTTGTCTTTACTTTTTTGGTCAAATTGGTTTTATGTTTTAAACATTTTGTCTGAAGTTTCTCTTGTCCAGATCACTGTCGGCTATTTGACTTTTTTTACTTTGTCGCTTTGAAACTCAAGTCACTTTGTGTCTCACCTGTTGTGATTCATCATTCTGTGTGTGTGTGTCGTAGGCAGGCAGCGTGCTGCAGCGCTGCCATTTGCGTGTTTTTATCTGCCTTTATGTGATTGCTTTCACGCTTTTGATAAATTAGGATCCATCTCTTCTCCCGGATGGAGACGTTCTTCTTCGTCACACCTCGAGTGACCACCTTCCTGCGGTCCCGGTGCCAGCATGACATCGATCTTGGGGAACGAGGATCAGCATGCTCTTCCGGTGAATCTTCACGCTGGAGAGCATCGTGGAGCTTATCGGCAGGCGGCCCGCGTGGCGTGGCCATCATATCAAAACGGTGTAAACCTCCGGTTCAAGAAGCCACCAAGAGCTGCATGGACTGCAAGGCCAGCTACTGCAATGAGTGCTTCAAGATGCATCACCCATGGGGAACGCTTAAAGCCCAGCACGGTATGTGGGACCCACCACCAACTTCAGACCAAAGGTAACAAAACATCATTCAGCCCGCTCTTTTCTCGGAGCGTCGCTTTTGCTTTTTCCTCAATGAACGCTTGACACACGATTATACTTGCTCACAGGTGTTAATGTGTCCTGAACATGAAATGGAGAAAGTCAACATGTACTGTGAGGTGTGTCGACGTCCCGTGGTGTCACCTCTGCAAGCTCGGCGGATCCCATGCTAACCACAAAGTCACTTCCATGAGCAGTGCCTACAAGATCCTGAAGGTGGGTCTGCTTAATTGTTCTCTCCTTTCACATCTCTTTTGTGTCCTTTAAAAGAAGCTCCTAAAGGATTTATGCCTGACCCCAAAACAAGCACTATCATATTTCTGGTAAACGTGATGAACTGGGTAGGGACTCGCTCAGAGCCGAGGCGCTATTAGAGAACTGCAGGCGGAAACATCTGCTGATTCAGAAACATTAGACTTCGAGACTCGTTCATTTTTCATTTGATTTATCCAGACCAAAGCTTTTATTGAGCTGCCTCGGACTGTACGGAAACCACGCTGGAAAACTATTTCTGCTGTGTGTGTCCTAATGCATCTCACTTGTGTGCTTACAGGAGAAGCTGTCGAAGAGTATCCATTACTTAATCAGCAAAGAGGAGCAAGTGAGGGTTCAGATTTCTGAGCTGGAGGTGTTGATTCATGAGACTGGAGGTAAACTGGAAGAATATTACCCCACCTCAACTGATTCTTTAAATCAAGCTGCGATTACCATTCACGGCATTGGTCAAAACCCCAATAAAGCCAACTGTTTTTGTTCGCTTAGAGTTTAATGTTCTCATAACTGTCGTATCTTTTGGTAAGCGGGAAATGTTGATGCCTTGGTGGATTCGGTGAATACATTTAGACATTATGCTTTTGTGTGCGCTGCGGTAAATATTTGCATTGTCATTCAAGTGCTACTGTCACATGAGCATGTCTGAACGCAGGAGAACGGTCAGCTCGCCGAGACACGCCAACGAATGCTTCGAGCGACTCTTCGAGATCCTTCAGGAAAGGAAAAGCGAGATGTTAAAGCGTCCATCGAGCAGTCAAGGAATCTGCGTGTGCAGCGCTTATGGGCTCAGGTAGAGGAGTATCAGGGCATGCTGGAGAACAGCGGATTGGTGGGATACGCCAGGAGGTTCTGAAGGAGACCGACCAGTCCTGCTTCGTTCAGACGGCTAAACAGCTTCAATTAGGTCAGCAGTAAACCAGAGATCTTCTGTATGTTTCTTTTCTTTATGTACTGACAGAAACCGCTTAGTTTTACAGTGAGCTCGCTGTTTGGCCACGTGCCTGTAATCCAGAGTCCTTGTGTTTCTAGATTTAAATCGCACCCGCTTAATCCTGGATCTCTATTAGTTTGCTAAGCAGCTTTTGACATTCACTTTCCACAGTATAATCTTTCTCAAACACCAACTGTGACGCCATGTGTGAATGAACATCGCTTTTATTGCTGCCAGGATTCAGAAAGCCACCGAAGTCGCTAAAGACCTTCCAGCCTGCGCCGAACACGCCGCTTGATGAGTTTGTGTTGGACGCTGGCGAGGGAGGAAATGTGGCTGAAAGAGCTCAGCTTTGGTGGTGGTGAGAATTAAACACTTTCACACTTTAGTCTTCTCACAAAGCCGCTGTCAGCAGCTTGATTAATATCTTTAACCTTTTTAACCAATATTTAAAACATTCAATGAAGAGTTCTTCAGCAAATACACACCAGCCAGAAGTGTATCTGGGATTCTATCAGTGCTGTCGGTGTGTTGTTATTACACTCTAAAAAAAGGATGTGTTATTTTTAACACATTTTTGTGTTATGCTGTTTAACACACAATGTGTTGTTTTGTGTTAAATACATAAAAGGGACAACACATGTTGAGTTGAAAGTAACACAAAATGTGTTGTTTTTGAATTAACACAAAGATGTGTCTAGTTAGGGACAACACATCTATCTGTGTGTTGTCCCTAACTAGACACATCTTGTGTTATTTTTAACACATCTGTTTTTAGAGTGTAGAGAGCTGATGGAGCAGATGGTGTTCTTTCACCTGAATGATTTCAACTTGTAGATTTGTGTTTAGATATTATGAACTATATCCTTGTGATGAAAACACAAATGAAGAGAAATGGCTCTCAGGGTTATTGATCGAATTCTAATGAATCTGATGTTTGATGTAATCTGCTGTATTCTTCAGGAGGCATGAATATGTTTTAATTCTGCTCTCTACGTGAATGTCTTTTCTTTACTTTCATTCACCGGTTGTTTTCTGTACTTTCTCCCCTCTGTATCTCATCATCTTTCTCTGCTGGATGAATGCGCCTCTGTTGGGATCAATAGTTTGTTATTCGTGGGCTTTCTGCCCAGACTCTTGGCAGACTTATTGGTCGTGATGGGTTTGGTTTCCACAGTGACAAGAGCACGTTTATCCTCGTTCTCCAGGTCACGTGTGCGTGTTTGACAGCTTTAAGAGCTTTTCTCTGAGAGGTCGTAACAGCGTCTCTCTGTGAACTACCAACAAAAATTCTGCCATGTTTAAATGATGAACCTTTTAAAACAATTCACAGCAGATGAAAGCTAGTGAGAGTTGGGAATATAAAGGTTAAGTTTAGGGTAATAAAATTGAAGAGTACAGTCAGTCATCTGTGTTGGATTTAATATATAATTGTATTACATCAAACTTTGATTTTATATATTCATGTACCCTATTCTTCATAAGAATTGTTTTTAATTACTTTCGTTTAGGTAATATTATAGTCTTTACACATAGATAATGGTTTTAATAACATCTTGAGACAATGCTGTGAAATCTGATTTGAGCATTGAAACACAACTAATGTTATTTTGTAAACTCTATCATCACTTTATCTTCTGTTTGATGATGATGTTCTTTTCCTCTAGAGGCATCTTTACACAGAAACCGCCTCTGAAGCGCATAAAGCCACATAAATGTGCATTTACACAGACTTTTAATGCTGCTTTGAAGTAGCATAAAAATCCCTTTACATGCAAATTAAAACCATGCGAGACAATGATTTGAACATAACCACAATTTATCATATTCGACATAATTTCAAATTAATGTTTTAATAAAAATAATAATTAATTGTACATTAATTTCTCTGCTGCATGCGACAGTATGACGATGTTTATCACAATGTTGCCTTCTGTTTTTTTTTTATATATATAATTATTCCAGCTAAAACAAACATTTAAAAAATGTTGAGTTATTACATCGGGTACATTGTCTATTTTGGTCTATTTGGAAAACACACCTGAGCTGTGTGAGTTAAACTGACAGACTTTATGCTTTGATTTCGGTCATCATGACCATATTTAGACCCACCCTCATAATGCAATTATAATGGGATTTTGGCAATATTAAGGATTATATTTTACTCTGATGCAAACACAATAATTCGATGTAAATAATGTAATTATGCCTCATAATCACAGTAAGCATAATCGAAATAACATGTGGGATATGCCCGGTTGAGTCGCAGTAAGCAGGCATGTAAACACCTTTTATACCGATCTGACCAAGGTGCGATGTGCTTCTGTCACGACTCCACGCCAAGATTCATAGTAAACGCTAAAGTATGACGCTTTACTGTCAATACAACTCACGGCATATTTTAGGTCTGCTGTTCATCTTTAGACATTTAGAAATTTAATCCACCTTAATGCGCCTGTGTAAAGAGGACATCTGTATGTGTCTTGTGATGAAGTGTTAATTCACATTTGAGTAACAGACAATGGCTTGTTTAGGTATCGCTATTACGCCTATAGACTAACATCATATTTGCAGTTATTTCAGTCATGTGAAACAAGTCTTGTGTACTGGAATGGATTTTGGTATCTCTAAAATCACTCACTGCGTGGACCAAAAATAAAACAACATTTCCCATCAAATGTTAAAACCTGACATCGGTTGTGCCATGAAATGTGTTACTACACAAATCTTCACAAATCTCAGTAGGGAGTCCCTCCCAGAGCATCATCAGTCTTTAACCATTGGCTGTCTTTACAGGAAGGTGGGAACTTTGTCATTAGATCAGCTGTACTGAATGATTTCCCATTCATAGTAACAGAACTGTGAACTCTTGTCAAAATCGATAATCTTTGGTTAAAAAGTCATTTTCCTAATGGAGAGAGATGTGAGATCCATCTAAGCTGATGAGGTTCATACATGCTTTTGAACTTCTACACGTGATGTTTATTTTCAGTTCGATCCTCCTGTCATCGATCTGTCCCGGCCTCGCTACACAATGAAGGTCTGATCCACTGGCTTAATCGGGCTGAAGACACTTTGCCATCAGATCGGTATGTAGTTGAGTTCAGAAGGTTGAGCAGTAAGGACGGAGAGCCGGGTCACTGGAGGGCCTCTGAGCCGCAGTGTAACGGGCAGCAGTACGGGCCGGTCTGATCTGGACTGTGGCTGTCGACACGCTTTCAGGGTGAAGTGCTGTCGCAATGACACGTTCGCCCCTGGCGCGCCCTGAGGTGATCCTTAACACGCCACCGCGCCGGTAAGAGTTGACGCACAACTGCTGCTCTCTGTGTTGTTTGCATTGTTTTATTCATAAGCTTTATCTACCACACATGTGTGTGATCTATACCATCAGACGTATAGTTAGAAATCACGGTACTATCTGGTTAAGATGCTTATTCCAGTATAGGTTTGCTTGTGTTCTGAACCGTTTAGTCAGTCTGAGCTGTAATGAAAGTGAAATTTCATCTGTATGTTGTTCTCAACATGAGGGATTATTTCGTGTCATTAGTGCAGTGTTACACTATAGACACAAGGTGGCGACAGACCTGCGCACCTTCTGGCTGATGCATTCATACTTCGTCATTGTAATTCACACATAAGCGCTGTCTATATGCGCTTTAAAAGAATTAATTAACAACATGTGACTGCTCACTTTTTCACCTGCAGCACAATCACAGTGCTGTAAACCTTTTTACATAATGAAGGAGATTTTATTACATTTGTATTTATAGCTGTATACTTCAGACGTTCTGGATGTGTTTTTCTAACCTCGCTGGTGTTAAAGACTCGTGAATCGTGTTTGTGTCTGTCAGTGTTCAGTTTCCTGTTGAATGAGAAATGCGGCTTCAGCGCGGAGCGACTGCAGCTGAGCAAACGCAGAGACTCTGTGGAGAGCACCGCGGGCATCACTTCGCTTCTGGCTGCTGAACGCGTGCAGACGGGCAGTTACATTTGCCTTGACTACATCATCGGAGACACGGGCATCTCGCAGGGACGTCATTACTGGGCTTTCCGTGTGGATCCCAGTTCATACATGGTGAAAGTGGGTGTGGCATCTGACTCGAAACTAACGGAGTGGTTTCATAACCCTCGAGAAACCAGCAGCCCCAGGTCAGATCTCTCTCTCTCTCTCTCTCTCTCTCTCTCTCTCTGTGTGTGTTTGTTACTAATGTGTAGAGATAAAAACGATAGAGAGACTGTTTGTGTGTGAAACACAATAACAGGAGTCCTCGGATACAGTTGTCACAGTTTCTTTGTGCTTTGCAGGTACGATCACGACAGCGGTCATGACAGTGGAAGCGAGGACACCTGTTTCGAGACATCCCAACCCTTTACCCTGCTCACCGTCGGCATGGGTCGGCTTTTCATTCCAAAAGGCTCAATCACTGCTGCCTCAGGGGACCATGGCAGCCGCGTCCTCCCCATGCCGC
This sequence comes from Beaufortia kweichowensis, assembly GCA_019155185.1. NCBI lineage: Eukaryota > Metazoa > Chordata > Actinopteri > Cypriniformes > Gastromyzontidae > Beaufortia > Beaufortia kweichowensis. Next base: position 34,950 of record CM032806.1, on the reverse strand, counting down.
AGAGAATCGGAGTTTGCCTGGACTACGATGCCGGCCGTGTTTTCTTCTATGACGCCGACACCATGCGCTGTCTGTTTGAGAGACAGGTGGACTGTTCTGGTACCATGTACCCTGCGTTTGGGCTCTTGGGTGGCGGGGCGGTTCATCTGGAAGAGTTTATAACGGCCAAGCGGTTGTCATACATGTAAGGGTCTGTTTTAGGCATTATGCGGTTTCTGTTGCATTCTGTGTGTTTTTTCCCCTCTCGAGCTTCTCTCGGAATAATAGCCAACAATTCACATGTTCGGTAAATTTGGTTACGACTCGAGTCTGATGTTGAGTCTCACGTGCCTTTAACAACAACTGCGTTTCCACACAGAACATCAGGTTTTACAACGTACAAAACTTTAATACACGCTTCACACCGGCACTTTCTAAATATTGTTCACGTGTCATGTTTTACTGTTTTATAGTTTACACGCAGTTATGTGATCTTAAAAACGAGCGATGTTGATTTGTACACGGCACGACAATTCACATCCGAATTTGACATGAGTTTGTGCACTATTTCATATTGCTTTTTTATTATCGTAGCAGCACCTGAGAAATTTCACAATATAAATATTTAACACCATTTTTTTATTCTGAACTACATCATCATGTTAATAATTGCCTTTAGACTTTAGACTTACATATTGAAACTATTTTGCTCGATTGAAACACTTTGGAAGTGAAATGTAGCATCTGAATGACGTCTGTGCTGCTCAGTGTAACCAAAATGTGATTTGTGTGAAGCAAAATCGAACACCTTTTAATATTCATATGCACTATCGTCGCCACGGCAAACAACTTACTTGGCCTTGCTAAATAATCACAGGCTTTTTGCTCGATTGACCAGATTACTGGCTGGAAAGGGATTTCTTCAGAATCTGTTTGAGTGGGTCTGTTGCTTTTACACTACCTCCTATTTAAATCTTTGAGAACTTTTAGTATTTTGCGTTGTTGTACTGCACTAGTTGTTGATTTGCATTGGTATTTTTTATTTCAGAAGGCATTATAGACAGTAAAGTGATTGATTCTGATTTGTTTTGTTTAAACAGAAGTAGCATTTTAAGGACACATACGACTCGATGAGTGTGTTATACTGTACATATAATTAACTCTTAATCTTCGTTAAAACTACGACTTATTTTAGTAGTCAAAGGAATGTAATCACATGAAAGGACATTCAAACATTTGGTCGTGTTATTCTGTCATTTCTAAATGTTTTACGATCACTGAATAATTGAGGTTTTACATGTCTGTGGTCATTTAAAACGGTGTGTTGATGTATAATATCAGTGTGGCGTTTCTTAATATTGCTCAAGATTGTGTGCGAAGAGTTATTAGAAACTCATTATATTTTTTTTCACATTATCACTGTTAACATAGTTTTTGCTGGATTCAATGAAGAATAATTCACTGGATGTTTTTGGCTTTGTCACAGAGCATGTATGATTTGGAAGCCTGTTTTGCTTGTGTCTTGTAAATGTTAAAGTGGGTCATCAGCGAACTGATGCTTTTTGTAATGTATGAAATTGGTCTGAAGTAAATGCACTTATTATTTGCTGGTAAACTGACCACTTCAGTTTTCAAGTGTGCACTTTTAAGCATGTGGGCTTCATGCAGGTACGCTTGAATTGCTCAAACACAGGTGGCGCTGTGTTGTGTGTGTGTGTGTGTGTGTGTAAGAGGTTTGCCACTTGTCTCTGTGGTTTTATTTTTAATTAATTATGTTCTTTTTGTATAAAAAAATAAATGGATGTCCTTTTAGTTGCATCTTGTGTGTCTTTGTGTGTGTGTGTGTGTGTGTGTGTGTGTGTGTATATATTAACTCTTAATCTTAGTTAAAGATTATGTATGTACATTTACATTTACATTTAGGCATTTAGCTGACGCTTTTATCCAAAGTGACTTACAAATATTAAGAGACAAATAGGATACTATTACATAAAAAAACAAAACAACAATAATTGAAACGCTGAGTGTTACTTTGACCAAATGTCTTTATATTCATTTTAAGGCCATATACACTCTAAAAACTAATTCAGGGGACCTTTAGTCATTACTTAAATATATATATTGTTGTGACATAAAAAATCAAGTTCTGAAATGCTGTTAGACTTTTTACTTGTAATTGTTATTTTATTGAGCTTGATGACACACAAATTATGCCTATTGATTCGATATACTATCATGACTTGTCATAGCTTAACATTTTCAGTTAATCAAAAAATGTATTTAATTTTAAGTTCTGTTAATGTAAAATACAATCTTATGACGCAGGGGCGCAACTATCCAGTGTTAGAGGGGTATGCAGCAAAAAATTTTGGTGCCCCCCCACTTCTAAATAAATAAGTGTGCCGGACATCATCATGTATGGGTTTGAAATAATAAATGTTTATTTTAAAGTATATCAGACAGCCACTGTAAGCCTACCATAATTATATGGTATATATGTACACACATATATATATATATGTATATAGATATAATTAACAATGTTATCAAATAATAAAAAGTTACAAACAGAATAAACAGTTAGAACTACTCAGTCACCGGTTCTCAATGCCCAATCCTAGGGCACCGGCGCCTACTCTAGCCTGTTAGTCCTCTAAAATTTATATAACTTTTTTTTAATATATATATAACTTTTATATAAATTTATATAACTTTTATTATTTAAAAAAAAAAAAAAATTAACCATCGCTTTGGCGCCCCTATGCGCCGCATATAGCGCATACCCACTTTTTGCGCCACTGTTATGACGTGTAAACGGCCCACAGTTTCCTGCATGTGCGGCATGTTGAAGGCCAGACGAGTGACCAGCTGAAAGTCATTGACACTTCATGTGGTGAATGGTAAGTCATTGTTTGCTTAATTACACATATTTGCATTCGCTCAGGATTCTGTTGGTGATACTGTAACCGAATACTGACATTTGTGAAAGGTGTTGTTGTTGTTGGTGAACGCGGTAAATTCGTGTTGTGGTTGTGGAGTAAATGGCGTAAATAAAGTTTATGGTGACCGAACATGGACTGCGGCCGAGGGATGTTTTGTGGCGAACACATGAGCATCTTAACGCGGTTTTGTTTTACGTGTGGTCGGAATTGACGGCGCTCACCAACAACAACACCTTTCACCGCGCGTCACTCCCGGTGTGTGGTACATTCCCTTTCTGTGAAGAATCTGTCATTGTAAATGTGTTTCGGGACTGGTAAAAGTGTTTTTCCCATGTAATTGTGTTTTATGATAGGTAAAAATGTTTTCCAAAATGTAAATTTGTCCCGAGTTTTGTAAATAGCAGCTAATTGTTAACTGTTGGTCTAATATTTAAACTTGATGTCTGCATTAGAGAACATGGCTGTAAATCTTCTCTTTTAAAGTTGATTGAAAGAATATTTGTTCATTTCATGTTTAAATTAGTGCCTTGAATGTACAGTAATCAATGGTTCTAAATCATTTGACTATTACTGTCTGATTTTCTGTCTTCACCTTACTTAAAACATTATGTTGGATCAACTTAAATAGTTGCATTCATGTTGACAATTTTTAAGTTCATGTTACTTAGAAATGTGTTTTTATTGTGGCAAAAAAACGTCTTCACCTTACTTAAAACATTATGTTGGATCAACTCAAAATATTGCTTTGAATTAATGTAATTCTCCCAATTGGCTTAAGTTAAAAATTCTAGTGGAAAACGTTAACATATTTTTTTTTGTTGAACCAATGTTTTATTTTTTAGAGTGTATAAAGAGCTATATAATGAGCTTAATCCTCTCATGGGTTTCATGTTTGTGTGTGTGTTTTTAATGGTCCCGTTTTGTAATTTGCAGTTAACCCGTTATCTGTATTTCATTTGTTCATTTAAGAGGCTGTTTTTACCTCTTTGCTTTTGCTTGAGGCTTTGTGACATAGCAGTTTCACTGGAATTTAGTTTCTACATTTAGTAAGACCTGGGCTTTGCATTATATGCAGATCATGAGAAAAGGCCAGCTGTTTATGTAAGCTGTATGATAGATTGGAGTAGATATATCTTATCTAATCTACAAACACACACTGACACACAAACAAGTTAGACATTCATATTCATAATTCTAATAAAATTGGCTCCAATGTAAGCTAGAGCACTAAAAATTATTTCAAAAAAGACATCAAAACGGTGATTCTTAGAGTTGGTCAACTGACAGCATTCATAGCACAATAAAGGCCCAGCTGACTTTTTATCAGAATTTGAAGTGAAATCGGTATGTTGGGTATGATGTAAACTTACTAAAGCACTTCTTCATACTATTGTTGCCTCTTTTGATATGTCGCTTCATTGTCTCCTAATATTTGTAAGTCGCTTTGAATAAAAGCATCAGCTAAATGTAAATGAGAAAATGATACCGCCAATCTGATCTGTCAATTAAAACTAAGCAGAGACTGTAAACAGTGTTGAGCATCTGCTACTAATCCTTTATTTATAATTAAAGAAAAAGTAGTAGGTCAAATAGCAAGAAAGAAGACAAGTGTATGCTAGTGCAGTTTACATAACAGGAGCAGATGGTGTCTAACGGCAGCATGTCTGGATGAGTTTGACGTCTTTGGTCCAAACGGAGCAGAAAAAAAACATAAGAATTACAAAACAACTGGGAAGATAAAAAAGCACAGGACTGAAGGCACTTGATCTTATAGCGATCTCAAATTTTTAAGAAACACAATTCTTTTCCTCTATACACAAGGAAGAACAAAACAGCTTAGCTTGGATTTCTTAATATTACTACATACATGGGAGGGGTTACAAAACAAATACATACAGTAACATATATATATACACACACACAGGACTGAAATCAAAGAAACTGTGAAAAGTGCTGGTCATATAACATAAACCTTCAAAAAATGAGAAAAATGAACTTAAACAAAACTGATGTGAAACTCAACCATTAACAAAACAACCCAGACATTCTGGCACAAAGAACAGCATCTCTACTGACATGATGCAAACGTTTCGGCCCGTGTTGTAAGTCTTTCACAAAGGCAAAATGAAGCCGATCTTCACGGAGAAGAATCTTTCAAAAGCTCATTGTGGACAATGATCAGTCAGCTCAGCATAAGAGCAGATTAAAGAGAGCACGTGAGGTATATCATGAGATTCAGTCATGAAGACTCGTGCGTTAGCACCGATCAAGGGGATGTGACCAAGACGAACAGAAACTGAGAACAGCTTTAGTTAAAGTGAAATCGCAACCGAAGGCAAATGACTTCAAAATGTATTGTGCATGAAAAGAAGAGCACACAGACACAATATCTGAAATTACATTCTTACATCAGCTCTCAGCCCACACACAGTCATAAATGCTGTCTGTCATCTTAGTGTTAAACATTAGAGTTTAACGCACAAAAAAGTGTGTTGTTGTCTTCCTCAACGGAGACAACAACACACAGTCGCTCACTACTGACTCAAACACAGAATCCTAAACCTAAGCAGACGAGAGAGAGAGAGAGAGAGAGAGAGAGAGAGAGAGAGAGAGAGAGAGAGAGTAACCGGACAGTCGCTCGACAGCTCATGTGTAAACATCAGTGACAGGTGTGTTAGAAGAAGTTTACAGAGGCCCGTGTGTGTGTGTGTGTGTGTGTCAGGGACAATGGGTCCGTGGTTGCCTCTGTGGAAGCCCGTTGTGCGAGAGTCGATCCGGGCGGTAAACCGATGGTTGGGAGGGGCCCTTCACACTATTGGTCGGTTGAGAGTTTGGGGCCTCCCCATGGTAACGATCTCCCTGGTAACGGTAGTTGGTCCGTCCGGGGTTTCGGTCGTGATAGCCATTTCCATTATATCTCTGATTTCCCTGGTAACCTTGAATAAACCGCCTGTTGCCCTGGAAAATCTGAAATGGTGGAGAGAAGCCCATATTTATTTTGCAGGATTTAACACGTGTTTTTTTGGTGTGACTGATTGAAAGACTAAATCCTTACAGTACAACTGATCACAACTTCTGAACCATTCTAAACCTGATATTCCGATCTATTGTATTCATTCAATATTTAATTCATATGCACTTATATGCCAAGGGTTCAATCGCTGTGACTGATGCTAGCTGGATTAATGACTATATGCGTGATCATCACCTGTTTGTGTGGCACGCTAGCTTACCTGTAAAAGCTGCGGCCTGATGCTGGACCTCAGAGGGGGATGGAGGGGCTTTCACAGGGGTGGAGCCTGTGACAGAGGAAGAGGTGGAGCTGCAGCGAGAACGGCTGGAGTAGCTCGTCTGAGGATGATACACTAAAGCGAGACAAAAACACACTGTAAATAACTGAAAACCATTCAAAACATCAAACACAGTCACATTCACAGTCCTACCTGATCCAAAAGACATGATGCTGCACTTGAGTGGTTCTAGATCGAACGAGAACTTCACAGCATTACCAAGATTCTCGTCATACTTGCGCTCACTGACAAAGTGCTGGAAAGACAGAGAGACAATAAACATGTGGTACAGTGTTAGAGGAATATGTGTGTGAGAACATGTAAGTTTGCAAAAGACATGCGTTACACCTTGATGTCAGCTCGCAGTTCTGTAAGCTGTTCCTCTGTCAGACATGCTGATTGATCAGTGAGTCTCCTGAGCTCTTCCGCTCTCTTCTGACGGCCGTCCAGAATTGCCACTGAACATAAACACACTGGTGATCATCCTTGTTTAAAACCGACACATAAACAGTAAAAGCAAAACTCACAACGACGACTCTCACAAACACACACAGACATACTCAGGGTCTTTCCATAGACATAATGACTTTTATAATGTACAAACTGTATATTGTATGGTGTAACCCTCAACCTAACTCTCACACAAACCTTTCTGCATTTATGGTTCAAGTAAACATCATTTAGTATGATTTATAAGCTGTTTTTCTCATTAAGACAAAAAAAGTGTCCCACCAAGGTAAAAAAAATACTGCAATATACACAAACCGATATTAACCCTAACCCTAACGTAAAGCAGAGCAGTGATTTATCTCAACTTACTGGCTTCTGCTTTGACTTTGTCCATCTCAGCGAAAAGCGCCACCTCTCGATCCATCAGACTGAAACAGAGGAAAAACAAACATGTCATGACTAACAATTGAAGAACATCTAGTTTCATTCAGAAAACATGCTGGAAGGCAGCAAACACAATAAGATGATGTTTTTTGAAAAAGAGTTGTCTAAAATCCACAGTTCTGTTAACGATGCGCTGTTAACAAGTTTGACTTGCGTTGCGCTTCGTGTGTGTGTGTGTGTGATACCAGCTCTGGAGCTCTGCAAACGTCTGCTTCATTTTCTTGATTGAGGAATCCATCTCATCTCTCACCACCACTCTGTATCGAGTCAGTGACGCTTCGCACAGCTGCAGATCTTTCTACAGAACGGTCCACATTAGCCCCTGACAACAAACAACACAACAAACATTTCAATGACACAAAACAAACATCCAAAAGAGACACGCACTCCTTTTTATGTTTCTCATAATTATATAAATCTGACACTGAAATGCCAACAATTTGTTTCATATTAAGTAAAATCAGACATGAGTAAAACACATTTACATTTAGGCATGTGGCAGACACATTTTTTTCCAAAGCAAATTACAATTTTTAAGATAAAGAATGTATGCAAGATGAAAAGAGCCCAGTTGCACAAATACGCCCAAAACTAATTGTAAACTTATTTGAAAATGTGTTAATTAAACAAAATTAATACAAAATATAAACAACATCTGACCAAAACCAGCAAGTTCGACCCCATGTGAAGGAACTAACTTTCCCAAACCCTAACCAAATCCAAAACCCATCATGTAAATGTCCAGTCAGCTGTTACACAAGCTTAAGGATTTCTCCTTCGCTCAACTGCTGCTTAAAGCAACAGAACCATTCAGTTCCTGACAGGCCGGAGCCGTTAAACCCCTACGCTGTCCGGATCACAAGAACAAACGGACACAAATCAGATCAATGAATCACACATGCCCAGGCTTTGAAAATTTACCAATCTTTCTGCCAGAAGAACCTTTGCTGCATGTCTGTAGAAGGAACGAGCACAGAGGAATTCTGGGAGCTGGAAACAGGCTTAAGTTGAGTCTTGTTACCAAGGGAAGCAAGATTGTTCTGTCGCTACCCCTTTACCATTGCCGGACCTAGGGGTGGGGCTGGTTGTTGGGTTTGATGCCACCTCTCCACCTGCAGCAAAGAACAAGTGCATGACCTTAACAAGTTAAGATCAACCAGGAGCAGAGCTACCGGCACACACCGCCTCCAACTTTACCTGTGGCATCTGAAAGCTCAGGGACAGCACTTTCTGAGTCCAGTTCTGTTGCGTCCAGAGAGGCGGAGTCGAACTGCTCACTCAAAGAATCTAGCGAATCTCCATCGGCGCCTGCCGAACCGTTGGCGTGAAAACCATTAACGGTGTCTGGCGTAGAATCAGCAGGGACAGGGTCCACAGGAGACTCGGTCTGAGGTTTAGGCTTCTTTTTCTTCTTAGGCTGCAAGTAAAACAGCTGTTTACATCAACTGAGCTTTAAAGACTCGAAATCAGCAAGATGTTCAATATCACTTTGCATTACTGCTTTTAATTCAACTATTTTATTTGCAAGTTTATAGATGACCACAGACTTAATGTGTACAAGATAGAAATTCATGCGTAAATGGCTTGAGGTGGTTATGATTTTACAGATTTGCAACAGAGAAATATTTCACAAAGACTTGGAAACTATTTTCAGAGTTTAGCACATGAAGACGCGGCACTTGCCTTCTTTTTCCCAGTCACATTCCATTCCTTCAGGATCTCCAAAGCACTACCTGACAACACGCACACACACACACACAACTGTTACACTACAACACACTAGCAGTAAAAGCAGCAAACAGGTCCTTCCTACACATTTTCCATTTTTAAATTCAACACTTTTGTAGACTCCAGATTTCTCTTTAGTTTTTCTAGACTACATTTAATGTCTGATAAATGGTATAAAAACACTTTCATTCTCACTATGTATGCAGTGACGTTGTTCTATAAAGATAAACAAATTATGAACATTTGGTGATGTTAAGGGCTGCAACTAACAAATTGATTTTTTCATTGTTGTTTATGTTTTATTTTATTTCTTGCAGTGTTTTTAAATTAATTTATTAAAAAAAAAAATCAGGGTGTAACAGCTAACAATTCAATTTATTTTTAATTCAAGTTTAATGTGAATGTTTGCTTTAACTACTGACACTGTTTACGGTTTATATCTATAACTATAAAAATTACTTCTTATTAAAGTGAAAAATAATCCATCAGAGATTAAAAATCAGCCAAACACAGGGCAAAAGTGACATTTAACACTTTTAAAAATGAAGGTGCTACAAAAGGTTCTTCATAGTAATGCTATAGAAGAACCATTTTTGGTTCCCCAGAGAACCACTTCTTTCTTAGTTTTTATAGTCTAAAGAATGTTTTTCTGCTACAAACAACCTTTAGTCAAACAAAAAGGTTCTTTGGATGTTAAAGGTTCTTTATGGTTCTTTATTTTTTAATAAAGAGTGTAATAAAAAGCGCTTTGGCTTGTAAGCTCACTCCAACTACTGTTCTATGACTCAAAACAAAAAAAGAGCAATAATCTGAAAACCCTAAATATTTTGTCATACTAGTTTTCTTTTTTCCAAAGCATTCCAGCCCAGGAAAACTTTCCATGCTCGGAGTGTGTCTGTACCTTCCACAAATGCCTGCACTGCTCGATCCACACAATTCTCAAAGTGCTGTAACACCAGAGCGATCTCATTGTTGCTCTTATTGGGCACCACAGCTCGTACAGCATTAATCTGATGAAAGAGAATGTGAAACATTGTCAAGTTAACAAAGCGCTCTACTAACGTTAAGTCATACAACATTAATCTGAAGAAATTAAGAAAACAAGCACACAACTACAGGATCGTTTCTTACCTTCTCCTTCATGTTTTCAAAAGATCCTCCTTGAGACATCACCATTTTAGAATGAGTGTCAAAGACCACTCCAGAAACATCTACACAAGAACAAAAACTTTCAAAACAAGGTTCTGCACTTCCACACGAGGTTCACTGAAAGAGTGTAACAGTAAAATAAAACTTGAAAAAGGATCTGGGTCAAAGCTTTTTCCCAACAAATATTTAGGTCAAGACAAGAGCCAGAGAGAGAGAGAGAGAGCCAGAGAGAGAGAGAGAGAGAGAGAGAGAGAGAGAGAGAGAGAGAGAGAGAGAGAGAGAGAGAGAGAGAGAGAGAGAGAGAGAGAGAGAGAGAGAGAGAGAGAGAGAGAGAGAGAGAGAGAGAGAGAGAGAGAGAGAGAGAGAGAGAGAGAGAGAGAGAGAGAGAGAGAGAGAGAGAGAGAGAGAGAGAGAGAGAGAGAGAGAGAGAGAGAGAGAGAGGTGAGGAACAGTGGTTCGTTTTTCCTTCAGAAACACATTTACACTAGTAGTTGATATATGATGGATATACAGTAACTACAATCTGCTGCTTTAAAAATAAAGGAAAACTTTATTTTATGAAAACTGATAATTACAATAATGATCTGAAGATAGTTTGTGTGTAATATTTAACTATTCAGTGAACATTCCAGTTATAAAACCCAACAGTCTGTATCTACTTTGTTCTACAGGGAAAACACAAGAACATCACACTGAATGTTGGGGTTAAACTGTGCTTCCTGCCACATGACGTGTTATGTAATAGAATTAAATATTACCAGCCATCTATATCATAACACAGCAATGATATTGCAGACATGCTTAAAAGAACGTTTACAACAAACTAGTGCACTGTGTTCACAGACATGCAGTTTTATTAGGCTACACACTACAATTTAAATGCAGGACAATAACCCCAACCCTATTAATAACCTCCTAACTTAACCCTAAAGCACAAACAGTTACAAACAGTCAGAGCAACAGCTTATATTATTTTTGTCAAAAGCCAGAATGTTTAAAGCCTGTTGAATGTACACAGACACTACAATAAGCTATTTAAGGGTATTATACTGACTTTGGTCTTCATTTAATACACAATTTGAGCAATTCTGTGTTGTGGCACGTTACACACAGCAGCTCTACTAATAACATACTCTCATGAGCAGACACACTCTATAAATCACATATGTATTTCTATAAATCACATATGTATAAAGACCACAAAGCGGCAGAGAATCAGCCACTCAAGTTCATCATCACTAATGCTAATCTAACTAACTACGGGCTGACGAGACGTGACGTGATGCTTACGTGTGTGGAGTTCCCTAAAGCAACATTTCTGAAACCTTTTACCTGCAGAAGCTGATAACACCTGCACCTGGTTACAAACATCAGCCATAAAGAAACGAAACTGCATTGACAAACAGTTTCATCTGGTCAAAGGCTGTTTATAAAAAACACACGGTTCACAGTCTTGGACACACACACACTCGATCAGAGTTCAGAAAATTTGCAAAGCCATTGACACGCAAAAGTTTTCATTTGCCAAACAAAACTAGTGAACGCTGACGGAGCCACTACAACTCTCTGGAAAAGGGTTATTAAATGTTTTGTGACGCCAGATGTAGTCTGAGATTATTTCTCATGAAGACTCGCTCATGTTTCAGGCAGACACGCAGTACAAATACAGCAGCCACTAACTGAATAAGCCAAAAGCATTCACCCGCAGACCTAATGTGTCTGAACAGAACCGACAGAACACAAGTTATAAAGAACCATACAGGCTCGATGAGGTCAGATTCAGTAAAGGGCATGATCGCTTACCTTTATTAGTGCTCTTCTTCGACATCCTCCTCCTCTGTCAGAATCAATACTACAGGATAAGGAAAACATCATCAGATCATCACCAGTTACAGGAGAAATGACATGATAAATGTGTGTATTATATTAGATCTCTCTCATAACAGATGCAGATCTACAAGATTAAAAAAGAATCCAGTGAACAGCTAAAGACACAAACACAATACTGTACAACTCGCTCATCTACAAGTTTTTCCGAAAACAGTAACTGATTGAAATCAAAGCAACCGCATGAGATGAATTAATATCTCAAGAAAAGAAGAAATTTTGAGGGTGAAAATGGTATTTTGTATTAACTTTAAAAGACACGTTGCAATGGCTTTGGCCTTTAAAAGCCCATAACTGTTAAAGCATCTGTGTAAATACCTTACCGGTGAATGTGAAAGATCTGCGCTGCTTAGAGAACTAATCTGTTATAACGACCATCAGGAGACATTATCAGCATGTGATTTATTGTAAGTTCGAGTTGTCCCACCTTTCCTAAACCATTTCTGAAGAAATCGGGAGGAGAAATGTTACCTGAGTCGAGTGATCGTCTCTGGAGATGTATGAGGTTTTCAGAGAATGTGTGCGTTCCCACCCTGAGCAAACCAGCTGTAGCCAGAAACACCTTTATGAGTCCAATAAGAACAAACTCTGTCAGGAAACAGAAACTTAACTACACAAACACTCACACGCTCCGATTTACACACACCCATTCCTAATCCAGATCTAATACGTGCGTCCCAAGCACTGAATGCCATCAGCTAGCTGGCACGCTCGCAACAACGTCACGCAGCTGTAAGTACGTCACACACCTGTGTGCAGTCCAACAGGTGAAGCCACATTCAATAGCTATATTTAAACCAACAGGAAAATGAACCGGCTATTTACCAAAGAGGAGGCGCGCGTCTCTTGGGCATCTTATGCAATCGAAATAATCTTCAAGTGAAAATACAAAACTACTGCCAGAAAGAGATCCGCTGCTACTTCAGTCTAAGATCCATTTAAGGTCCAAGTTCCTGTTTAGCCTGTTCTGAGGATAATGCATTAGAGGTGAATAAGAGATGTAAAACGAGCCGAGTAATGACAAGGGCTCTCACCTTCAAAATAAAGAGCGGAATTAAAGAAACATAAAGAAAATGTGTGTCCCCATCTGGAAGTGGGCCACCGTGACAGAAAGCAACACTAACACACAATACACAACTTCTCTGACACATAATCGATTCCATTCAAAGAGCTGTGAAACTACTGATGACGCGGACACCAAACATAAATCACATCATCAAACACAAAAACACATCTTCAACGTCACTTTCGTGTGTTTAGTTTATTTCTCGGTTTATTGACGGTAAAGTGTTTTACACATTGACACACTGGTGTATTAATGAGATGCTAACGGGAATACACAGTCGCCTTAAATTATCTGTAAAATCAGATTCTTCGCATCATCTCGATGTGACATGAAAGCGTATGTCATACATGTAAACATAGAGAGGACACTCGATTATCATCATTTAGAGTTTTTTAAGAACAACGCCGTTAGTTAGGAATTGGGCTCGTGCGCTGATTATGTGGCAGTATCTTAGCAACGCCACCGCTAGCATTGGCTGAGCTAATGTATGTATGTTTACCGAGATAAGGCTTATTAATGACGTTCATATGAAAGATTGAGGCGAATACAACGCGTTTTCATTTTTATATATCTATTTTTCTCCCATTTCATATAAAATGTGTAATAAAGGAATGTTTTTGTTAGGCGTCGAGCGCGAGCATCCGCGTTGACAAACGCCAGACATGACGAGACTGCTGAAGGAGAAACTCACCTGAAAAAACTGATAAATTCTGCAACACTTTCACACAAACTCGAGTTCTTAAATTGCTATTCTGTTAGTTCGTTTATGTGCAAATTTATGTCTTTTCTTTCACCCGGCTCACACGTCACTTCCGCTTTTCCAACGCGCGCGCCCAACATCCGCCCTGTTTTGTATCCGCACCGCGGTTGGAGTGGGCGGAGTCACATCTGAGCCAATTTGGAAACACCATCAAGGTTCATTTCAAGTTCAGTGTTTACAAATTAATACCTGCATAATAATACACGTTGACAATTAAGAGTACACGTAGAGATTTATGAATGACATCATACAGATACTTCCTGTAGTATTCCCTTATATTCTTCTAGATTCTCTAAATTCTTGACTTTTGGCTAGTTATTGCAACAGGTGGCAATCAGAATATAACATCACACTCCAGTATTTCTCCTTTAATACATTCAAGATAAATAAACAAAAATACTTAAGTCTTAGCTAAATTATGAAACCTTTTATGAATTTATATTATTTATAATGTACCAGAAAGTGAATCTGTGACCTTTGGTTATTCTGTTGGTAAAACTTAATTGAGCTATTCCATGGGTAAGAGTTCACCGTATTTGAGCTTTCTCAGCTAAAAGAAAATTCCTTGCTGGTCAAGGTTGATTCATAATGGTTAGTGCTTATTTGGTGTTGGATCACCAGAAGAGCAATGCTGTTCTTCAGCATTACATTTATTCATTTAGCAGATGCTTTCATCCAAAGTGACACACAAATGAGAAGGCATTTTTATTTTCCTTTTTTCATAACATGCTTGTCAGCCAGGACATATTTACTTTTAACATATTAACATTTAATAATGGAGTCACACATCACACACATGCTTTTTTGCTTTAGCATCACATGTGCATGTGCATCACACATGCTTTTACATGCTTTAAAGTAGCTCAGTGAACATGGAACATGGCACTAGTAATGCCAATGCCATGGGTTTGATCCCAGGGATTGCACATCTCAAGAAAAAAATGTATAGTATACAGAATAAAAGCACGTGCCACATTAATAAATGTAAATGTAGAAATCAACATGCAATTATACATGATTTCTATACCACAGATTTTATTACATCATATTTGTTTTTTTAGATGGACCACCTGAGTCTGTCTGGTTTTTACATCAACTACCAAAACTTTTCTGTCCAAATATGTGCAGTGGATAATTTTTCACTAAACTGAATAACTTCTCAAACTTACACAGTATTTATTTCTTTATCATTGTTATTTTGTTCATCGGATCTCCACAGATTAAAATAATAAAATGTTCTCATTCCAATGTATTGTAGAATCTGTTAGGCTTACATTTAAATGAAATTAACAAAAAATTTAACTTTTTTATTTTGTTATTATGCAGTTTTTTGCACGTTTATCTTTTTGTTTCAAAATTTGAACGTAATAGCACCCCCCAACAACTCTCGCGAGAAACACAAGAAGCGGAAGAGGAAGTTCGACTTTGTTAAAGATGGCGACCCCCTATGTGACTGATGAATCTGGTAAAATATTTTACATATAATTTATACTTTTATCTGATATTTCCACATGTACAGCCGGTGTAATAATGACAATGACAATGTGTTTGGGTGTTAGTAACAATGAAATTCATGCTGATCGCGAAACATACGCGATCTGTACTATATTCATGTGTCTAGTTTTACTCTAATAATACTCATGGCGATGCGCACAGATTGATTATAACTGTAGCAATTCTTATATTTTCAATAACAAATTAACATATCATTATTATTATTTAATGTTGTGAAGTGGTTAACAACAACACTATTACTGTTTAACAAAATATTAAAAGCTTTTAAGCGTTTTACAAAAATGTACAATAAATAAAAAATATGTACGTTCCTGTCTCTGATATTTTCACATCATATAAATACGAGTACAAATAAAATGTTATCATAGTTGTTTTTCTCATTTCTCACAGTATCTGCAACTCGTTCAGGAATTTGTGTGTGTGTATTTGCTTTAAGGGAAATACATTGCCGCCACGCAGCGGCCGGACGGCACATGGAGGAAACCGAGACGGGTGAAGGATGGATATGTACCACAGGAGGAGGTACCGGTGTAAGCACTAAACCCCAATTCATTCATACAGATCCACACCCTTGTGCAGAAAATCCCTTAAGTAAAATCTGTTAGAAATAAGTTAAATGTAATTAAAAATCAAAAATTTCTTTTATCAACAGCTATGAAAACAAGTATGTGAAGTTCTTTAAGAGTAAACCAGACCTGCCACCCGGCATGAACCCAGAGGATGCGGCCGTGGCCCGACAGCAGCAGCAGGTTTTAAGCGGAACAGACAAGCAGAATGATACAGCTGGACTCTCAAAAACAGCCAAACGCAACATGAAGCGCAAAGAAAAACGCAAACAACAGAGCCAACAACATCAGGAGGTCAATGATGAGGTTTTGAGTAAAGACATGGATGAAATGGAGATATGTGCAGATGAGAAGAGGGTTAACACTGACCTAAACCTGGACCCTGTCAGCAAAGATCAGGCCGCAGCGGCTGCTGAGAAAGCCAGGAAGATAAAGAACCTTCGTAAGAAGCTGCGGCAGATAGAGGAACTCCAGCAGAAGGTGGATTCTGGGGAGATAAAAACCCCCAGCAAGGAACAGCTGGACAAATTGGGGCGGGGCCAGGCATTACAGGATGAGCTTAATACCGTGGAACGGGATTTGTGAACTAGGAGGAGTAGGAATCGTGAGTTATTTGAAGGCTTAGATGTTCAGAAGATGTATCCGTTTCCATCACGTCAGCGTGGTTTTTATCGGCTATAACCACTTCATATTTGTGTTTTTTTTACATAATGAAGAAACACTGGACTCTGTATGCAGGTCACTGGCAGAACCTACAAGTGCAAATGTTTTCCACTCTTTTACTCTGAACCCATCACAGTATCACTTTCTTTACTAGTTTGTGAGCTTGTGTTATAGAGACTGCTGGATTAAAATCCAATGGTGTCAATTTTTCCTTGAAACATTTTTTTTAACACCGTAGTGAATAATGGCATGAAATATTAATATGTACATTCGTGTGATATTAAACGTACCATAAAAATAATAACACTGTTTTTATTTGTTTCTTTTAGAGTGGTGTTTAGTAAATGGCTTGGTAACATGTTGTTGGGGATGTTGTTAGTAAGCCCTGAAGGTCACAGGTAGTGTTTACTTAAGGGTAAGTTTTTTCAGTGGCAATAATTACTTTTAAGAGAGATTTTTTTTTCTAACCATATGAAAATAAAGAGCATGACATCAAATTATGTCGAATATTTAGATCAATTATTTGTTTGATTGATTTAATTTAAGTAATTATTGCTATGGCAAGTTGCAGAGAGAAAAAAAAGGGAGAAATGCAAACTGTGAAATCATTTTTACCTCCTCGCTTCTCGTTTATTTAAAGTAAGTTTTTGCCCTGAACCGCAGTACGTTTACCTTTAAGTGCTGCATGTCTCTCTATCGATTTGTGACCAGACCCTAACACTTGTTTACAGAGACGCAGCTGGTGTTTTGCACTAGAGTGTTTTTGTCCTCCCATCAAAACCATAAATAGTTAGTGGCTTTGTTGGAACCTAATACATACACTTATGTCACTTCCTATCTTCTCTTAAAAACTCTTAAGAATCTGAACAGTTATCATGTTTTAAGAAAAAACTGAAATGAAACCCTTTTTATGAACTTGAAGTAGATATTTGCTGGGGTATATATGATTTATTTATTTCCCTCGGTAAAACGGTTTCTATCAGTTAATCACTAGCAGCAAAAGTAAAATTGTATTGTTATAATGAGTAACAACATTAAATCCATTGTTTTGTCACGATTTATTTAATTCTCTTTTCATTTGGATGCGTCCTTGTTTGGTTTCTACAGCCTTGTTAAATCTGCCGATGAGTAAGCAATGTCATGAAACTGTTATCTGGACACTTTTCCAGGCATATGTGCATCAAACTCTTAAAATGTGTTTTTCATTGTGTTAAGGGATGTGTGTTTTAATTTCGTCCTGTTTGAATGGCCTGGAATATTAAGGATGTGATATTTTCTCCAGCAAATGTTGTTGTATTTTTATTTATCTATTATAGCATTGATGCACCACATGACATGTGTTAAACATCTTGAACATATATAAAACATTCTTGTTTTATACAATTTAACAAACCTTTATACATAAGTAAACACAACTAAATAAACATGAACACAAATAAATAAAAAGATAAAAAAATTATACAGTACTGTTTACATGAAAAAATCTCATTGTATTTCTTCAAAAATTAAGTGAATTTTTTTTATGATTAATCATTCTTAGTGATTTGATTAAATGTTGATGAAATCTTTGTTACTGCAAATAAACCCTAACAGATTCAAATGACATATTATGATTTTCAAAATAGCATTTTATATTCATAGAATACATGCAATACTAGCTTTAGAAGAACAATAGAAACTCAGAAGACACAGTACATGGAAAAAATGACAAATGTTTTTATTCTCAGTAAAAAGTGCATATATCAACTATAATGTATTTGGCTAAAGGTTCATTGGTTGCACATGTTGTGGGTAACAGCTGGTTTCACGGGACTGTAAACCCTAACCCTAGTGAGTTTTGGTGTTAACCCAAACTTCACCAAACACCGCGAGAGCTCCTCAGACACAAATCTCTCTCTTAAACTAGCCTTCATTTTTGAAAATGGATGCAAGTAGTTCTGATCACAAACCCAACATTAGTTAATATAGTCAAAATTCGCCGAAATCACAGACTGCGAGCAACACAAACGTTTATTAATGAAAGCAGAGCGCCATCTTTCATCTACTCACCTGTATTACATCCTACTTCATTAACACACATTGTTTATTACAGACTTTTCACTAGTGTTCACATGTGTTTATATAAAGAATGCACATTTCATTCATATTATTGCTCAATTTAAAGTTACTCTCCACCTGTCCCCACAGGCAGCTTTGATGACGCGCTACAATAATACTGAAAGCCCATTGGTTGAAAAATTGGCTCTGATGATGATTGGTTATGAGGGGGTAAAGCGCGCGTTTTTTTGTCGCGTTTAAAAGGCGCGGCGTCATTTGCGCGTTCATTTGTTTGTTTGGTTTGTTCATGTGAAGGTTGTTGATTTCTGCGTGATTAAACCTTAACGTGTTTATTGCGAATGAGAGGAAGACAACACTTTTACATGAGAAATACATACTGGTGACCAAATGGTTTTTTAATAGCTTTTTGTTGTTTTTATAAGTGTCTTAGTGTCTCTCTCCTCTGAGGGATGGACGGATTTACCTTTAGTGGAGAATTCACAGATGCAAGTTTGTGATTCAACTCTTTCCTCTGCACAACATTACACTGTGATACATGAGGTGAGTGTTAAAATAATAAGAGCACGACCACTGAATGCTGGCTCTGAAATCCTTCACTCCAATAGGGAATGCCAAATAGTCCACTATATGGGGAAGGAGTAAACGAAAATGAGTGAGTAAATTCGGACGCTTGTATAGATACTGTGGGCATCATTGATGGGCATTGATGGGCAGGATTGATGGGCATTGATGGGCATTGATGGGCAGGATTGATGGGCATTGATGGGCAGGATTGATAGGCATTGATGGTCATTGATGGGCAGGATTGATAGGCATTGATGGGCAGCATTGATGGGCATTGATGGGCATTGTGAGAGTTTTCAAAAATAGTGCGGTTTTCTACCTCTAGTAAAGGGTAAGAGAAAGAGTACAGCGCAGCCTCAGTGCTTTCATCAACTTCGTGTGTTCGAGTACAACAACACATCCTATCAGCTAAACTAGAAAATGAGAAAATGTATTGTTTTATTCGTTTAAAGATAAGTTTTATCAATGTCCTGTGTATAAAGACATTAGGAAGCAGTTAGCTTTACAATAGCTGACTTTTTAGATGGTTAAAAGTATTTCTGGAGTCATCTATGAGTTTAGGAAAATTTGTGAAGTTATGTTTTTATCATAAATGTTTACCACAATGCAATCATTCCAGTGTAAACGATAGTATCAAGATTGATTTTATATAATGAATGTTATAGAAACGTTTAACTTAAAGTAACTTTGAGTAACTGCTGGCCCCTGCCTGACCACCCCTATAAAAAATCCCTGGCTCTGCCAATGTGTACCCTTGAAATCAGAGTGCATTGGGGCTATAAAGTATTGATCGAATGAAGGAAATGAGTCGTTCACTCAATTCGGACAACACTACAAAATTTAGTTTTTTTTTTTGTTGAACATGTTTTAATGAACCTTTTAATGCATGTCCTCAATCTAAAGCTGAATTTTTTTTGTGTCTTTGGTTTTTGAGTCTTATACCTTTCCAATAATATGGTTTGTCATGATTGACATGGAATTTAACTTATTAACTTAATTTAATAATTAATAATTAATAATAATTAATAATTAACTTAATTTAATATTAAAAGTGAATGGGAAAATAATATTGGCGTTCCCCTGAGGGATGGTAACTGTTAACATGTTAAATGGGTGTGTTTTACAGGCCTGATGAATCTGTCTGTCCATTTGGTTTTATAGGTTTGGTGAGTAGCCAGCTGTCTGCTGAAGGTTTTGCTGCTTTTCTGCACTTTTAGTATTAATAACGTTTCTCTGTCCCCAAACAGAATTTGGTTTATTTATTTCATATTACTCTCCTGTGGTTGTGAGCACTTCTGTAACAAACTATTGATTAATCTGCCTGCAACAGTGTGTTTGCCAGCAAAGATACTCCGCTGTGCTGAACTTTGTCACTTGCTTGATTTTTAGCCCCTTAAAGATGTCTTAACGGTTATATGATTGTTGTTGTGCATTACATTTCAAAGGTGACTTGTTCCTCGTTTGTCTTTTTGTCCTGCAGGCTTTGTGCAAGAAAATAAGCAGGGCCGTGGGGAGGGGGTACTGTCACGGACACGCCAGGCTCTCAAGCCACCATATCACAGCGATCACCTTCACCGGAGTTCCAATCATCACCTGTTCACCATCACTGCACTGGCTTTAAAAGACACTCTCACACAGTCAGTCACCGTCCAGTCTCACTATTGTTACTTGGACTTACTTACCTGCTATCGCTAACCCTGCTTTGAAAAATTTTAGATTTTATATGGGTTGAATTTTATGTAGAGCCGTTCAGCTCCAACCACATTAAAACACCTGTCTGTAACTCAAGTGAACTGTAAGACTGTGATTGGCTGGTTCAGGTGTTTTATTGAAGTTTGATCTTTGCTCAACAGGAATGTACGTCTTCAGGTAAATGAATTTCATGCCTTGTATTGTGAATACTGTAGATCACTGTATTTGTGTAACGTTAGTTCAAAAATGGTTAATAATTAATGGGATGCAATATTTTTGTCATTTCCTGAACTTATTTCATACAGTAGTTTAATGTGGACCGGGGCTTTACTTCACGCTGTTATTAACTAACATTCTGCTCTAAAGCTGCTTTGAAACGGTGGTTAGTGGTTACGCTGTTAAAGCGCTATACAAATGAACTTAAACTTGAACACACTCATGTGGTTTAAAACACTTACCTTTGAAACAGTGAAACGCAACATTTTGATGTCTGTGGTTTTGGGTCTATATAATGGAAGTCAATGGGGCCTAATGTTGTTTAGTTAACAATGTTCTGTATACACCTCATTCATAATTTCTATATAATTTCTGTTTGCTTTCCTCTTTCTCTTTCTGCATGTCCATTGTGAGGTTACTGGAGACTGCAGGAGCTGCAGGGTTGATCCTGATTCATGTGTGATGTCTGTCATCTGCTGATCACTGCTGGTATTGTACAGATGATGAGGATTATGGTCATCACCTCATTTACTGTAGACTGCGTCACACCCTGACATCAACCACGAATGCACAGCTTTGTCTTTATGCAGCTTGGGTTGGTCGGCACTGTAAAAAAATTCTGATTGACTGTAATTCCATTAACTGCTATATTCACTGCATGTGCACATTTAATGTTTTACTTTTGTTCTCCTGTGAACTCTTTCTGTCAGTGTGAATGAGAATCACTCATGTGTGAATCACTTGATGTTCTACACATGATGCCAAGCAGTGTCTGTCTTCTGTTTGCCAATAAAAATTGTGAGGGACACTTCAGTGATCACAATGTCTGTCGATGACTTTCAGCCCTCGTTTCTAATGGCATGTCTGTAATGTTATGGAAAGTGTTTTTGTCTTGCTCCAGGTGATCGACTTTACTGCAGAGTTTAGCTCCAACCCTGATTAAACGCATCTGAACCAGCCAATCAGTCTTACAGTTCACATGAAAATAACAGACAGATGCGTTAGTTTGTGGTTTGATCTAAACTCTTCAGGAAGGTAAATGACATGGCAGAGGTAAAACTACAGTAATTGTAATCTAAACCGCTTGTTACACTTCAAATCCGTGTCAATAGAATGGGTTTTGATCACTGAGTTTAAAGATCTCCAGATTATCAGTGAATGTTTATATTTGGTTTGTTCCTCATGTTATTTACCATTGATGCAATTTAATGTTTAGACATTTAGGCATTAAAATGCAGTAAGTAATGCACACATAATGATCACGTTACTTGAAGGTTCCAGATCTTCCTGCACATTCCTGATCGGAGTGAGTGTCTTCCGTCTGTACAAACTCATTTAAAGTCATATTGAAACTGATGTCTCTTGTCTTTGTCTTGTTTTTTGTTTCATAGGAATCTATGTGAACATTTTGATCATTTTGGAACTGTGTGGTTGTCTGACCACAATCAGTTTCATATCTTTGGGTTTTTGGATAATTGTACACCAATAAGTGTCTGTCAGGCAATCTAAATCAATCAGAGGTAAGTATTTTCATTTGATATTTTGTTCTGGTTTATTTGGGAAAATAATGAAATGAGATTGGTGTAAAGAGAAACTGCAGACATTTGTTTACATTGTATTAGTATATTATACTCTATGTAGGCTGTTTTTTTCAGGGTTAAATTTCAGAATCATTTTGTTTACTGTTGTGATATTCTGCTCCAACATGGTTTTGCATCTAGTGTGTGTTTATGAATGTTTATGCATTTTTGATGCTTTGGAGAAATGTCTTGAGTACATTTTATGATTTGGGTTAGTTTTATGTAGAAATGTTTGGCTCCAACCACACTAAACGCCTGTCTGTAAGTCAAGTGAGCTGCAAGACTGATGGGCTGGTTCAGGTGTTTTATTGGGCTTTGATCTTTACTCTGCAGGTAGATTGAGCACTCATGTACTGATGTTCATTATAGGAGGAATTGTTTGTGTAATGTTATTTAAGATCTAAACAAAGAATCTTTGCTGCCTTTTGTTATAGCAATAAGTGATGTCATTCATTAACCCAACATTGTTTGACCATGTTTTATAAACATTGTTTTTAGACAGTTTAAAGGCTCATCTCTTTAGCGATGTATAGTTTATTTTCAGTTTCTAACTCTGTACAGCTGGTACACTAACATCCATTTGCTTTTTATTTCTGTCCCACTTCATCCAACCATGCACACACAGCTTTTCAGATGACCGTTTATCAAATGTGCATGAGGACTTAAACATCTGCTAAAATGATATTCATCTCCAGTGTCTGTTTTGCTTTTGCAGGCTGTAAACTCAAGTAGTTCAGCTACTTGAATTAGCAGCGGTTTGGATTCCGTGCATTTCGATACATTACAGCTCACTGTGATTCTCGCCTGAAACCTTTTCATATCTGACTGATTCTGATGGGCTGATCAGATTCTCATTGCGTACAGAGGCAAGTGTACTTTCATTTTGTTTTTCCAGTGTATTTTGACAAGTGAAGTGACACTGGTGTAAAAGATGAAGTGCTGTTATCTGTTCATGTTATTAGTGTCTTTTATTGTATGTAGACTGTATCTTTTCACACTTTCATGTTTTAAAGGAGTTCGTTTATGGTTGTTTCTGCTGCAATATGGTTTCACGTCTAGAGCATGATTTTATCAATCTTTTGAAATTGTATGTATAAGAAAAGTAAAGCTTTGGAAATTAAATCTACAGTAGATTTGAGGTTTTTGGGTTTGGTTTTTATATGTAGAGATGTTGAGTTCAAATCCCATTAACACACCTGTCTGTAACTCAAGTGAACGGTTTGATTTGTTGATCGGCTGGTTCAGGTGTTTTATTGTGGTTTGATCTCTGCTCAACTGGAATGTACATCTTCAGGTGAATGAATTTAGCAATAATTGTAAGTGCTGTATGTCACCTGTGTTGTGTAATGTTACAGTTGTTAAAAACCGATTAATATTTATATTTGTTTTTGTTCCTCATGAAGTTACTGGACAACCTTTGGATCCTGAGTCGTGTAATATCTTTCAGCTGCTAATGACTGGCAGTACTGCACAGATGAGGATTACCATCATTAGCTCATTTACTGCAGACTGTGTCACACTGGGACTGTAAGGCGCATGTAAAGTACAATACAAATATACAATTTTGACTATGCAGTTTTGTTTTGACTCTACATTATACTTGACTTGAAGCAGATTACTGCACCTTTTCTCATTGCTTGTTCATTTTGTAGTACAAAGTGTTTTTGTGTGGTGGTGGTTTATTGGTCTATTGTCTCTTGTGATGGCTACCTTCCTGTTGAGATTTAATCCAACTATAATACACATCTGAACCAGCCTATCACAGTCTTACAGTTCACATAAATTACAGGCAGATGTGTTGGTTTGTGGTTGGATCTAAACTTCTCAGGATTTTCTCTAACATTTTCCAACCTTGTTTGGTGGTCTTTAAACATGTCATTCATTTAAGATGACGCGTTTAAAGAAGACCCTAACCATTTTTACATGGTTTATTAGAGACTGCAGCAGCTCCAGGTTTAAATCCTGATTCATGCGTCCCTGCTAATGCAGTTCTAGATGATACAGGTTTTGTGACGACATGGGTGAGTTAATGAAGGTGAATGTAATTTTGGGCCAAGTATCCCTTTTTAAATTGAGCAAAAAGCAAACTTCTTAATTTGTGATTTGTAGCTGATTGCAGTCCTTCAGGGAAAGCCGATTGTCCGAATACTGCTGTCGTGTACTACTTCATTGTTTGAATGCCAGTCTTGTGTTAATATCTGCATGTCTGCATGTGAATTAACTGAACGATGACATCAGGACAGAATGGTGAGTTTATAAGCGAGTATAATGACTTCATCGCTGTAAGATGTCACACAGTTAAACTGCTCATCAGCTGTTAAGATAATGATGTAAACTTCACTGAATGAATTTCTGCAGGTCTGTATGCAAGGATTATAACTGCTGCAGAGCAATCCGTGTCTCTATCTGCTGGTGTCCACTAATCAGCAGCACACAATTGTGGTTTATTTTTTCTCTTGTCACTTTTGGCAGTTTAATTTCTTTGTAAATACTTTTGACCTTACTGCAGAGTTTTGCTTCAACCCTGATTGAACACACCTGAACCAGCCCATCACAGTCTTACAGGTCAGTTAAAAATAAAAGATGTGTTAGTTTGTGGTTTGATCTAAACTCTTCAGGAAGGTAAATGTCATGGTGGAGGTAAAATCACAGTATTTGTAATCTGAACTGCTTGTTACATTTCAAATTGGTGTTGATAGAATTATATCACGGAATTTAAAGGTCTCATCTGTTAAAGATCTCCAGATAATCAATGAATGTTTATATTTGGTCTGTTCCTGGTGTTATTTACCACTGACACAATTTAATATTTAGACATTCAGGAATTAAAATGCATTAAGTAATGCACGCATAATTGTCATGTTCCAGCTCTTGCTGCACAAAGAAAGGGGTCTTAGTGAGTGTCTTCCAACTCTCTGCCCTATGTGGTTCAAAATGTTGTTTTCTATAACTTGTGAACTTCTAGAACTAGAACTTCTATTTTTGTCTGCTTTTGTGTTTGTGTAATTTAAGTCAATTGAGGCCAATGTTCAATATACTCATTCAGTAATTATCGCTTTTAACATTTGTTTGCTTTCCTATTTCTGCATGTTCATGAGGTTACTAGAGACTGCAGGAGCTCCAGCTTTGATCCAGATTCATGTGTGACGTCTGTCAGCTGCTCAGCCCTGCCTGTAACGTACAGATGATGAGGATTACGGTCATCACCTCACTTACTGCAGACTGCATTACACTCCAGGACTGTAAGACACAATGGGGAAAAAAAACAATATATTGAACAGAATATTGTTAAGAACAATACAAATTCACAATTTTAAATCTTTGCTGCTTTGGTTTGTCAAAACTCAAAATCTCACTTTATTAAGCTTGAAGTGGATTACTGCACTTTTGTTGTAAATTTCACAACTTTCTGCTTGTCTTGTCAATTCAATAGTTGTTGTCGTTGTTCAGTATAAACGTGTTCTTTTGTAATGTGTGGTGGTGCTTTATCTGCCTTCCTCTAGGTTATTAGAGACTGCTGCAGCTTCAGCTTTAGATCCTGATTCACTGCTGATACTGTGCAGACAGTTACTGGATAATACAGATTTTTATCTACACTAATGAGTTAGTGAAAGTAATTGTGATTTGTGTGAACTATCCCTTTTAAAAGGTTACTCTATACCCTTTGGTTTTAAAGTTTAAAAAACCTTTCCCCATCAGATATGTAAGTGATTGCTGTTGATGCTGTTTAGGAGTATTTGTCGGGGTAAACTGCTGTTGTGTACTTGCTGATGTGATGACCAATCTTGTATTAATATCTGCATGTCTGCCTGTGAATCCACTGAACAATGACATTAAAACAGAATGATGAGTTATCTAAATCCATTTCACTTCTGCTAATAACCCTAACATGATTTCTGTACATCCGTTTACTAAAGATCAGTCTCATGACACTGTAAAAGTCTTCATCAGCTGTTAACAAGATTTAAACTTTACTGATCACAGTCTGCATGTCTTTCAGTGAATGAATGTCTGTACCTAGTTTACAAGGATTATTACTTCTGCTGAGCAAACCGTATGACTACCCGCTGGTGTCCACTGACCAGCCACACAATGGTGTTTGTTTTCTCTCTTGCTACTTGACAGTCTAATTTCTTTTTGTACATGGCTGTTCATTGCAGGTCATCTCTGGTAAACTGCCTGTTGGTTGTGAAAGTGGAGTTCGACATGTTGTTTTTCTCTAAGACCGTTTAGTTTTACTCTAGCAGGTCAACCTTACTGCAGAGTTTTGCTCTAACCCTGATTAAACCCTAACCCAGCCAATCAGTCTTACAGTTCACTTGCAAATAACAGATGTATTAGTTTGTGGTTTGATCTAAACTCTAAACTGCTTGTTTCATTTAATCCGTGTCAATAAAATGATTTTTGATCACTGAATTTGAAGGTCTCATCTGTTAAAGATCTCTGGGTTATCAGTGAATGTTTATATTTGGTCTGTTCCTCATGTTATTTACCACTGACAAAATTTGATGTTTTGAAGAATTGAAATGCATTAAGTAATGCAAACAAAATGGTTGTGTTACTTCCAGGTCTTGCTGCACAAAGAAAGCTGTCATTCCTGATCTGAGTGAGTCTTCCTTTTATACAAACTAATTTTTTGAATGTGATGATGTATGTCTGTCTTTGTTTTTCAAACCGTGTGGTTGTCCGACCAGAATTGGTTTCATATGTGGGTTTTTGGATAATTGTACACCAATAAAAATGTTTGTCAGCTCATCAGAATCAGTCAGAGGTAAGTATACTTTTACTTGTTGTTGTTTGTTTGGGCAAAAATAATAATGAAATTGGTGTAGGGACAAATTGCAGACATTGGTTCATGGTGTATACGTAGATTATTTTGTATGTAGGCTGCATGTTTTCACACTGGTTGTGTTTCAGAATCCTTTTGTTTACCGTTATGATATTCTGCTCAATATGCATTTGCATAAAGTTTGATTTTATGAATATTTTTACTTGGGCGTAAAGTTTTGATTCTTTGAAAAATTGTCTGCAGTAGATTTTATGACGTGGGTTAAATTTTATATGTAGAGATGTTCAGCTCCTGAAGAGTTTAGCTCCAGCCACAGTAAACACCTGTCTGTTATTCAAGTGAACTGTAAGACTGTGATGGGCTGGTTCAGGTGTTTTATTGGGCTTTGATCTTTACTCTGCAGGTAGATTGAACACTTGTTTAATGATGCGTTCACTATAGAAGACGTTGTTTGTGTTATATTATATTTAAGATCTATACCAAGAATGGTTGCTGCCTTTTTATATAGCAATGATGGATATCATACTTTAAAGTGTGTGTCAAGGTCATGAACAATGTTGTGTTAAAGACTCATCTCTTTACCAAAGTATAGTTAATTTATTTTTCCGTTTCTAATTCTCAACTGCTGCAGTGCTAAAATCTGTTTGCTTTTCAGTTTTATCCCTCTTGATCGGTTTTTAGAGACTGCAGCAGCTCTATATTGTGGTTCATGAGTGACTTGTCATTTACAGCAAGACTGCCAGTACTGCACACACACAATGCATTACACACAGAATCTAAGGCAAGTATACTTTAGTTTTACATTACTGTATTTGTTTATTTTGCCACCTTTGCCATTTTGCACTTTATCTGTATATTGTAAATTGTGTGTATTGCATCTTTGGAGTTTTGCACAGTGTCTGTATATTGTAAATTGTTTAGTTTGTTCCATTTTGCACAGTGTCTGTAGATTGAAAATTGTTTATTGTATCTTTGCCATTTTGCATGTTGTCTGTATATTGTATATTTATTGTATCTTTGCCATTTTGCGCATTGTCTGTATATTGTAAATTGTTTATTGCATCTTTGGAGTTTTGCACTGTGTCTGTATATTGTAAATTGTTTATTGCGTCTTTGCCATTTTGCACAGTGTCTGTATATTGTAAATTGTTTATTGTATCTTTGCCATTTTGCATGTTGTCTGTAGATTGTATATTTATTGTATCTTTGCCATTTTGCACATTGTCTGTACAGTATATTGTAAAATATTTTTTACTGGTGTCTTGTCACTGTCACTCTGTTGCTTCTGCTACTAAAATAAATTCCTATTATGTGTAAACCAACTAGGCTTATTGTGATTTATTCTGATCTTCAGGTAAATGATATTTAATGTCTTTTGTTGGAAATACTGTAGAACACCCTGTATTTGTAACGTTACAGTTGCTAAAAACTTTATTTTAAATAAATCGCAATACTTCTGTCATTTGCTCAAATTGGTTCATAGATAAGATTTGTATGTAGACAGAAGTTTAATGGTATACTTTACACATTTTGAACAAGATTAGGGGATTAAAGTGTGAATGACCTTTCTTCAGTGGAACACAATAAGTGAAGGTGTTTGGTTTTGTGTCTGTTTAAGTCAATGGGGGCTAATGTTTAGTTAACAGTACTCGGAATACACCTTCATAATGGCTGTTTTACCATATCTTTTTCTATTTCTTTTTTAACCCTAACCCTAACCCAGGTCCTAGAAGGCTAAAATACGGTATATATACTAATTGTGGGGCCCCCGATCATATGCACATGGTTTGGTACCTCTAGGTATTAGACTTCCATTCGAGTTATACCTAGAGAGCTGAAATTTGTTGAGAATACTTAGTGGGCCGCCCTGAGTAATTGCACCAAGTTTTGTCGCTCTAGCACCACCAGGTGCGAAGATATAGTATTGCACCTCCAGTTGTTTGTGTTAGACTTAGTCATCTTTAGGGTTAGGTTAGGTATATAGGGATAAATGCGAAAGTGCACCCACTAAGGGGGTTAGGGTTAGGTTAGGGTTAGGTTAGGGTTAGGGTTAGGGTTAGGAGGCTAGGGGTTAGGTTAGGGTTAGGGGCCAGGGTTAGGCCAGGGGTTAGGCTAGGCTGGGTTAGGGTTAGGTTAGGGTTAGGCTAGGTTAGGGGTTAGGGTTAGGGTTAGGGTTAGGGTTAGGGTTAGGGTTAGGTTAGGGTTAGGGTTAGGAGGTTAGGGTTAGGGTTAGGGTTAGGGTTAGGGTTAGGTTAGGGTTAGGGTTAGGGTTAGGGTTAGGGTTAGGGTTAGGGTTTAAGAGTTAGGGTTAGGGTTAGGGTTAGGAGTTAGGAGGTTAGGAGTTAGGGTTAGGGTTAGGCTTAGGTTAGGAGGTTAGGGGTTAGGGGTTAGGGCTAGGGTTAGGAGGCTAGGAGTTAGGAGTTAGGGTTAGGAGTTAGGGTTAGGTTAGGTTAGAGGTTAGGTTAGGAGTTAGGAGTTAGGCTTAGGGTTAGGAGTTAGGAGTTAGGAGTTAGGAGTTAGGCTAGGGTTAGGCTAGGCTTAGGAGGCTAGGTTAGGTTAGGGGTTAGGAGTTCAGGGTTAGGCTAGGAGTTAGGAGTTAGGGTGGAGTTAGGGTTAGGGTTAGGAGTTAGGGTTAGGTTAGGTTAGGTTAGGAGTTAGGGTGGGTTAGGGGTTAGGAGTTAGGGTTAGGAGTTAGGTTAGGAGTTAGGAGTTAGGAGGCTAGGTTAGGAGTTAGGTTAGGTTAGGAGTTAGGAGTTAGGAGTTAGGAGTTAGGGTTAGGTTAGGAGTTAGGGTTAGTTAGGAGTTAAGGTTAGGTTAGGTTTAGGTTAGGAGTAGGAGTTAGGGCTAGGCTAGGTTAGGTTAGTTAGGAGTTAGGAGTGGGTTAGGTTAGGTTAGGCTGGTTAGGCTAGGTTAGGCTAGGGCTAGGGTTAGGGTTAGGGAGTTAGGTTAGGTTAGGGTGGTTAGGCTAGGCTAGGGTTAGAGTAGGGTTAAGGCTGGAGTTAGGCTAGGAGTTAGGTTAGGAGTTAAGTTAGGTAGGGCTTAGGGTTAGGAGTTAGGAGTTAGGAGTTAGGAGTTAGGTTAGGCTAGTTAGGAGTTAGGTTAGGTTAGGGAGTTAGGCTAGGTTAGGAGTTAGGTTAGAGTTAGGAGTTAGGAAGGTTAGGTAGGTTAGGCTAGGAGTTAGGAGTTAGGAGTTAGAGTTAGGAGTTAGGAGTTAGGTTAGGAGTTAGAAGTTAAGGATTAGGTTAGGAGTTAGGAGTTGGAGTTAGGAGTTAGGAATTTAAGGTTAGGAGTTAGGAGTATAGGGTTAGGGTTAGGGTTAGGTTAGGAGTTAGGAGTTAGTTAGGAGTTAGGAGTTAGGAGTTAGGGTTAGGGTTAGGGTTAGGAGTTAGGGTTAGGAGTTAGGAGTTAGGAGTTAGGAGTTAGGAGTTAAGGTTAGGAGTTAGGAGTTAGGAGTTAGGAGTTAGGAGTTGGAGTTAGGAGTTAGGGTTAGAGTTAGGTTAGAGTTAGGAGTTAGGTTAGGTTAGGGTTAGGAGTTAGGAGTTAGGTTGGAGGAGTTAGGAGTTAGGGTTAGGAGTTAGGAGTTAGGAGTTAGG
Organism: Beaufortia kweichowensis; assembly: GCA_019155185.1. Taxonomy (NCBI): domain Eukaryota; kingdom Metazoa; phylum Chordata; class Actinopteri; order Cypriniformes; family Gastromyzontidae; genus Beaufortia; species Beaufortia kweichowensis. The sequence goes on along the minus strand of CM032806.1, from coordinate 4,019 downwards.
AGTTAGGGTTAGTTAAGGAGTTAGGAGGGTTAGGATTAGGAGTTAGGAGTTAGGAGTTAGGAGTTAGGTTAGTTAAGGGTTAGGAGTTAGGTTAGGAGTTAGGAGTTAGGAGTTAGGAGTTAGGAGTTAGGAGTTAGAAAAGGTTAGGAGTTAGGAGTTAGTTAGGAGTTAGGAGTTAGGAGTTAGGAGTTAGGAGTTAGGAGTTAAAATTTAAAAGAATTAAAATTCATTAAAATTCAAAGTTAAAAGTTCAAAATTAAAAATTAAAATTAAAATTAAAGGTAAAATTTCAAAGTAAATTAAATTAAAGTTAAGTTAAAGTTAGAGTTAGAGTTAGAGTTAGGTGGGATTTAAGGTGAATTAGGAGTTAGGAGTTAGGGATTTAGGTTAAAGGTAGATTAGGAGTTAGGAGTTAGGAGTTAGGAGTTAGAGTTGGAGTTAGGATTTAGGGAGTTAGGTTAAGGTTGAGTTAGGGGTTAGGAGTTAGGAGTTAAGGAGTTAGAAATTGGGAGTTAGGAGTTGGGGTTAAAGTTAGGAGTTAGGGGTTAGAGTTGGGATTTAGGAGTTTGGGAGTTAGGAGTTAGGAGTTAAAGTTAAAGGTTGGGTGCAAGGTTGAGTTGAAGTTGGGAGTTAGAGTTAAAGAGTTAGAGTTAGGAGTTGAGGTTAGAGTTAGGGAGTTAGGTTAAGAGTTAGAAGGTTAGGAAGGTTAAAGGTTAAGGTTGGGATTAAAGGTTAGGAGTTAGAAAGTTAAAGTTAGAGTTAGGGAGTTTAAGATTGGGGTGCAAAGGTTAGAAGTTAGGAGTTAGGAGTTAAAGGTTAAAGTTAGGGGTTAAAGTTAAAGGTTAAGGTTAAAGTTAGGAGTTAGGGATTAAGGTTAAAGTTAAAGGTGCAAAGTTAGGAGTTAAAGTTAAAGTTAAAGTTAGAAAGTTAAAGTTAAAGGTTAAGGTTAGGATTGAGTTAGGAGTTAAGGTTAAAGGTTAAGGTTAGAAGTTAGGGGTTAAAGTTAGGGATTAGAGTTAAAGGGGTTAGGGGTTAAAGGTTGAAGTTAAAGTTAGGAGTTAAAGTTAGGAGTTGAATTAGAAGTTAAAGGACTGAGGAGTTAAGGTTAAAGTTAGGGGTTAAAGTTAAAGTTAAGGTTAGGAAGTTAAAGTTAGGAGTTAAGAGTTAGTTAAAGTTAAAGTTAAAGGTTAGATTTAAAGGTTAAAGTTAGGGATTAGATTTAAAGTTAGGATTTAAGGTGAGTTAGAGTTAAAGATTAAAGTTAAAGTTAAGATTTAAAGTTAAAGTTAGGGGTGCAAAGTTAGAGTTAGAGAGTTAAGTTAGGGTTAAAGTTAAAGTTAGAGTTAAGGTTAAAGTTAAAGGTTAAGGTGGGAATTAAAGTTAAGGTTAAAGTTAAGTTAGAAAGTTAAATTAGGATTAGGAAGTTAAGAGTTAGAAGTTAGAAAGTTAGGAAGTTAGGAGTTAGGAATTAAAGTTAAAGGTTAAAGTTAGGATTAAAGTTAGAGTTAGAGTTAAAGGAGTTAGGGTTAGAGGTTAGAGGTTAGGAGTTAGGAGTTAGGGTTAGGGTTAGGAGTTAGGGTTAGGGTTAGGGTTAGGAGTTAGGGTTAGGAGTTAGGAGTTAGGAGTTAGAGGTTAGAGGTTAGGAGTTAAGTTAGGGTTAGGAGTTAGGGTTAGAGTTGAGTTAGGGTTAGGAGTTAGGGTTAGGTTAGGAGTTAGGAGTTAGGAGTTAGGGTTAGGGTTAGGTTAGGAGTTAGGGTTAGGGTTAAGAGTTAGGGTTAGAGTTAGGGTTAGGAGTTAGGAGTTAGGGTTAGGGTTAGGAGTTAGAGGTTAGGTTAGGGTTGGGGGTTAGGAGTTAGGAGTTAGGAGTTAGGAGTTAGGATTGGGTTAGGGTTAGGGTTAGGAGTTAGAGGTTAGGAGTTAGAGTTAGGAGTTAGGAGTTAGAGTTAGGGTTAGGGTTAGGAGTTAGGAGTTAGGAGTTAGGGTTGGGATTAGGAGTTAGGGTTAGGAGTTAGGAGTTAGAGGTTAGGGTTAGAGGTTAGGAGTTAGGGTTAGGGTTAGGGTTAGAGTTAGGGTTAGAGGTTAGGAGTTAGGAGTTAGGGTTAGGAGGTTAGGGTTAGGAGTTGAGTTAGGAGTTAGGAGTTAGGAGTTAGGAGTTAGGAGTTAGGAGTTAGGGTTAGGAGTTAGGAGTTAGGGTTAGAGTTAGGAGTTAGGAGTTAGGGTTAGGAGTTAGAGGTTAGGAGTTAGGAGTTAGGAGTGGAGTTAGGGTTAGGAGTTAGGAGTTAGGGTTAGGGTTAGGAGTTAGGGTTAGAGGTTAGGAGTTAGGAGTTAGGGTTAGGGTTAGGTTAGGGAGTTAGGGTTAGGGTTAGGAGTTAGGGTTAGGGTTAGGAGTTAGAGTTAGGAGTTAGAGGTTAGGGTTAGGAGTTAGGGTTAGGAGTTAAGGTTAGGAGTTAGAGGTTAGGAGTTAGGGTTAGGGTTAGGGTTAGGAGGTTAGGGTTAGGAGGTTAGGGTTAGGAGTTAGGGTTAGAGTTAGGAGTTAGGAGTTAGAGGTTAGGGTTAGGAGTTAGAGTTAGAGGTTAGGAGTTAGGGTTAGGGTTAGGGTTAGGGTTAGGGGTTAGGTTAGGAGTTAGGGTTAGGAGTTAGGGTTAGGAGTTAGGAGTTAGAGTTAAGGTTAGGGTTAGGGTTGGTTAGGAGTTAGGGTTAGGAGTTAGGAGTTAGGAAGTTAGGGTTAGGAGTTAGGAGTTAGGGTTAGGGTTGGAGTTAGGATTAGAGTTAGGGTTAGGAGTTAGGAGTTAGGGTTAGAGTTAGGGTTAGGGTTAGGTTAGAGGTTAGGAGTTAGGAGTTAGGGTTAGGGTTAGGAGTTGGAGTTAGGGTTAGGGTTAGAAGTTAGGGTTAAGGTTGGAGTTAGGAGTTAGGGTTAGGGTTAGAGTTAGGTTAGGGTTAGGGTTAGGGTTAGGTTAGAGTTAGGGATTAGGGTTGGAGTTAGGAGTTAGGAGTTAGGGTGGGTTAGGAGTTAGGAGTTAGGAGTTAGGGTTAGGTTAGGTTAGGTTAGAAGTTAGGAGTTAGGGTTAGGTTAGGAGTTAGGAGTTAGAAGTTAGGGTTAGGAGTTAGGAGTTAGGAGTTAGGGTTAGGTTGGTTAGGAGTTAGGAGTTAGAGTTAGGAGTTAGGGAGTTAGAGGTTAGGGTTAGAGTTAGGAGTTAAGTTGAGTTAGGGTTAGGGTTAGGAGTTAGGAGTTAGGAGTTAGGAGTTAGGAGTTAGGAGTTAGAGTTAGGAGTTAGGAGTTAGGAGTTAGAGGTTAGGGTTAGGAGTTAGGAGTTAGGAGTTAGGAGTTAGGGTTAGGAGTTAGGGTTAGGAGTTAGAGTTAGGGTTAGAAGTTAGAAGTTAGGAGTTAGGAGTTAAGGTTAGGAGTTGGAGTTAGAGTTAGGAGTTAGGGGTTAGAGTTAAGTTAGGAGTTAGAGTTAGGAGTTAAGGTTAGAGTTAGGAGTTAGAGTTAGGGTTAGGAGTTAGGAGTTAGGAGTTAGGAGTTAGGGTTAGAGTTAGGGTTAGGAGTTAGGAGTTAGGAGTTAGGGTTAAGGTTAAGTTAGGTTAGGGTTAGGGAGTTAGAGTTAGAGGTTAGGAGTTAGAGTTAGAGGTTAGGATTAAGGTTAGGGTTAGGAGTTAGAAGTTAGGAGTTAGGGTTAGAAGTTAGGAGTTAGGAGTTAGGGAGTTAGGAGTTAGGAGTTAGAGTTAGGGTTAGGGTTAGGAGTTAGGAGTTAGAGGTTAGGAAGTTAGGAGTTAGAATTAGGAGGTTAGGGTTAGAGTTAGGAGTTAGGAAGGTTAGGAGTTAGGGTTAGGAGTTAGAGTTAGGAGTTAGAAGTTAGAGTTAGGGAGGTTAGGAAGGTTAAAGGAGTTAGAGGAGTTAGGGAGTTAGAGAGTTAGAGTTAAAGTTAGGGATTAAAGGTTAAGGTTAGGGATTAGAGTTAGGAGTTAAAGTTAAAGGGTTAAGTTAGGAGTTAGAATTAGGAGTTAGGGATTAGAAACAA
>CM032805.1:17865090-17950327 GCA_019155185.1 Beaufortia kweichowensis | reverse complement strand
TTAACTTTAACTTCTTAACTTTAACCTTAACTTAACTCTAACTCCTAACTTCCTAACTCCTAACTCCTAACTTTAACTTCTAACTTTAACTCCTTAACTTTAACTTTAACTCTAACTCCTAACTCCTAACTTTAACTCCTAACTCCTAACTTTAACTTCTAACCTTTAACTTTAACTTTAACCTTAACTTTAACTCCTAACTCTTACCCCTAACTTTAATCCTAACTCTAACTTTAACTTCCCCTAACTTCTAACTTTAACCTTAACTTTAAATCTAACTCCTAACTCCTTCTCTAACTCCTCTAACTTCCTAACTTTAACCTTCCTAACTTCCTAACTCCTAACTTTAACTCCAATTTTAACTTTAACTTTAACTCTAACTTTAACTTCCAACTTTAACTTTAACTCCCTAACTTCCTAATCTCCTAACTCCTAACACTAACTCCTAACTCTTAACTCAACTTTAACTTCCCTTAACTTAACTTAACTTTAACTTTAACTTCCTAACTTTAATTCCTAACTCTAACTCCTAACTTTAACTTTAACTCTAACTTTAACCCTAACTCTTCCTAACTTCCTAACTCCTAAACTTAACTTTAACTCTAACTTAACTAACTCTAACTCCTAACTCCTAACTTTAACCTTTTAACTCCTAACTTAAACCTGAACTCTAACTCTAACTCAACTCCTAACTTCTAACTCTTAACTCCTAACTCCTAACTTAACTCCTAACTCCTAACTCTCCTAACTCCTAACTCCTAACTCTCTAACTTTAACTAACTCCTAACTCTAACTCTAACTCTAACTCTAACTCTAACTCCAATTTCTAACTTTAACTTCTAACTCCTAACTCCCTAACTCCTAACTCCTAACCTTTCCTAACTCCTAACTCCTAACCTCTAACTTCTAACTCCTAACTCCTAACTCCTAACCCTAACCTAACTCCTAACTCCTAACTTCCTAACTCCTAATCCTAACTTTAACTCTAACTTTAACTTCTAACTCCTTAACTCCTAACCCTAACCCTTAACTCCTAACTTCCTAACTCCTAACTTCTAACTCTAACTCCTAACTCCTAACTCCTAACTCCTAACTCCCTAACCCTAACTCCTAACCTCTAACTCCTAACTCCTAACTCTAACTCCTAACCTCCAAACTCCTAACTCCTAACTTCTAACTCCTAACTCTAACTCTCCCTAACCCCTAACTCCTAACTCTAACTCTAACCCTAACCCCTAACCCTAACTTTAACCTAACCCTTAACTAACCTAACTCCTAACTAACCCTAACTCCTAACTCCTAACTCTAACTTCTAACTCCTAACTCCTAACCCCTAACCTTTAACTCCTAACCTTAACTCCCTAACTCTAACTTTAACTCCTAACTCCTAACTCCTAACTTCCTAACTCTAACTAACTCCTAACTCTAACTTCAACCTAACTCCTAACTCCTAACCCCTAACCTTTCTAACTCCTAACCCCTAACCCCTAACTCCAACTCCCCCAACTAACCTAACTCCTAACTCCTAACTCCTAACTCCTAACCCCTAACCTCTAACTCTTAACCCTAACTCCTAACTCCTAACTCCTAACTCCTAACTCCTAACTCCTAACTCCCTAACTCCCTAACCCCAACTCCTAACTCCTAACTCCTAACCCCTAACCTTTAACTCCTAACTCCTAACTCCTAACTCTCCCAACTCCTAACTCCTAACTCCTAACTCCCTAACTCCTAACTCTTAACCTTAACTCCTAACCTAACCTTAACTCCTAACTCCTAACTCCTAACTCCTAACCTTAACTCCTAACCCTAACTCCTAACTCCTAACTCTAACTCCCTAACCCAACCTCTAACTCCTAACCTCTAACTCCTAACTCCTAACTCCTAACTCCTAACTCTAACCTTCTAACTCCTAACTCCTAACTCTAACTCCTAACTCCTAACTCCTAACTCTAACCCCCAACTCCTAACTCCTAACTCCTAACCCCTAACTCCTAACTCCTAACTCCTAACCCCTAACTCCTAACTCCTAACTCCTAACTCTAACTCCTAACTCTAACCTAACCTGCAACTCCCTAACTCCTAACTCCTAACTCCTAACCCAACTCTAACTCCTAACTCCTAACCTTAACCCTAACTCCTAACTCCTAACTTAACTCCTAACTCCTAACCCTAACCAACTCCTAACTCCTAACCTCCTAACTCCTAACTCCTAACCTTAACCCTAACTCCTAACTCCTAAACTCCTAACTCCTAACTCCCTAACTCCTAACCTTCCTAACTCCTAACTCCCTAACTCCTAACCCTAACTCCTAACTCCTAACTCCTAACTCCCTAACTCCTAACTCCTAACTCCTAACTCTAACTAATCCCTAAATCCTAACCCTAACTCCTAACTCCTAACCCTAACTCCTAACTCCTAACTCCTAACTCCTAACCCTAACTCCTAACTCTTAACCCTAACTCCTAACCCTAACCTCTAACTCCTAACTCCAACTCCTAACTCCTAACTCCTAACTTCCCCTAACCAACTCCTAACTCCTAACTCCTAACTCCTAACCCTAACTCCTAACCTTCTCCTAACCCTAACTCCTAACCCCTAACTCCTAACTCCTAACTCTAACTCTCAACTCCCAACTCCTAACTCCTAACCCTAACTCCTAACTCCTAACTCCTAACTCCTAACCCTAACCCTAACTCCTAACCCTAACCCAACCCTAACTCCTAACCTTCCTAACCTAACTCCTAACTCCTAACTAACCCTAACCCTAACCCTAACTCTAACCCTAACTCCTAACTCTAACTCTAACCTTCTAACCCTAACTCCTAACTCCTAACTTCTAACCCTAACTCCTAACCTCTAACCCTAACCCCTAACCCTAACCCTAACCCCAACCCCTAACCCTAACCCTAACTCCTAACTCCTAACCCTAACCCCTAACTCCTAACTCCTAACTCCCTAACTCCTCCAACTCCTAACTCCTAACTCCTAACTCCTAACTCCTAACTCCTAACCCTAACTCCTAACCTCTAACTCCCTAACCCTAACTCCTAACCTCTAACTCTAACTCCAACCCTAACTCTGAACTCTAACCCCTAACTCCTAACCTCTAACTCCTAACTCCTAACTCCTAACTCCTAACTCCTAACCCTAACTCCTAACTCCTAACCTTAAACCAACCTAACTCCTAACTCCTAACTCCTAACTCCTAACCAACTCCCTAACTCCTAACCCCTAACCCTAACTCCCTAACTCCTAACTCTAACTCCTAACCTAACTCCTAACTCCTAACTCTAACCCTAACTCCTAACTCCTAACCCCTAACCCTAACTCCTAACTCCCTAAACTCCTAACTCCTAACTCCTAACTCCTAACTAACTCCTAACTCCTAACCTCTAACCTCCTAACCCTAACTCCCTAACTCCTAACTAACCTAACCCCTAACTCCTAACCTAACCCTAACTCCTAACCAACTAACTCCCTAACCAAACTCCCAACTCTAACTCCAACTCCCAACCTTCCCTAACCTAACTCCTAACTCAATCCTAACTCCAACCCCTAACTCCTAACTCCTAACTCCCTAACCTAAATCCCTAACTAACTCCTAACTCCTAACTCCTTTAACCCCTAACCCCAACTCCTAACCCTAACCCCACTCTAACTCCTAACCTTAACCTAACTCCTAACTCCAACTCCTAACCCTAACTCCCTAACTCTAACTCCTAATCTAATCCAACTCTAACTCCTAACCTTCTAACTCTAATCTCTAACCCTAACTCCTAACCCAATCCCTAACTCCTAACTCCTAACTTAACCCTAACTCCTAACTCTAACCTAACCCAATCTCTAACTCCTAACCCTAACTCCTAACTCCTAACTCTAACTTAACTTAACTCTAACCAATCTAACCCTAACCCTAACTGAATCTAACTCCCTAACTCTAACCCCTAACTCTCCTAACCCTAACCTAACCCCAACTCCTAACCCTAACTCTAACCCCTAACCCTAACCCTAACCCTAACTCCTAACTCCTAACTCCCTAACCCTAACTTCAACTCCTAACCTTTAACTCCTAACTCTAACTCCTAACTCCTAACCCTAACTCCTAACCCTCTAACTTGGTCTCAATCCCTAACCTAACCCTAACCTTAACTTCTAATCCCTAACTCCTAACCTTTAACCTAACTCCTAAACTCTAACTCCCAACTAACTCTAACTCCTAACCCTAACTCCTAACTCCCTAACTCTAACTCCTAACTCTAACTCCTAACCTTCCTAACTCCTAACTCCTAACTTTAACTCCTAACTCTAACCCTAACTCTAACTCCTAACTCCTAACCCCAACTCCTAACTCCTAACTCCTAACCCTAACCCCTAACTCCTAACTCCTAACTCCTAACTCCTAACTCCTAACTCCTAACTCCTAACCCCTAACTCCTAACTCTAACCTAACTCTAACCCTCCTAACTCCTAACTCCTAACTCCTAACTCCTAACTCTAACTCCTAACTCCTAACTCCTAACTCCTAACTCCTAACCCTAACTCCTAACTCCTAACTCCTAACTCCTAACTCTAACTCCTAACTCCTAACTCCTAACCTTAACTCCTAACTCCTAACTCCTAACTCCTAACTCCTAACTCCTAACTCCTAACTCCTAACTCCTAACCCTAACTCCTAACCCTAACTCCTAACCCTAACTCCCTAACTCCTAACTCCTAACCCCTAACTCTAACTCCTAACTCCTAACTCCTAACTCCTAACCCTAACTCCAACCCTAACTCTAACTCTAACTCCTAACTCCTAACTCCTAACTCTCCTAACTCTAACTCCTAACTCCTAACCCTTAACCTAACTCTAACTCCTAACTCCTAACTCCTAACTCCTAACTCCTAACTCCTAACCTCCTAACTCCTAACTCCTAACTCCTAACTCCTAACTCCTAACTCCTAACTCCTAACCTTTAACCTCCCAACTCCTAACTCCTAACTCCTAACTCCTAACTTGGAATAACTAACCCTAACTCTAATCCCTAACTCCTAACCTAACTCCTAACTCCTAACTCCTAACTCCTAACCCTTAACTCCTAACTCCTAACCTTTAACTCTCCTAACTCTAACTCCTAACCCTAACTCCTAACTCCTAACTCCTAACTCCTAACTCCTAACCTCTAACCTTAACTCCTAACTCCTAACCCAATCCCTAACTCCTAACTCCCTAACTCCAACCCTAACCTAACCTAACCCCTACTCCTAACTCCTAACTCCTAACTCCAACCCTAACTCCTAACTCCCTAACTCCTAACTCCACCTACCCTAACCCTAACCTAACCCCTAACTCCTAACTCCTAACCCTAACTAACTCCTAACTCCTAACTCCTAACTCCTAACTCCTAACCCTAACCCTAACCCTAACTCTAACTCCCTAGCCTAACCCTAAACTCCTAACCCTAACCCTAACCCTAACCCTAACCCTAACCTAACCCTAACTCCTAACCCTAACCTCTAACCTCTCTAACTCCTAACTCCTAACTCCTAACTCTAACCCTAACTCTAACTCTAACTCCTAACCTTACTCCCTAACCTAACCTAACTCCTAACTCCTAACTCTTAACTCCTAACCCTAACCCTAACCTAACCTAACCTAACTCCTAACCCTAACCTAACTCCTAACTCCTAACTCCTAACCCTAACCTAACCTTAACCCTAACTCCTAACCCTAACCCTAACCTAACTCCTAACCTCTAACCTCCTAACTCCTAACCTAACCTAACCTAACCTAACTAACCCTAACTCCTAACCCTAACTCCTAACCCTAACCCTAACCTAACCCTAACTCCTAACCCTAACCTAACCCTAACTCCTAACCTAACCTAAACCCTAACCTAACCTAACCTTAACTCCTAACTCCTAACTCCTAACTCCTAACCCTAACAACTCCTAACTCCTAACCCTAACCCTAACCCTAACTCCTAACCCTAACCCTAACCTAGCCTAACCCTAACCCTAACCTAACCCTAACTCCTAACCCTAACCTAACCTAACCTAACCCTAACCTCCTAACCCTAACCCTAACCCCCTAACCCTAACCTAACCCTAACTCCTAACCTAACTCCTAACTCCTAACTCCTAACCCTAACTCCTAACCCTAACCTAACCCTAACCCTAACTCCTAACCCTAACCCTAACTCCTAACCCTAACCTCATCTCTAACCCTAACCTAACCTAACCCTAGCCTAACCCTAACTAACCTCCTAACCTAACCTAACCTAACCCCTAACCCTAACCCTAACCCTAACCCTAACCTAACCCTAACCTAACCCTAACCCTAACCCTAACCTAACCTAACCCTAACCCTAACCTAACCCTAACCTAACCCTAACCCTAACCCAACCTAACCCTAACCTAACCCTAACCTAACCCTAACCCTACCCTAACCCTAACCCACCCTAACCCAAACCCTAACCCAACTGGGGGTGCAATACTATATCTTCGCACCTAGTGGTGCTGGAACGACAAAACTTAGTGCAATTACTCAGGGCGGCCTACTAAGTATCCTCACCAAATTTCAGCTCTCTAGGTATAACTTAAATGGAAGTCTAATACCTAGAGGTACCAAACCATGTGCATATGATCGGGGGCCCCCCAATTTGTATATATGCCGAATTTCAGACTTCTAGGACCTTCAGGGACGAAGTGCACCCCCCCCTTATGGGGTGCACTTTCGCATTTATCCCTATATACCCTAACCCAACCCTAAAAATGACTAAGTCAAACACAAAGAACTGAGGGTGCAATACTATATTTTTGCACCTGGTAGTGCTAAAGCGACAAACCTTGGTGCAATTACTCAAGGCGGCTTACTAAGTATCCTCACCAAATTTCAGCTCTCTAGGTATAACTTAAATGGAAGTCTAATACCTAGAGGTACCAAACCATGTGCATATGATCGGGGCCCCCCCAATTTGTATATATACCAAATTTCAGCCTTCTACGACCTTCAGAGACGAAGTGCACCCCCCCTCTTAGGGGGTGCACTTTCGCATTTATCCCTATATACATAACCTAACCCTAAAAATGACTAAGTCCAACACAAACATCTGGGAGTGCAATACTATATCTTCGCACCTAGTGGTGCTAGAGCGATAAACCTTGGTGCAATTACTCAGGGCGGCCCACTAAGTATCCTCACCAAATTTCAGCTCTCTAGGTATAACTCAAATCGAAGTCTAATACCTAGAGGTACCAAACCATGTGCATATGATCGGGGGCCCCCAATTAGTATATATACCGAATTTGAGCCTTCTAGGACCTTCAGGGACGAAATGCACCCCCCCTTAGGGTTAGGGTTAGGTTTAGGGTTAACCTAACCCCAAATATGACTAAGTCCATCCCACCCAAATATGACTAAGTCCCACCAACCCAAGTCCAACCCAAACACTAAGTCCCACCCAGATATAACTAACTCTCCCTCCCTCCTCCTCCTCCTCCTATTGGGTGTGCAATACTATATCTTGGCACCTGGTGACGCTAGAGCGAACAAACCGGGTGCAATCGATTTAGGGCAGCCCAATTAGTATCCTCACCAAATTTCAGCTCTCTAGGTGCAACAGAACTGGGTGTGCAATACGGTATCTCGGCGCCTGGTGGCGCTAGAGGTCCCAAATTAGTATATATACCGAATTTCAGCCTTGTAGAACCTATAAAAACGATGTGCACCACCCCATAGGGGAGTGCACTTTCGCATTTATCCCTTTATACCCTAACCCTAACCTAACCCTCCACTTTACATCAAGGCTGTGTACCACCCAAAAGAACCACATAAAATTGAATTTTACAATTATGCCTACATAAAGGACCTACATTTTAAAAGAGTCATTTGTTGTTAAAGTTATTACCTTTAAACAGTGACATTTTCCACCGAGATACAAAACCATCCATCAGAGAAATGTCCAAATAATTATCAATTTACCTTCTGGTATGCATCACTAAAGATGCATCACTAAAGATGCATCACTAAAGATGCATCACTAAAGATGCATACATGTTAAAATGCTGTTCTCTGTTCTGGATCAGTCAAGTTAAACCAGCATCATTAACAATCCTCTCACCATCAAACCAAAAGAGCAAATGAGTTCGCGAAGTACTCAGCGCCATTTAAACCCGAAAAAAAGCGTGCAAAGACACAAAATTTACCGCCTTCCACTTTCAACCAATCATTATCAGAAACAAGCTTTCAGCCAACGACATCTCAGTATCGCAGTAGTGCGTCATCAAACCTGCTTGTTGCAACACGAGAGAAACTAACCCTATTTTCATTCATTTATTTTTATAAGCTTGTGTTGGATTCGTTTACATTGTGTCTGTACTGTGTACAGTATGACAACACAAGCATTAGGCAGATGTAATTCATAATTCATGTTCAAATCAAGATTAAAGATTGAGTTAGAGGTTTTCATATTTATTTGAATCAGTTTATAATAATATTACAGTAATACTATATTAATATAATACAATACTATAACAATACAGAAAAACAGTTTGATTTTAACATTAAGAATAATGCTGTTTATTGCTTGTTCATATTTTAATGCTACCAAATTTTCAACTATACCCTGAAATTAGCAAACATTATTCACCTAATATTTATATCCTATTTAACACCTGTATGATGCTATAAACAAAAAGACAATTGATAATCATCTTAGAAATGATTTAGTTATATCTAAACCTATCTTCATGACACAATGCTTTTATTTTAGTGCACCCTTTTAGGACTATACGTACTTACCCTTTTTAAGTCCTGTCTAATTATATTACAAAATAATGCAATAAATGTTATATACTACGCACTAAAACGTTTTAAATGATTCACCTTGTTGTACAACTATGGTACAATGAAGATTATAACATCCACACGCAGATAACATTCTAAAAGGCCTAAGAGTGAGAAAAGCAGTTTAATAAAGTTCACAAAAACAACTGATATGATGAATTCTGTCAGAATTAGAAATACAAAGAGTAAAGAAGAGATAGAAGTTCACATAGATTAGTCTATGGCTGCAAAAAGCTGATTACTTGGTTTAGGCATGTTTGGAGGTTTAAACTTATCTCTACAGGATATCACTGAAAACTAAAATCAAGCTAAAATCTATTTGAATATTAAAAGTGAGAAGGCAAAGTTATAACATTTTCAGTCTTTTAAACTCTTAAGATTTGCATTAGTACTTCTACTACACATTTGGCAGAAGCTTTAATCTGAACCATGCAATCCACATGAATACCTTCATGTGATTTGTATGTGGGTTGTCTGGAATCAAATCCATGACCTTGCATTGCTAACACAATGTTCTACTGGTTGAGCTACAGGAAGAGTGTAACACAGGCAAAATATTTGTGTTGAGAAAATTAGCCTGTAAAAAAAATTAAGAGTACATGTCACACATACAAGGTATATAACATCATAATTAAACTTCGCCAACTCTATAGACTGTGCAAAATTATAAAATACAGATTAAAATAGAATGTAGATAAAAATAGAAAAAAACAATAATATTGTTACCTGTTACCGTGCGTCAGACGAGGCAGAACACGAGAGTATTAGTTTCAGATCTTTTACTGAACTTCATCAGTGGGAATACAGATACAGAAATAGACCTCACTTAAGAGGAGGAGAACAGGCAGATAACAGCATGCACAGCTGCCTTTAACAAAACACATCCAGAATCCAACACGTACAACATAACAACAATACCGGACAAATAATAAAACAAAAGACAGGGTTTAAATAATGATACAAATCAAACTAACATAATAACAAAACAGACGATGGAAATGAATGGGGCTGAGTGCGCGGGATTGCTGACAGGTGTGCAGGGTGCAAAGGAATGTGGGTAATTGAGTCCTTAGAAGTCCGGAGATGAAGAACGGGTGACGTGATGGAACGAATCCGATGCTGAAGGCATCGACTCCGTGACATTACCGTGCAGCAGACGAGACATACACGAAAATAGTGATCAAAGTCTTTTTACTTGAACTTCATCAGAGGAAAATCAAACAGGTACAAACCTCACTTCAGAGGGGAATCAAACAGGCAGAAATAACAGCGGTAAACCACTCGCTGAGTTAAACTTACAGATCTCAGGAACAGACAATACACGGTCACACCAACAAAATAACAACAATACCAGACAATAACTCAAAGCAAACACACACATTATAAAGAGTCCAGTAATGAGGGGTAACAGGTGAAGCTGGTTGCGGGGCTGAGTGCAGGTCATGGGGAACAGGTGAGCAGAGTGCAATGAAACATGGGACATGTAGTTCAATATTCCGTGGATGAAGAACGGGTGAAGTGTGGGATCGAATCCGATGCTGAAGGGATCGTATTCGACTCTGTGACAAATATAACCTAACCCTAAAACTTAAGTATATATTTATAAATATGAGAAAAAAAAATGACAACGTTTTTTTTCTATTTTTTATTATATTTACTAAAAAAAATACATTAATAACCCTAAACCCATATTTTAGATACAATTACAGCATTAAACTTAAAGAAACAAACAGTTTAAAGGCTGAGTTTATACAAATAACACAAACATATATAAACACCATGACATCAGTGTTGTTTTCTGGTGTGTCTCATCCCTTTTAAAGCCCTTGCAATTTGCTATAAAGGAGAAAAATGAAACACCAGTGAAGGGTTAGGCATAATGTTAATAAGAAAAGCTTTCATTGTGTTAAATAAGTCATACCTGTCCTCAACAGTTCCGTTAGATGGATAGTAGACCTTAAAACTAAATCCACTTCTTGGAAAAGAGCCCTGCAACAGCAAGACAGCAACAGATCTCACATGTTTTACATACTAAATGATCAGGCATGTAAATGCTTATATTTAATGTTCATAAACAGACATGTACCGGGTTGATGCACAGGCAGTCGGTGTTGCAGATGTTGAATGGGTCATATTTGTCAGCAAAGATGATGACATCAGGCACAGGATACACTCTTAAGCTGTGGTCATACGCCCAGTACACAGGACAGACATACAGAGGAAGGGGAGTCAGGTGACCTTGTGACAAGACGGTCTTCACAAACTGTTAAACAAATGCAAAGTAAACTTACTGCTCTGTCTACAAGTCTCTCGAAATAACAAAAACAAATAAATCCATGTGGTGTGCCTAGGGCCATACAGCAGCAGTCCCGACAATGGAATATTTAGGGCTCCAACTAACAATTACATTGATAATTGAACTTTTATCTAACAACAAATTTTAAATTGATTTTTACATTTCAAGACAGCAAGTTGCCTTGCCTTTGGCTTGCTCACTGCTGTTGTCATTAAGGCAAAAAAACACACATGCTTTTGGACTGTCTAAACACCTACATTAAAGTAGCAATACTACATGTTAAGGAAAATAAATGCATCTTTTATCTGATTGCAACACAAACATCTAACTCACATGGGTCGGTATGTCCTGGTTGTCGCTGGGGACTCGAACACAGTTCCGGCACATCTTGTTGACAAGATCTTCTCGAATCACTAGAATCTCTTGACTGCAATACTGAATCCTTATTCATGAAGATGAAGGAAATTCATATCAGACCATGCAGCGCACACCCTTAACAATCACAAACACACACATGATGCAAACATCCCTTCCAGATACCTGCAAGGATTAGTGGTGAACACCGAGAAAGGAACACGCTGTCTAAATTCTTCTGTGACGTGCTCTGCCAGAGGAGGTCTGTTATTACAAACAAAATCATTATCATTTAATAGAGTAAGAAATATCAGTGTTTCATAATGAAAAAAAGGGAAGTACCTGGGTAATATAGCGCCCGGTCCTGGGTCCTGCGGACCAGGAACAAATACAAAACGACTGCTGCAAGAACACATTGAATGGGGGTCAAATATGTCTAAAACACAATCTTCATATCATAAAGCAAAAAGAAGACAATCCACTGTGTTCATATCTAAAAATTACCTTTTCATTTAACTAACACTTTTATGTTACAGTTTTTATTAAAAGGTCTAACCTTTTGTGAATGCTGGGATACTCGCAAATGAGGTCAGCAAGTGCTTTAAAAGACTCTGAAAACAACATTTCAGTTTAGTTTCAGTTCATAAAGCAATGCTGGAAGAAAGCAAACATTCTTACATGTGACAAACCTTTAAGAGCTTTGATTTGGTTTTTACCATATGGTGCAGAAGAAAAATTCCCACAGAATATGAAGCATGTGGGTGGCATTGAAGAGTATCCTGAAAAAGCAAATTATTTACAGATAACACTGTCACTTTTTCATCTCTTTCATTCAAGCTTTGACTAGAATAGAATTAATACAACACAGTAAATAACAATATTTTAACTCCTGATAAATTCTTACTCATTTGTATATCGCTGTGGATAAAAGTGTCCGCTAAATGAATAAATGTAAATGTAAAAATGTTAGGGTTAGGGTTAGATTGATTTCAGTACAAAGCAAATCAGAGCACCTGAGAACATGGTGTGAATCTTATCCAGGACCTCCACGCTGTCTAACCACACATCTGACACAACAACAAACATGGCATCTTCATTTTCTTCTTCCAGCTGCTTCAGTTTAGCTGACGTCTTGACCGCCGTACTTGACGGACCACCAAAGAAGTTTATATTGCCATAATATGCCCTGGACAAAAAAAAGGCAACCGCGATGTAGAATGGTGTTGATTAAATGATCTGAAAACCCATAAAATTAAGCTAACCCTAACCTGGTGATAGAAGAGGGTTCTGTGGGCGGGAATCCAAAAGCATTAACGTGAAACACAGAGTCTTCGTACCATCCTGCAAATGTGAAAAACACGTCAGGAAACTTTTTACGATTCAGAGAAAGGACTTTTGCTGGAGACTCACCCTCTGCCAGGACAAAACACGCCTCAGTGTACAGACCACTGTGAAACTGGTATGATGACCATTAAAGAACAAACAGATACAACAAACATATTCTCCAAGTCAAGACAGCAATACATGTTTCGTGATACACATGAGAAGGATATTGCCTTTGATATATCAAGCTGCACTGTGCCACTGAGATCCTCCAGGTAGAACTTCCCCTAAAAGTAAAGTTAAGCAGTAAGAAAGCAAAACTAGACACTGCTCTGATACAGCAGTCAGGCACAAAATATAATAAGTAAGAGATAATGAACAGCTAGCTGTGCATTAAAGGATCTTGTTATTGATGGTAACACTGCCATTTTTGAACGGATGGGTAACAATTACAGTTATTTTTATCAGTTCCCTGCTCGCTTTAAAACCATCAAAGAGATAAAACAGGTCAATAATATAGTGTTTATTTCATTTAATTAGAGAGAGAGACAGAAATAAATAACGCATCTCTCTATTGGGGAAGCTGTGAGATTATAGAAGGTCAAAAACAGTGATGTTATACCTTCATTGATAAAGAATATAGTTTAGTGATTGTTTAATAGATTTTAAAAGTCATAGAGCAACATTGAAAACAAGTTTTGGTGGGTTTCTGAGCGATGTGTCATCAAACATTGTGACAGTCCCAAAAAAACAGAACTTGACCCTATCCACCATTACAGGTGATGTCAGTGTCTGAATACCTCTTTAAGCTGTGTGATCATTCCCAGAACAATTACTTCACCAAGTTTAGCCGTACTGCCCAGAAGAGCCTCTACTGTCTTCAGCTGGAAGTCCAATATGAATCGTTAATACATTTACACTGAGACAAAAATTAAAATCAACAAGCTCATGTGTCTGTTATAAAACAGTAAGCGTGTTCATTTTACCTGGAATTTGTTTCTTCCTTCATCTGCAGCTGAACCAATCACAGGAGGGGTGAAAAGTTCATGTCTGTGCGTCCGCTGTTATAAAGATAAAGTCACAACAAATATTATGATTGCTATTTTTGATATGTATTATTATTATAAATATCAAACATTAAGTACCACAGAAATGTATATTATGGTGCTCTGTATGTCATTTAAAAAATAAAAAGCATCAGCCAAATGCATAAATGTAATGTATGGTAAATGTGAAATGGTGGAGTAAACATTGAGTATTAAACACATGATAAAGACTCTTGCCTGCTGTAAGATGGTGTATCGCTCTCTGATGAGCTCAGCTTTATCTCTAGATTGACCGCAGAGTTTAGGGCTTGGATGGGTTGTCATGCTAATACTTTAAAAAATGGATAGAGATCATATTCTATACGCTATAGCAAGATACCAACAACACTGTTAAAGACACAAAAGTGTATTAAACTACATATTATCTCAATAAACAAAATAAATAATCACACACTCGATTAACTTTCAAATGTAATACATTCATAAACTGACAGGGCAGGAAAAAATAATACTTACGGTACAAATTTCTTTCTCTCTGTGCTATAGAGAAATCGAGGCACGTCAAAAGCTCCAATAATGTTGAAAACATTGTCGCTGTGATAAAGAGAACATGACTGTTACTGAATGTAAGCAGCATAAGCAGTGAACTAGTTCAGCAGCGAGTTTCTTCAAATGGTGTGGAGAAACTCTTACATGGTCTCATCACATGAATGACTGCAGTCCTGCACGGCAGTCTCCACCACAGACAGCTCGATCATGCTGGACGACACTAACCCACAGACAGACAGTACAGACAGCATGTCATCAACCTCAGCATCATTCTCAGCAGCATTAGTATTATTATAATACACAGCATCATCATCATTTATTATCATCAGTGTATAAGACGTACATGGTTGCTTTTCAACAGCATCTAAGATTCGCTCAAGAACGTCATCCAACTCGGTTTCATTGACAGACTGCAGCACCTGCAGCAGATAGCGGCTGGACTCGCTGATCAAATAAATAAAATATTGTACACAATGAGTTCTCAACAAGCTGCTGTCAATGTAAGTTTTATATGTATGAGGAGTATCGTTACTGTTCTCCAGTGAACACGTCACTGTCTATTAGTTAAGAAGTTTAATGTAGAGCTAAAATTTTACATACGGTCGAAGGATTAATCCGCGCATTTTAAATCCCGCGCTAACTTTCTGCTTCGTTCTGCGCTCATCCATCTTCATCTGGTCCCGCGAAATCGCTCCTTCCGGTAAAACAGACGCACCTTCCTCTTCAACATGTTCAGTAAACAATTTACACTTTCAAAATAAAAGTCCTGTTACTGTCTTCAGCCTTAATGACGTTTTCTTTATTACATCTCAGTGTTTTACTTTTTTCTGTAATTTTTATATGAGACGACATATTAATAACAAGAAGAATACTGAGAATAGTAATATCTGTGATGTGTGAAGAGGAGCAGGACACACGGAGGCGGTGGACGGACAGTATTTATATGGTAATGTCGTACAACTACATCATAGTAGTTGTTGTAATAATAATAATAATAATAATAATAATAATAATAATAGCGCTATTATGATCACAACACTTAGGCGATTGCATGTCTTATAAATAAACATCTGTTTCTCCATGTTTAACAGCTTATCTTTATGATTTATTAACTTTCTTTCTTTCATCCCGTTTCACATCACGATTTTTTTTTTGCCGAATTACGAGATTTGTTTGTACGACTTTGAAACAGGTTTATGGTATGAGTTATTTCTTATGTTGCCAAAGTTGCAAGTGTGTTTCTTCTGATTAGTAAAAAAAAAAACAAATGATGGATCTGATGTAGAACAAGTTTATGTGATAAATAAATAAGATGAAACTGTAAATAAGCTGAACATAAAAGGTTGGTAATAAAAGAAAGCAATAGTTTGTTACTGAAGTGTGCTCTTCAGGTCACTCTTTCTGTTTGGTGGCCTTACTGCAGATCTATGAGTATGTCAAGCACAAACAATATGTTAAGACATGTGATGTTGATTTAAATAATCTACAATCTTTGTTTGTTCAGGTGAAACTTGGATATTTAATCTGGAGACAAAGGGATGGAATAAAATAGACCATCCAAACATGTAAAAACAGATGTATAGTAGCATTTACATGTAGGCATTTAGCTGACAAATATTAGGAGACAAGCAGCATTACAGACTACAGATCATGGGCCAGATTCACAAAAACATACTTAAAGGAAACTTCTTCTTAACTGCCATGTTTGTTCTTAAATTCTAATTTAAGTTACGTTTAAAGTTATGTATATTTTGTATTCCCAAAATAGACAAAACTTTAGAAAAAATCTAATTCTCTAAATAAATGTTCTTTAAAAATATTGTAAATACATTCTTAAAGTTAGGATAACTGACACCTTGTCATAGATCCTCAAAGAGTATGATTTTTAATTAATTTATTGGGATATTTCAATTAGTATAAGTTATAAGTATAACAGATATATACAGTGACACTTTTTAATGAGTTTCTATTTTTTAACATTTGTTTACTGCCTTTACATTAACTAACAATAAACAATAATTTATACAGTATTTTTTAAACAATTCAAATTATTGTCATAATTTAATGAAAACCTAACGACCCTTATATTTAAATAAATGATCGAGAGGTGATTGTTGCTATTTAAACCTAATGACAATTAACTGTATGTAATTTGCAAAAGTTTTGTTAAAATTACACCATTCATTTGTATTAAGAAACAATTTAGATGTTCATAAGAAAATAGTAGCTTCTTTAGAAATTGTGAAGAATTGCACTTAGGAACATTCTTATAAACTTCTTATAATTTATCTTATAACATTCTTACCTTTTTTCTTAAGAACATCCGGCCCCTGATGGCCAGTAAAATAAGCATGTTAATATGTTTAAGAACAATGTGTTTGTATTAAAACATACCTTGAGATTTCTTTATTATCTTTGTGTTGTTGTTGTTGATGTTCTTTTTGATTTACTCAGACTGTGGAACACAGCTTGTGAAGGCAGAGATTCAGATGTTATTGTGTTTGAGGGAAGTCATGTTTTTCAAATGCACATATTTATTATAAATAATAACCAACTAATATGATTTACTTACTCAGGTTATGTGAGGACTTTTTTGTGACCAATACCAGTCTTTTCCAGTCCCACGTTCACTGTTTAAACCTAAGACATGCTGTGTACAAGAGAACAACTTTCTTTAGGCTAACTAGAAAGCCACATAATGTGATAAAACATTTGCAATGAAACAAAAACAAATAAATGGTTGAACCATTAGAACTATTTACCATGTTTTTTTTTTAAATATGTTAATAATTGTTAATACATCCTCATTCAGGATCACTAAACGTAACTGTTGGAATGGTAGTGTGTATTATTAAATGTTAAATATTCATATGTATTTGTTGATTTGTTCTTTATTCATACAGTGTTTTTTCTTTATATTTATTGTTGTAATAATTATTGCCTTGAGAGATTTTTTTTTTACTGATACAAATTACAAATAACAAGTATTGTTAAACAAAAGCCAGTTGTTTTAATGCAAAATATATAATATAAATAAACAGCTAAACCAAAAGAAAAGAAAAAGATCATACAGGACTTATTTTCTCCTCTTTCTAAGGACAAATTCAGAGCAAGCAAGAAAATAAACATATTGTATAATAAGAAAACGGGGAGACTGAGAGATTTTAATCTTAAGGAACGGACTCACGGTGACGTCAGACGTCAAGTGAGGTGACGTCAGTCTCTGTTGTAGTAGCGGATTTGTTTGTTTACAGTTTCTGTGGTTACAGTCGCAGAACAGTTCTACAATACCTGCACTTTACTAGTCGGTTTAATCTAATAAACACACACCAGATTAGTATCGTGTGGTGGGAAAGCAGCGAATAACTGTTTGTTGTTTGACGATGGAAGCGCTTAATTTAACACGTGATGAAGTCAATCGACTGAGTGAAGCTCTTAAGGACGAAACTTTCCTTCAATTACTGAGTGAATATACCGCAGAGATCTCGAACCCAAACAACAAGAGACAATACGAAGAAGACATTAGACGGCTGGAGGCAGATCGAGGCATGCACGTGCAGTTTATTCACCCTAAAGCTCATCACGTGCTGAAGACAAGAACCTCTGACGGGAAGGGTTTTATCAATCTATGTTCCGATCCACTGATCGATAAAGCTTCATGTGAAGCAGCTCGAGACAGGGACGGTAACGCGGGTCAAAACTGGACTTTACCCTTCAGTCTGACACCCGGCAGAGCAGACAGAGACGCAAAAGGACATCCGTGTCTAATATATGACGCGGTATTTCATCCAGACGCGCTTCACATGGCCGAGAAAAATAGCAGATTCATGAAACTGATCACCAGCACAGCCGTCAAAGGCGTCGAAGACTCTTTCAACCTTCAACTGGACAGCAGTAAAGTCAAGCTGATCAAAAGCAAATATAAAGGTGTTCCACATCCAGCTGTAATCCGCAAAGCCATACCTGGATTTATAAAACAGAACACGTGTGAGGATAAACTCTCATTTCCATATCCAGATGTCCCCTCCAGTGCTAGTCCAAACGAAAGTCCTGATGAAACATCTTCTTCATTGTGCAAACAGCCCATTAAACCACATTACACCTTAAAATACAGATCGGTAATTGATTTACAAAATTATAGTAACAGCCGATTTTCTGCCTTCAGTGATCGACCCAAAGACATCATCGTCGTCATTGATTTACCACTGCTCACAAATGCACATGATGTTGATGTCAGTATTATAGAGAAACGTCTCGTCCTGGAGACCCAAAAACCGTCATATAAACTTGAGCTTCCACTCTCATTCCCTGTGGATGAAGATAAAGGAGATGCAAAATTCAACAAAACTACAAAGCAGCTGACAGTGACTCTTCCTGTTTTACCATTAAAGAACACTGAATCACCTCCAGTGACGTGTGATGATGAAGATGAGATAGAGTCTGATGATGAAGCAAGACTGGCGTCTCGTCAGGAAAATGAGAAACTGTGCGAGACACGACACACAGAATACCACTGTGATATTTTAACACAGTTCTCCAGTGACAGATCTGAGCAGATAAATGTTGCAGCACAATCAGTGTGTTTACCAAACAATTGTTATGTTGGTGAAATTAAAACATTTAACTCTCCCTTAATAAAAGAACTGCACACAAATGATCCAAGCAACAATGTAACGATGACTTCAACAGAGAGCAGAGGTGAGACGGATCATTTCCGTAAAATGAACCTGGATGATGAAGAAAGTGACTCTAAAGTGAACTTCCGTCCACAAGAGGTCAGTCATTATTTAAGAGAGCAACAAAGTATTTAATCATTTATTCAATATGTTTCATTAATCAGTAAATCAAACACAGTAATTTATTTTTCCTTTTTCCTTAGATGTTTTTCAGCAACCCCCATTTGACATCAGATAAAGAACATGTTGAAGAGCGTTACATCTCAGAGAGAAGACAGACAACAACACTTGACGTTACGACAGCATTTACACACAAGCCGCTGATGTCTCGTGACACTGACCAACTGAACCTGTTTGCAACAGATGAAAAAGAGACTTGTGATTTAACTAAACCGGTGTCACAAAAACCTGAGACCAAAGAAGAGCCAAATACTGCATTAAATCATAGGACTGATGTGAGCGTGACCCTAAATAAGGAAATCGGGGGCCAGTCAATGGAACCAGCAGATGTTGACAATTATTCAAAGTCTTATCCTGAAATTTTAAGAGAAGCACATTCAGACGGAAGTGAAGTGAATATATGCAAACACAAGACAACTGCTGCCTTGTGTTTTCAAAACTCTCTGTGGTTTGATTTGGACTAATGGTGGTTATTTAATTTCTCTCTTTAGGGCTCTGGGATGTTTGTTGATCAGTAAACAGTTCAGTAACCTCGAACCAGAACCTTTAAGCATTCTTTTGTAGATCACTGAATTACTTTGTTTAAATGTAAACAACATAAAAATGTTACATGAATCAATTAAAATGAGTAAATGATGCTGATCTTGTTGATGTTGTACTTTCATCTTAATTTATGAATACATCAATATATTATGAATACATTCATATTATAGATAGCCCATTTAGTTTGAATAACTTTTATTTATTTTACACGATAAGGTGGAGAAATAACCACAACATTAATTTAAAAAGAAAATAAAACAAAAACTGAAAAGTATATACTGTTGCTTGCAGTTAGATATCTGTGGCCAGAAATAGATGACAAAATCTCACACAATAACATCACTACCGTGATGGTCAACGAAACAGGCAATGAAGTGCTCGTCATCTCAGGCCGCGCTGCACACAGCTGTCCATGAACTCACAGTAACACATGAGTGAGCAGAAATGTCTCTGCACTGGAGCTTCTGTGCCTCCCATGTTGTCCACTAACACCACAGTGTGAGACACCAAATGCAGGTTCATACTGACAGCGGTCTGGATGTAGGAGCTCACGCATGCTCGGCCGCAGTCGCACACTTTAGAGAACTCCAACTCGTGACACAAGTGAAAGGGAATGATGTGAGGTCCAAAGTGGATTCTGCAACAAACAAAACGTAATTAGACCATATAAACAACATCACACACCCACTTCCGTTCCACGCTCTCCCATCAGCCCTTACCTGTGGTCCACAGCAGCACGTGACGTCAGCTCCTGCAGTGTCAGCGGGAACGTGAGATGGATGGTGTGTTCGAGAGCGTTAGCTTGAGTAAATGGGTTACCGAATAGATCCAAGTTTTCCAGACTCAACTTTTTGAATTCTCCTGGAAGCACAGTGAGCTGGTTATGAGCAGCAGACAGGAAGCGCATCTTCGTGAGCCGCCCGATGTGAAACGGGAGTCGCACCAGTTTATTATCATCTAGTTTAAGGTTCACCAGTTCTCGCAGCTGGCAGAAGCGAGCGGGCAGAACCGTCAGCTGGTTCTGACTCAAGTCTAGATGCTGAAGAGACGTCTGCAGAGTTGAGATGCACAGAGCGTCGCTGAAACTCTCCAGGTGGTTGTTGTGAAGAATTAATTCAGCGAGAAAGTTCAAGTCCCCAATTGTGGACGGCAACTTCTTAATATGATTGTTGCTGAGATCCAACCTGCGGAGAGCTTTGAGCGAGAGCATGCGCATGTCCACCCTGGACAGTTTGCAGTAGGACACCTGCAGCTGCTCCAGGGAATAAGGGAAGCTGGATGTGAGCGGATAGTCTTTCTTTGACAAGACGGTGAGCTTCTTCTTGGGTTTCTCGACGTCTCTGGCCCGGACCGGCGTCAGGGTGGACAGAGCGTGGGTGTCCGTAACGCTTCCCCTGTGTGCCAGCCGGGCAGCGGAGAGGAAGTTTTTCAAGCCGTTGATATCGGCCTGCAGAAGAAATAAAGCATGAGTCATTTTAAAGAATCTTAAGATTTTACAGCACATCGACATGATCAGAATTCAGATGTCAATTAATAAAGACTCATAAACAGTATGAAAAGCAGAACAAATGCACACATGTCATTTGTGAATCAGCTCAGATTATTGTGCAGATTTTAGAGAAATAATACAAAAAATATCTATTATACATTACGGTATATCACACATCAGCTAAACCAGTCAAATGAATATAAACACATTAACCTTGTCCCTTCAAAAAACAGTTTTAAAGGATAAACAGATGAAACTCAAAACAGAAAAACAACATAGTTTTACTTTAGAAGTCTGCTTTCAAAACACTGCAAGATACTGTAATTTAAAGAAAAAGATTTCTTTCTTACTTTACTCAAACAGATGTCAACCGCAGGTTCCTTGAGTCGAACTGTCGCTTTACCCTCTTCAACAAACCACGTAAAGAACTTTTCAATATTCTCCTTCAGCTGGACACAAAACCCATTCAAAGACACATCTGCATGAGATCAATTTATAAACATTCCCAGTAATAAAAACTGTCTTGAAGACGATGTCAGTACATGAGAAAAGTCTTGCCTTGTACTTGGATCCGGTTCTTTCTTTGGCAGTACAGATGAGTAAATACAGACTGTCCACATGTTTCCCGATGGATAAAACAGCTCGACTCGATTTGCCTTTATTCTTCATACCGAATGTCGGTAACATCCGATTAATAACCTCCACATCACACTGTAACTTCATTCTAACACATCAATGATTGATAAAAACACACAGTGTGTATGTTATGTTCATGTAGTGTTCATTAGTTCCTTCATCATCATAATTCATGTCGGTAAAATGTTGACACGTGAACACTTTTACACGAGCACTGAGAACTGTATTTAGGATTACCAACTGGTTAAGATACAGGACTGGGCTTAAACTAAAACGCATATCTGAGCTTTCTCCATTAAAACAACTTGCACCGACATATCTTAAAATATATTAGTGCCATATTGCTTTGTCTTAAGATTTACACCAGTAATGGGTTTTTTTGTAAAGCATGTTTGTAAAAACTACCTAAATGTTCTTATTTAACTAAGGCCTAATCCTGGATTAATTTAAACCGTGTCCAGGAAACGAATATCTCGGTATACATCTGATGCATAAAGTTTAACGAAAACATCAATGTGAAATCAAACAAACCTGTAGCTGTGAACGTTCGCGCTCTGTTCTTCTGTTTAAAGTTTGAGATTAACAGACAGGTCCATAACAGAACTTAAGCTAACACGCAAACTGATCGATTAAAATAACTAATCGATTAAAATAACTAATGCATTAACATAAAGCCGCTTTAATCATGTTACGCGTTTCATATGTTATGCACGTAACCCGCGCATGACGTTTATTATTCCGCGCGCTTCCAAACTTTGCACATGCGCAGTAAACAGTCGCACTGACCTCACTAACATGGGGACGTAATATTACCAGCAAGAAGCGTTTCCGGTCTGGCCTTGATACATTAAAATGAGTTTAAATTAAAAGAGTGGACTAGTTTTCAGGACTCGATGGTGTAACAGAGAAGATTGTCCGCGTTTCAAGTTTCACTCGTGTGAGTATTTTTCTGTCATTACATTAGACCAGTGCGCGCGCTTCAGTTGCTCAATCAAAATAACACGATCGACTACATACACTATCAGACACACTAACTGCTCAATACAACTGACTATTAATCTAAATAACCGAGTGTTAATCAGCATTACTGATTATAAGCCTTTATAACTGTTAATATGCATAATTGCTTGTTGATCTAATCTTCTGATTATTATTCTAAATAACAGATTATTAATCTGCACTCGCCACTGTCATATACATAAAACATATGACGCTCTTTACTGTCACTTACAGTTACAGACTTCAGACAACGTGTGTGACCTTTTTAACACTCTCTCTCTCTCTCTCTCTCTCTCTCTCTCTCTCTCTCTCTCTCTCTCTCTCTCTCTCTCTCTCTCTCTCTCTCTCTGTGTCTGTGTGCGTGCCCGCGCATGAACATCAATGAACAGGGAAGTTGGAAACGTGCAAAAAATAATAATAATGGAGGACGAACAAAATGAACAAAACCTGGATGCTGGTGCCGACGATGAGAGGGGATTTGAATGGGATGCAGGACATGAGGACAGAGTCTTTGACTGGCTGGAGAATGAAGAAGAAGAAGAAGAAGAAGAAGAAGAGACGTCTGTGTCCAGAAAGAGTCCAGCGGAGCGCAGTGGTCACATCGCAGTGACTGATGGCAGCTGTATGTTTGTGTGGGGGGGGTATAAGGTCGGTTATACTCATATAACATCAAAGTGCACTGAAATCTATAACTAAAGACATTTCTTTTGTTTGAAACTTTCTATTTTATTGTGATTTTATTAGAATGCTGATGCTGATGCTACTGAATTTATTGACTTGTACTTGCCAAAGAACGAAATCTGGATATACGATATGGAGACGGAAAGATGGTAAATGATCTCAGGATGTCACGTGGGCCAAAAGAAAAGGGATTTTGCTAACTAATATGTTGATTCATAGTTACTAATGAAATACTGACGAATAATTACTGATGTGCAGGAGTGTGAAGCATTCAGAGGGAGATGTACCAAACTCAATGTCAGGCAGCTGTGGCACGTGTGTGGATGGTGTTCTCTATCTGTTTGGGGGTCATCACGCCAGAGGAAACACCAATTTGGTAAGAATGTGTACTGGTTCCACAGTAAGATACTGGTTCAATTGTTCATTTCAAAAATCCACAATTACTGCTTTTGTGGTTTGTAGGTTTATCGTCTTCCGCTGAGATCCTTTACGCTGCGGTGGGAAAAGATGATTGATCTTAAGGGCCTGGCACCTACCAGTAAAGATAAACTGGGCTGTTGGGTTTACAAAAACAAGTACGTGTTCATATAATAACTTTTTGTGGACAGACTCAGAATCCATTCACCAATAACTGCAAATGTGCCACAAAAAATGATAATGCAAAGTTTTCATCGGATTACCATAGGTGCATTCATTTACATTACATTTAGGCATGTGGCAAACACAATTATTTAAAGTGACTTAACAGTGCTTTCAGGGTATACATTATATCAGTCTGTGTGTTTGCTGGGATTAGACCTTTGTGTTGCTAAAACAACGCTTTACCAGTTGAGCTACAGGAGCATTCGTACATCATTTAGATTTCATCTTAGTGAAACACAGGCTAAAGATAAAGTGTTCATGATCAGGAGTTCTGCATAAAAACATTCACACGCAGATTTAACATGCAAATGCATTCGTATGCATTGTTAATGAATGAAGCCTGTTGGCTTTTTTTATTTTCCTCTAGTTTTTGTCGTCTGTTCACACAGGCTGGTGTATTTCGGTGGTTACGGCTACGTCGCACAGCCCGGTCACAGAGGAACATTTGAACTAGACGAAAATTCATTCATGGTGAGTCAGTGTTTGTTCTGACACATGATGTGCAGCTTATGAAAACTTGCCAACTTAACACCATGTATTCTATATATTTTACTTTTATATATTATATAGTAATATATATTTATATATTACTTTTCCTGTTTCGTAGTCTTTATTTCTGTATTGTTTTTTGTATGTCTCCACTGTTTGATCTACAATCTGTTCTCTGTAAAGTTCCTTTACAACAATGAAAAATTGAGAACAGCACTCTAAAAATAAATATAAATTGAATTTTAATGAATGCTGATAATGAGAGGATGTTTCTTAGGGAAACCATGTGGGTCGAGGCTGGAACAATCACATACACATTCTGGATCTTGAGACACTGAACTGGTCACAGCCCATCACAAAGGTAAAATCACTTGACTAAATCATCTATTATCATCACCTGTGATACAGCGTTGATGGCCGTCTCTTTGTATGTGGACAGGGAAACGCTCCGTCCCCGCGAGCGGCTCACGCCTGTGCTACTCTGGCTAACAGAGGTTACGTATTTGGAGGACGTTATATGGTGGGGGATTGTTTAGTTAATTTACCCATAAACCAACAGATAACAAACATTGTGTGTTTACAAAGTGTCAATATATTGTAGGATCATCGACTCAGTGATTTGTATTACATCAACCTGGACACGTGGACGTGGAGTGAAATGTAAGTTGAGTCTGTTTATACTAGTTGAAACGTCATTGATGTCTTGTGAAATTGACTCTTGCTTGCAATTCTAATCAACTCAAGTTTATTTCTATAGCTCTTTTTACAAATTTGCATAGTCTGAAAGCAGCTGGACAGAAAAAATGTTGGTAAAATGGTTCAATAAATTAAAATGGGATGTCTGTTCACTGATGCTGTGGTCATGTAGCTAAAAAAGCTGTTTCGTTAAACATACTGAATTCTTAAAAGTACTGTAACCCAACCTCTTTAAAGACAAACAGTTCATTCCAGCTCATGTAAGAATATTATCTGTGCAGTTTAACCACTTTATTTCTGTAGAACGTTCTGAAAGCACGTCTAAATGAGCTATTGTAAGTGTCGGCGCTTAGCTGGAGGCTGTTAATACATCACTGTGATGTAAAGTTCCTGCTTACTTTTAGGTGTGTTCCTCAACACGGTCCGACAGGTCGTTCATGGCATTCTCTGACTCCGGTATCACCTGATCATCTCTTTTTGTTCGGTGGATTCACCACCAACAGAGAAACACTGAGTGAGTGATGCATGTAATGCAACATTTAACTGCTGTTACGAGCGCACACACTTCATTTGACTGCATGTTTTCTAGGTGATGCGTGGATCTACTGTGTCAGTAAAAATGAGTGGAAATCATTTAATCACGAGCACACAGGACGTCCCAGGTACGGTGTGTCTGCATCGTGACAGTGATATGACGTGTAACGTGCGTCTTATTGATGGGGAGGTTTACCTGTGTGTGTGTGTGTGTGTGTGTGTGTGTGTGTTTTCAGACTTTGGCACTCGGCGTGTTTGGGTCCTGATGGTGAAATATTTGTGTTTGGAGGTTGTGCCAATAATCTTCTCTCACATCAACAAGCGGTGAGATTTACCAAATTACCAAAATGATAATGAAACATTTTATAAATTAGCTTTTTTCTTTTGTTAACTATAAATTTCTGGGGGAAAAAATCATCTCTGGTTTACAACTATTACAAATATCATAGTTCTTTTTTTAAGATAAGGAACTTCAAATCCTTATCGTTTCCAATCTATACACCAAACATGGCAGATATAATCTGGTTTTGCTTTAATTTCATGGATGTTTTTTCTGACCACAGGCTCATAGCAATGATCTGTTAGTATTCAGCGTTCAGCCCAAACCGCTGCTCAGGTGAGTTATTTTCAAAAGCAAAACATCTTTCACATGTCTGTGTTTGTTCACTGTGCTGCGTGAATGTTCAGGTTGTGTGTAGATGCAGTCGTCCAGTACAGAAAACAGATGGAGAACCTGTGGGATGTTCTGCCCAAACATCTGATGCTTCAGCTAAAACAGAGAATCACTGGAGATGCTTAAAGATAAAATCAGAACCAACGTTTGCTGTATCCGTACAGCACTGACTTTTTTGTATCTTATGAATATTTTTAGGGGGATAATAAGGGATCAGTGACATTTGAGTCTGAATGTCATGTAGAAAAGAAAATGGCTGGACAAAACAAAAATGTTTTCAATATTTTAATTTACATTGATTGGCTAATAATGCATTCCCTGGATTAAACATTATCATCACATGATTGTGCCTCATTATTCAAGAAGTTTACGTTTTCTTTCCAGCTACGTTACAGCTTGTAGATTATAATTTAGGGTTTATTTGGTTTATTTTATTTGCTTTTCATAACAAAATACTTAAACACGTTTTGTGTGCATTACGTGTCTGATGTTACTGGGGATGTTTCGTAACATTTATTTCTAAATTAAATGCCTAAATGTAAGTGATTGGTGTAGGTGTGAACCATTTACAGAGACAGCAAGGAAACAAAAAAAGTTGCCGAAGGATGTAGAATTATTTAACCCTAACCAAATCAACAATTAAATCTTTCAGGGAAAAAGAAAAGAGCAAAATCTGAGAAAAGGAAAGGGACACCAAATAAAAGAAACAATCAAAACCAAATAATAATTCCAATATTCTATTTGTCCAACTAAACAAACTATCAAATTAAAACGTAGAAAGCAAACCGGTAGCTTCAAACTAAACTATAACTAATAACATAAATAGTTGGCTGTCACTTTGTATCTGTGCTTAACAAAGACAACACTAATTAATAAAAAGGACAAGAACTTACCTGATCAGTTCCCCAAACTTAGTTCTTTAAAGTTGAAGTAATAAGGACCACATCAAGCATCATCTATAGTGTGTTTAGCATTAACGAGGAAGAAGGCACAGCACATCAGCTTAATCATCAACAGGTGTTCTCATTCTTTACCAATAATTCAGCAAAGAAATTCAATATTTCGACTAATTAGTACAAAACTGGTTTATAAAGAAAAGAAAACAAAAGACATGGCAAACAAATGTGACCGAAAGCATAACTAACACAGGAGACAACATGGGCAGCCGCTAAACCCTAACCGATACAACACACACAAGGAATTTAACAGTGTGCAAAGATGAACAGCTGTTCGAGAGCTCAAATACTAATTGTTAAAAAAATTCTAAAACACATCAGATGTCTGTCAGCAATAAACTCCACTTACATCACAAAACATACAGCTAATTAAGATTCATCACTAATCTGTACAGTTAATCTAGTCCTACATCAGATTAGTACTACAGTCTGTGAATGTTTTACTCTGAAGGTTAAGAAAACAGTTTTCCTTGAAAAGAACATTTAAAAAACATTTCTATTACTTTTGGTTGTCAGATTCACAACAATTTACAAAGGGTTAATGTCAGAAGAGTTAGGGGTAGGTTAGAAGAAAACATATCAAAAACAGTATAAAATGTGAGACGTTTAGTCATTTTCATGACAAAGTTTTTGTGAAAAGTCATGTTTTTATATATCACAGCACATGTTACTCAGCTTCTGTAACCTTACAACATCACGTTTAATAGGAAATCCAAAACTATATCAGATTATGCGTTTCTATAATTGTCTTAATAAAAAATCTCATCATCATACCAAAACACTTTCACTTGTTCAGTTTTATATATTGACATTGATGCAGTATGGGGTACATGTCTTATGCGCAACACAGTGCCATAAATTGTATGTAGCTCAATAGCGGCAGCAGCATTACAGCACACAAAGATTGTACAAATCATGACTGTACAAGATAATTGTGCTTTATAACAATGGTTAAACGGCATAAAAAAAATCTGAGCTGTATTTATTTTAGGTTATTACATTTTAAGTTTAACATGCTCATATGTTTTACTTTTTTAGTTTTTTTATTCATTATAAAAGGCTTTCTGTACTTTTTGTACAATCCTGTACAATTGTTTTACCTTGTACTGTCAAACAATCTCAAAATCCTTTTGGATTTTACATGTAAAACCTGTGATGCACATACATATGATGTGATGAGAACATACCTGTATAGAACAAAAAAGCTAAAGCGTCTCATGTTCTGTTATAAAATATAACATTTATTGTGAATATTCAGTCTTTCTCAAGGCAACCAAAAGTAATGCTGGCATTCTGGGATTTCTTTACTTCTTTGCTTTAAGGAGGTTGGGAGCAGAAACCTTCACTTTGCCAGGCATGTTTCTAGACAGATCCGTGTCCTGTAAAACAGCAACCTAGTTACATCATAGACTAACTACAGAAACTTCAATATACACGAGAAAACGAAAAGCCAAATACAAATACCTTCACGCTGCGAAACAAATCTTTCTCTCGTGCGCTGGTGTCTTTGCCTCGCATAAAGCTCGACAAGGCAGTACGGGCGGCTGTGGCATACACACAACGCCACTCATTATATACATGAATATCTATCTCATATTAAAGTTAGACATAGAAACATCTTTACCCTTGCCCTTTTTCTGAGTTCCTGGTGTCAGTTTTACTTTGAACCTGGAATTAAAATGATACAACACATATTAAATAAGATTTTTAAAAGGGTAAAATTATTCTTTGTCATTATTGTGTATGTATCAAAGGGGTAGTGTGTTTGTGCCAATCTGATCATGAACAAAACATACTTGTAATTGGAAAGCGCCATGTAAGGAGCACAAACAGGGACAGCGAACATCAAAACATCGTCTGGGTGTGGAAGGCCGGTCAGCCAATCCAGAATGTTCTCTCCATCCTATTCAGTTGTAATCACAAGATACTGTATACAAGTTGTATCATTTCTACTATAACGACAAATTTTGATCAATAAAACATAGATTTTTGTGCTTTGCTTCATGAGCAGCTCATAAATTCTTGCTGTTTGTTGTCATTCACCTCAGCAGTCGGATTCTCCACATCATCCATCTCCTGCAACAGATAAAGAGAAATGTTCTGTTAGGAGGCCAGTAAATAATGGCCAGAGAAATAACAAGAGAAGACAGAGTGACAATAAACACACAAATCCATACAAGTTTCATGTGACGCGGCTAGCTAAGAACACATTTCATTGTCAAAAACTCTTTTTAACCATCTGTATCTGTTAGTGATCGTATGTGTAAATACAGTTCACAGATGAGGAATCCTAACCCTAACCCTTGAGCGGTAACATCCATTTTAGTCGGTATAGTGTTTTACTGTAACTCATGTATGATATAACGTCACCGTGATCTTCTCATCATGGCCTTCAGCTGGCTCTTTACTCGCAGCTTCAAACTTCTTGATGTTTTCAGCTTTTGGCTTCACTGCCGTTTCCTGAGGCTGAAATTTCCTCTGTGGCTCTTCCTTTATTTTTCCTTTCTTGTTCTTTTTAGCTTTCTCCTCTTTGGTGGTTCCTGCAGACTGTTTTTATCAGGTGTGAATGATACGTTCATCTGATGTCATAACACACACACACACACAGAAGAGCAGTAACGTGCGGGACTGACCCCCAATAATTTCATCATCATCTCTCGATCCTCTTCATCCTGGTCTTTGTATTTGTCTTTCATCTTCTTCAGTTTGTTCTGAGAAACACAGTCATGACACGTTACTTTATTTTACACTCTACCGTTTCACCCGTTTAAACTCAGAGCGAGCATTTTCTGACCTTTTGACCTCTCTTCAGCGACTGACTCGCTGCTCCGCTCTTAGACATCTCTGCGTTGGCGTTTTCTGCTTCCTGTTGTTTGCTGTCAGGTTCCTCCGAATCCTCTGCGATCTCTTGTTTCACATGCTGCTTCTTCATGTCTCTAATGACAGCGAAGGACATTTTTCTAGTATTTGTGTTCATCTTAAGTCTTTACTGTTTTTAGCGTCTTACCTCCTCTGTTTGGCCGTCAGGTGTTTTCTGCTTTGTGTTTCTGTGTTCACCTGTAAGACAAATGCCACATTTACCTGTCTGTCATAATTCAAAGCTGAATTAAAGCTTGTGATGTCATTGTGTGTAACAAACCTGATGCGGAATGTCCTGCTTGAAAGCGGCACTTTGAAGAATCCTGCAGTGAGAGAGATGTACTGACTGAAAGCAGCATGACCCCTGACCCTCACACATTTCCACATTTGGCAGATACTTTTTCAAAGCGACATTCAATCCATGCTTGTCTTTTATCAGTTTCTGTGTGTTCCCTGGGATCAAACCTAAATGTCCACAACTGTATGGGCAGATGTGGCCTACTGTTAGAGAGTTGGTGAGACTTGTCACCAGAAGGTTGCTGGTTTGTATACCAATACCAGCAGGAAACAACTGAGGTGTCTTTCAGCAAGACATCTTACCCCCAATTGCTTGCAAGTCGCTTTGGATAAAAGTGTCTGCTAAAATAAATAAATGTAAAAGTAAGGTCTTTGTGTTGCCGACTGCATTCTCTACCAGTCAGGAACCCAATCTCTGAGCTCCGCTCAATCTCTGACCCCTAAAACCCAAACCACCCCTGCACAAGAATCTCTTTATAAAGCCTCAATGTTTTTCACCTTTTGGGCAGCAGATGTGACAGTGAGATGCTGGTGTTAGGAAACTGGATTTCATCACTTCTTTCGTTGATCTCACCCGCCTGATCCTCTTCACTTCTTTCTATAATCTCGTCTTCCGTTTGGCTGCGAGTTACTTCTTCATCTGCTCTTTTACTGTCGTCTATGATGTTTCTGAACTCATCTTCATCATCTGCTGCCGTCCTGCCGGATGCCTCTTCTTCACAGCTCTCCTCACCTGACAACTTTACACGTTTAGACTTCGAGAGCAAGATATGAAAAGTTAAATGTTTCTCAGAGTTTGTGTTAATACCTGACAGTTCATCTCCCTCCTCCAGCAGATCTGCAGTGGACGTCACGTCTTGCTCGTCCTCTTCCTGTGTTCTCATCTTCCTCTCTCCACGATGTCTAAAAACGCTCTGATCGTCCACCTAAAATCAGATCAAAAGACGCTACAGTGATGAGGCTTCAGCAATGCTCAGATCTCTAACAGTGATGTCATCAATGTCTTTACCTTGAACAGAAAGCCAAAGCCCATGATAAGATATGATGGGGGCAGAAAGTTCTTCTTCCCTAAGAAAATATAGAAAAGTATTGTTGTAAAATGATTGTAGCACAATGACATTAAAATAATTTAGAAGTCACATAGGATAAATGCCTCAGACAACCATTCACCTCTAATCATGAAGCTTCCAGTTGTCAGATATTCTCCCGTCGGCGCCGTCTTAGACACCTGCACAGAAGAAAACGCACCAGCGTTTGATGTTAAACAGCAAAACTTCACCAGATTATGATAAAGCTAATTATTTCTTTAGCTGATCAAGTGACAGAGATTAATGAGAGGAAGGTGATTTATGTGACACTACTGGTAAGTCATAGCTGGTACCAGATGGGCTGGTTTGAATGTTTTGAAAACTGCTGATACACTGGGATTTTGAAAAAGAACAAAAGAGTGTCCCTGCTACGCTATGTCTACATGACAAAACGCAGTCAGCTAATTACTTATTAATGGCGGGCAGTTGAACAGCTAATAAAATGTTATTGAGTGTGTGTAAAATAACGTGACAAGCTCACCTGATGATGATGGACCCACCAGGCGCTGGTGATGACTTTAGCGTCCCAGGCTGCGCTGTAGCAAATGGCCATGGTACCGGCCTCAGTCAGCGTTCGAGGAGGAACAGGTCCACCTGAGACATCGAAACATCTTCATGAGCAAAATGACAAGCGCATGTTTGCATCAAAGAAAAACTCTAACCCTCTCCTTAATTATCACCAATATTCTACAAATGACAATATTCAAATCGCACCATTGCACTGTATAAGCGCGAATCTCAAACTCAA
This sequence comes from Beaufortia kweichowensis, assembly GCA_019155185.1. Taxonomy (NCBI): domain Eukaryota; kingdom Metazoa; phylum Chordata; class Actinopteri; order Cypriniformes; family Gastromyzontidae; genus Beaufortia; species Beaufortia kweichowensis. The sequence goes on along the minus strand of CM032805.1, from coordinate 17,917,739 downwards.
CTGAACTTCTTATCTTTCCATAATTCTTGAAGGTCGCTTTGAATTGAATAAACGCGAACTTCTTAATTTATTAAATAAATTAAATAAATGTTAAATGCCAAAGTGTAAAGAATATCTGGACATTTCTAATCAAGTTCAGGACAATTCAGTATATTTGACGCTGTATAACAATGAATTCACAGTTCTTGACTAATTGCTCATGGTATCTGTATGGTGTGACGCTACGCACCGATCGTGTTCTTGATCACACAGCTCGCGGCTCCGTGCAGGTCCGCATGGACATAAACGTCTCCTAAAAAACACAGCATACGATTAGAGAAAACATCAACATCTTTTCTTCCATTACAGCAGATGAAGGATCTGTCAGACCTGCTCTCAGATAGCGTTTGACTATCATCTCATTCTGCTGCTGGTCTCGCCCAGCAATGATAAGATAGTTCTCTGAGCTGATGAACCACAAAAACTTCTCAAACCTGCAAACAAAGATGTCGAATCAGAAAATGAAAGAACATATGCTCGTATGGTGTTGGCAAGCGGGTTCTTTACCAATAAACCTTTCTGGCTTTCTGAATGCTCACTACAGTCTGCACTTCTTTAAGGGTTTGTTTGGTCTTCTTCTCAGCTGATTTGAAGGCCTTTGGGTCGAGACAAACACAAAGCTCAACAGAAAATACTGACATTCCAGATACAAAATCTGGGATCGGTTTGCCGGACAGGACTTAAGACTAGTCCCAGACTACAACACATGTTTGCGCTGTCTTGACTGAAAACATCTTTAAAAACACAGTGCCATTGCCTTGTCTTAAGATTCACACAAGTAATGTTTTTTGTAAGGCATGTTTGTAAAAACTACAAATTAACTAATTACTACTACTAATTTAACTACGGCCTAGTCCTGGATTAATCTAAACCCTGTCCGGAACACCGCCCCATAGAGTTTCGTCGATGCGTTACCTTCTGAGCCGCCTCAACAGTCTTCTGTTCTTTCTTGGCCGCACTTCTCTTGCTGTCATAATATCTGGAGAGATGATCATTTATTTCATCTGTCCTCCATAAAGGAAAAAAGAATGGAAATACTACAGATCTAATGTTGACCACTCACTTCTTTGCATTAGCATAAGCAGAAAGATTCAGATCAACATCTACTAGAAGAGGTTTGTTCTTCTCAATCTTTCCTTTCTCCTTGTTTTTATTCTTTTTCCCCTTTAACGGTTCAGATCCTGTCACACCCGAATCTTCTGCCTCTCCGTCCTCCGAGCCAACATACGGATTTCTGCAAGTGAAGTAGGATGTGTTCGTTTGAAGTTCTATCTGTTCAGATGTTTTTGTTGGTTGAAGTGTGAAGTGGGTTATCTTACTTAAGCAGCATGGTGATGTGATTGCTGTGAAGTTTGAGTTCTTTAATGGCACAAGCTACGGGGTCACCGGCCGCCTGAGCTTCTTTAACAATCAGCCCGATTTCAGCCCAATCCACCTGATTGGCCAGCGCGCTGCGCACCACTTGTAAAGCTCGATCCACGATATGAAGATTCATCTCCACCAGCTCGCCCTTCAACCGCTCCACCTCCTGCAGTACAACATGTGAGACAAACCATTTCCAAAAACACCAAAGCAACCAGGTTTACTGGATGAATAGAAGGTTTCTGGACATGTCTGACCAAGAGAATGACGGTGAAGACCAGACCTGAGCCTGATGAAGCGCCTCCAGACGTTGCTCATGATCTCGTCTGACATTGTCCAACTTCTTCAGCGCTTGTTTCTCCTGCTGTAGTGCTTTTATGTCCAACTTCTGGCCCTCCATTTTAGAGAAGAACTCATCAACCGCCTGCAATCAAACTGAGATTTAGAGATGCAAACCTCAATCATCTCTACAGAAGAACTGAAGAACTAATACAAACCTTATTAAAAGACTCAAACTCAACATAGTGACTTTTTTCATGTTGGCTAAAGAGAAAAGGATGAAATTCTTCATACCTGTTAAAGAAAAGAAAGTACATTGGAAGAAAGGCTATTTGTTAACAGAAGAGAAACATAAACAAATACAGATGAAAAATGGCATGATCATACGTGAGCAACTCTTCATCGGGTTTATCTGGACACAAGCTTCGTTTCTTCTCACTTTTCTGTATGATATAGCCCTAAAAAAGTCGATGAATAAAAATGTGCAATCATTTAGACAATAGTAAGAAAAACATATTTTTGATCATTCACAAGTTATGACCACCTTTCCACTAAAATGAGCTGTTTTTTCCATATAATCTTCAGCCATCTGCAAAGCCTTTAGGATTTTTGGACTTTCTGTAATAGACAAGAAGAGTCGCTTTTTCAGTTTTTTGAACAACGACACACTGTTACAGTTATAGATAAAATTCCAGATCATTTTTACCCAGTGTGACATCAAACTGGCTGTCAACTTTAATGAGACCCGGCAGGCCAAAAGCCATTAGACAATGTTCAATGAGCGTTCCTCCGTACGCTGCACAACCACACATAAATATAGACTGTGTTTATAACATGAAGGCTTGCGAAACTGATAATAATGATGAATAATATGACCTAGAACATACAGAGATGAGGATTCAGAATTCTTTTCACTTGTTCTCCATTCTGAGATTTAGACAAGAGCTCAGTGAGTCTGAGAAGAGAAATAACAGCATGAACATTGAACACTGAGAGGCAAACATACTGCGTGTGATGAATGCGGTGTATGTGATGTCATACGTTTACCTGTTCAGACTGATGAGAGGCTCCACAGGTCTGGCCTTCTCTACCGGATATCTCTCCCTCACTGCGATCTTCACGTCTTCGGCCTCTGCGGTGCGAAACCGAAGGAGATTTAATATGGTAAACTCGTGGTCAGTCAGAATGATGTTCCCCTGAGAACAAAAAACGCATTAACAAACCCATTCATTACATATCATCCAAAGGAACTGTGTTGAAAACGAAGCTCTCACTCGATCGTACAGCTCCAGGATCAGATGATACGCGGCCTCGTCTGATCCGAATTGAATGTCCACAATTCTGTCCACACCGAGCTGCTTGACATGCACCAGACGCCTGGACTTCAGATGCTTCCGACACTGAGAAAAAAACACACAAACGCTTAGTGAAGTAGCAACATTTTACACAATAAAAGTCTTCAGAGTGAATCTTTACTTTCATGGCAAATCCAGATGGCATGAGATTCTTGGGCCACTCAAACTCAGTGCTGTGAAGCCGAATGCCAGACTCGATCAACAACACAGCTTTAGTGTCAGGCCTGAAAAAACACAACACACATGACACCACAGTACTTTTAAACACTGCTGATTACTCTTTCTAATAATTATTGTAAGAAACTCTTTCTGAGCTCTACACCTTATATCGCACGCTTATACAACATCAATGTGTGCGTGTGTGTGTGCGTGCGTGCGCGTGCGTGCGTGTGTGCCACTTACTTCTGCAGTTTGATCAGGTATGTTTTATTATCGATGTCATAGATGTTGTTTACTCTCATCCCGACACAACTGTACACAGAATCACAACCCTTTATCATGAGCTCACCCTGGGTTACTACATGACATACTACATGAAATTCTTGTGATATAATTCTAATATTCACGAGCATGTTAAAAGTAACAAACACTGTCAGCTCTTACTTGACATTGATCTCTGCGATAATGGCTCTGATGTCCACCGTGTTAAATCTGCTCTTCATTCTTGATTATTATTATTATTAGCTATTAATTATTATAAAAGAACAACCTTTTCCTGAGCTCTACATCTGACACACGACGGTGTGCGCATTCACTGTGCGCATGCGCGACTGTTCGCGTACGGAAGCCCAGTTGTGGTTTTCTGCAGCGGACAGCAAAATAAAACAATAAAGACGTGAAATTAACAACAAATGGACGAGAAAGATTCTCTTTAAACTGTATTATAGTCGAATAACAACAACAATAATAATCTAACAAATTTTTAAATGCGACGCGGTGAAGATAAAATTTTACAAGATGAGCTGGTAAATGTGTTTATAAAACGAGCTGTTTACTCGCTATTAATTTAACACTATAAACGTAATTCAATTCAAAAATGAATGTTTTGCGTAAATATGTGGATATTACGCGATAGTTTAAAACACGATTAGATTAAAAACATCCAGATAATGGAGCGAAGAAATCATCTGACGAGCAGAGGTGAGAGAATATGAAAGCTGTGGTGTGAGTGTAAGAGGTCAGGTGCACGTGGCCTCTGGCTGCAGGTCAGAGTTCAGGCGCGCGCCGTTGTCATGGTGACCGCGTGCCTCGCGCTGAACTCTCTCTGTCATTTGTCTGTTTTCTGTCATGCGGTGTGATTGTCCGAGGAATGAAGCGTGAGTCACGTTCATTGTTCTATTATGTCGTTGTTGCTCATGTTGTTCTATGTTTATTTGTCGTTGGTCTGCTGTAGATTATAGAGTCATCAGGAAGATCGGAGAGGGAACTTTCTCTGAGGTGATGAAGGTTCAGAATCTAAAGGACGGAAAATATTACGCCTGTAAATCCATGAAACAGCCTGTAGACAGGTGTGACGTCATCCGACACTGACCATGACCTTGTGGTCACATTGAGGTCACAGGTTTAACCCCTCACGTTCCACATGAGAAACTGTGTGTGTATGTGTGATGTATAGATAAATAACAGTCTGCTCTGTGTGTTCTGCTGATCGCTTCATCAAAAGGGTTCTATACATTAATAAACATTTGCTCTTACTTTTTACCTTTTCAATATTTCCTTGTTTGTGCTCTTTTCTTTTGTTGTTGTTGTTCTCTGTAAACCTGCTACATTGTAAAAGCTGAAGAATGCTGATTTAGAATATAAATGATATGAATGTTATGAATTGTTGTCAGTGTGGATCAAGCACAGAGTCTGAGAGAAGTTCAAGCCATGAAGAGACTCAGTCCACACCTCAACATCCTTCAGCTTCATGAACTCATTTAGTGAGTATTTCATACATTGTTTCTAGGTGAATGTATTCTGGAGTGTAAACGATGATCTCTTGTTTCATAGCGATCAGGACTCTGGAACTTTGTCACTGATATGTGAACTTATGGAAATGAACATATATGAATTCATTAAAGGTATTGTGTGTTCATTTCAGCGGTCAGATGACACAAGACTATATGACATTGATATTTAGACTTTGGAATTTGACCATGAATGACTGTAAAATGTTTTTTCCATTTTCACCTGCACAGGGCGTCAGTATCCTTTACCCGAGAGTAAAGTCAAACATTACATGTATCAGTTGTGCAGATCTCTGGATCACATGCACAGGTGAGTTTAAAGTAAACACATTAGATGTGTGACATTATGGCGATACGTCTGATCATTTCTGTGCATCTGTTTTTAAAGCAATGGAATATTCCACAGAGACGTGAAGCCAGAGAACATCTTAATCAAAGCAAGTAAAATGTTAAACGAGTTAACTCGTACATGAATGAAACACTGAGCGTCAGATGGTTTTTATTTAAAACGTCCGATGGCTTATGTTTATAGAATGATGTGCTGAAGCTGGCAGATTTTGGTTCCTGCAGAAGCATCTACTCCAAACCTCCTCACACAGAATACATCTCCACCCGCTGGTACAGAGCGCCTGAATGCTTGCTGACAGATGGACATTACTCTGAGAAGATGGACATGTGGAGTGCAGGATGTGTCTTCTTCGAAATTCTCAGGTATCTGAAGACTTGCTGTGTGTGGGTTTATTGTCATCATCTGTGTGATCTTCTGATCTTTTATTTTAATGTCTTACAGCTTGAGTCCTCTATTCCCTGGACATAATGAGTTGGACCAGTTGAACAAAATCCATGATGTTGTGGGTACACCAGACAGCACGCTCCTGAGGAAATTCAAACAGTGAGAAGAAAGTCATTTCACTCTCTTACACATACAGCAATGGTCGTGTTTTCACCTGCTATTAAGATGAGTGTTGTTTTCAGGTTAAAGCTGCACAGAGTGTTGAAACGTTTTTTAAGTGGACATCATTAGCTTTTGCTCCCGTTAATTTGGTATTTGCGATTGAATCCTGAAGTGCATTTACCCTGTTTCCACGTGGTCCTGATACCTACGTTTGCCCTGATGAGGCTTGTGAGCAGATCATCAAAATGACTCTCAGGTGTAAACCAGGGCCGTATTTTGTGACCCTGTCTGTAAAAACCAGACTAAAGTCCTGAGCATCAAAGTTTGATTTTACATATAAATATCACTATGATTTCAATCTTTGTCTTGTCATTACTCAGTGAATATTAAAGATATCAAGGTTATATTTTTACACAACATTATGTAGAATGATTTTATGTAGAAAACAGTAAATCACAATTGAACACTTTAGCTGGGTCTCATGATTTAAACTTGGACGAGGTGTTTTGTTGTGCGTTTTGAAGGTCTCGTGCGATGCGCTTCGATTTCCCACCTCGCAAAGGCTGTGGACTTTCTCAGCTGATTCCTCACTGTTCTCCAGTCAGTCTGTCTATGCTGCAGCTGATGTTAACCTATGACCCAGAGGAACGCATCAGCGCACGCGCAGCACTGCAGCAGCCCTGCTTCAGAGAACTGCGGTAAACAGCAAATAACAGACATAACAAACACAACTCACAAATCTCTCAGAGTTCCAGGTGCCAAGTACCTCTATGTGTGTGTGTGTGTGTGTGCGCTCTTTCCATATCATATCAGCTCTAGTGCTCATCCTAGGAATATACCATAAAAATATACCATATTAACGTGTTGCACTTTCATCTCTTTGTTTCTTGTAGAATGGCCGAGAGAAAAGCAGCACGCTTGCGGAAGGTCATCGGAGCCGTAGAGGGAGAGTCCAGTGGGACGCCGGCATCTGTCGATCAGCTGTGGCGAATCGCACGACAGGGCAGGAGACCGGTATCAGGACAATATCACACAAAAAACAAACTGTTTTCATCTTTAAAAATGAACAGTAATTCATGACCTTTCTCTCCGCAGCACCTAAAGCAGGCAGGCGACACACACGGTAGACGCAACGTCTCTCATTTCCCTCTGGAGCTCCCGAAACTCAACGTTGTGATGCCGACTCCAAAAATCCCCTATCCAGTGTCCACCTTCCCCGCTCTGACTATTTCACACCCCGGCACTCTGCCTGCCATCTCTAAAAAGTACCACTCACGTCTGACCAAAGTAATCATATAACAAATGTGCTGTAGTTACATGTACAGATGTGTTATGAATAATGTGAATCTGTTCTGATGATTTGTTCCTTTCTCTGTTCTAAAGCCCAAGGAAGAGTCACAGCGCTTCAAGAGCTACTACATGCCTCCGCTAGAACGCAATCCAGAAAACTACTGAAGTCTGTAGACATCACATGATGCCACCGCTAGTAAAACTTCTGCATTTTACAATTTGTGTATTTGCTTACATCAATTAGAGGTTAACTTTTGTTCCTGAAAGGGCTAACCTTTTTTTGCACATACCGCTTTCAAACCAACACAGGTTAAGAGATGCACAGGGTTATTGCCAGACCTGTGAAAAGTATCTCACACGTTTGTTTCAGGAGTCAAGAGTTTATATTTGTGTACATACATGAAATGTACAGCTACATTCTGCAGTAGAACATCAGTTTTTGAAAACCAAAGCCTGATATAAATCAGAATCTCTCTAAATGATGGCAAGTGCCATGCGTATCTGTGGGCCAACACGCACCAGTCGCTGTTATTACACATTTTATATGTCAAGAGACTCTCTGGGCTCTTAGATTTTCAATGTCACTGAATAGTGAGATACCTTCTTCTTAAATGCTCCTATTTACTGTGAAACTCTCAGAAAAAGACTTATGGTGAGGTTCATGTTACATAAGATGACCATGTTTTAACAATGCTGCGTTATAGTCAAATCTTTACTTTGTATCCCCATTAAAGGATCTCTTAACACATGTGACCAAGTCTGTGAAACCCAGCTCAAGTCATTATTTGTGATTTTTCCCATTTTCTACATAACATCATTCTATGTAATGTAAAGAATATTCTGTGAGAATTTAATATCTTTAATATTGTCTAAGTAATGTCAGAGACTGAAATCATAGTGATATTTCTAGGTGAAATCAAACTTTGAGGCTTGTTATCTCAGAATTAGATTTTTAGGCTTTAGCCTGGTTTTCACAGACTGGGTCACATATACTACTGTATACTGATACAGATACAACATTAGCAGTTTGGGTCACACTGGAATGATATTAGACTAAAGAACAGAGGACAATAAAAATGTTTTTTGTTACATTTAACTGCAAAGCTCTGAGTAAATAATAACAAAAGCAACACACAGACAAAAGCTCTGATGAAGTGTCATGGAAGTACAGCTGTATTCACCTGACCTGATACAATCAAAATTTGTAAAGGAACAGGACAAACACATTCATCCAACTACACTGACATATATGAAGACACGAGCAACGAGAACATGTGTACACCACTACAATGACAAAACATCAAAGGACAAAAACACATAAGACCAAACGCCAATGAAGTTTCTTTTAATGAAAAACAAAATGTGAAATGCAAAATGTTAATCACATAAATCAAAAATATGAGCACTTTTACATCACCTTTCCCAGGTATGATGGTTGCTAGTCCCAGGAAAGGGACATTATAACGTTTGATCGAGAATCCTAATGATCAACGTTAAACCTAGTAATTTCTAGTGGACTTCTCCTAGTTTGTCTTACACAGAATAACTTTGCTGTTGCCAAGTAAAATATCAATTCTGGAATCTGTTTTATAAGATTTTTCTTCATCTGCAGAACTTCTTCCTGAGTGGAACAACTTTGGGTGAATCTGTAAAAACAGCTGAACGTTTCATCTCAAACATGGCGTTTCTCATACTTAAAGCTGCTATATCAAAATACATTTGAATTTTGTACGAGAGACAAAAAGAAAGAAAATAAAACTGCAAATTTAAGATTTTTTTAATATTAATATGTATTATTTTGCTTTAGAAATATCATTATTTTCTGTAATGATGACAAAACTTTCACTAATGTTCATTTGCTTTTGCCCCATTATTAATTGATTTACAATATTATACATATAGTACAAAGCAGATTTTATCTGAAACAATATTAAAATAAATGCTCAATAGATACAAAGTTTGAATCACAATTCTCCACAATATATACCGGTCTGCTAGTCCAAATGTAAAGCCATTCTCTTCTAATAAACTATTAAGTGCAAAGAAATGTTCCTTTAAAAAACTATGATTGCAGCATTCAGCTTTTCAGATTTCCATTTCAAGACAGAGGATATTCAAGCCAAGTGTATCAAGGCTTTCCCAAACATTTATTTCTTTTTGTCTTTCTTCTTTATAGTAGTTACAAAACAAACAACCAAAATAAAATCAGTGCAAGTTTTCAATAGCGGGCGTTGAATCTCTTCTGTACGAAACCTGATTAAAAGGGAATTGTGATGGAAGGCAGTCTTGGATTCATCGTCTACCCATTAAACAGGTTAAGACAGAACGTTTTTTCACCTCTGATTAAATGATTTTCCCATTTATGTCAAACTTCAATACAGAAGAAAAGAAAAGAATCATGAAAGCTGTGTTTAAGATTGAAAATAAATACTCTGGAGGGTAAAAACAGTCCACATGGCCACGATACAGCTGATCCACTGATGCACAAATGTTCACAGCACGTACCGTCCAGATGAATGAACCGAGAGGATGAAGATGACGACGATGTGGCTCACAGCAGCTGAAGTGTTATACGACTGTTCCACTAGGAGAGTTCGCCTGATTCTGCGATGTCAATAAGCCCTGAAATAAAGACGTTGTGTCATAAACAGAGCAAAATGTCTTTATGTTGATTAGATAAAAAGGCTTTAGGAGTTCATGACATATAATACTGTATATCATCACTTTAAACCTATCGATCACTTAAGAAAGAAAACTCATCCCAGTAAAACTGACATACAAGAGATCTGTAACAAGGCCCAAACTGATGCTTTTAAATTTACTGTATTCTATCATTATAGGACCTTTAAATTGAAAATAACAAAAGATAAATAAAACCAGAATAATATAGTATATAAAATATTTTATAATATAAAAATATACTTATGTAAAATATCTCTCTGTCATTCTTTGCTCTAAAACTGCAGGCGGCTTATAAATTCTACCTAAATGTCATAATAGAAGTAAGACCTGCTCCTGTCTGTGAAAGCAGCCCATTGAGTTACAGACATGCAAACTGTGAAAAAACATTCACAAATGTGCTTCTTCACTAATATGTAAAAACATTTAATGAGTGAGTCTATGAGTGAGAAAACCAAACATGGCTGAAGCTTGTTTGGATAGTTTTGCAAGATAGAATCTTATGCTTTAACTGAGTAAAACACAATAAATGTTAGTAAACTGCAGAAGAGCTCATATGCTCTGTAGGAAAACTCTCTGATCTGCCAATATGTTCTACCAGAGAACGTCTGAAAGTGCTGCATTCACGCTATTACACAAAAACCAACAAGCACATGACATCATTAACCTCATTCACTCTCCGGTTCATCTACAACATCTTCATCACGTCTTTTGCTATTATTAGATAGATGGCGGCCTTTACAAATACCCCAAATATATCAAACAATACTAGATGATGCGGTATAGACAAAAACATCCTTAGCGTGTGACTTATCACATGGACAGACTAAAATTTAATATAAAACTGCATCAATAAAGAAGTTCACACGGTTTGAAGAGAACTCACCACTTTGCCAGGTCTCGCCCATGTGCAAATAAATCCCTCCTGACATGCGGTGACAATACAGTCTTCTAGAAAGATGAGAACAGTCAGTCTCTCGTGTGCTATCTTTTTACAGATGAGAGGCTCAAGCAAGGGCACGTCCTCCATGCGCGGGCACAGCTGCGTGCCCAGTGTCTTGGCCGGATCCGTTTTGGTTTTGGTGAGCAGGTTGAGTTTATCGCTGCTCTTGCTGCTGATGTGGCCCATGCTGTGGTTACGCTTGTGGTCTTTATCAGGATGGCGATCTTTGCGGTCGTGCAGCGAGAGCGTGGCGAACTTGCTGACACCCGTGGCGACAGGATTATCCGTGACGCCGCTCTTGCCGGCCGCTGAGTGCGGTAGGCTGTTGGAGCGAGGCAATGGCGCGGGTAGAGAATCGGCCGGCGTGTTGGCGCCCCCGTTGTTGCTTCCGTTGACACCGGGGTTGTTGGCGGAGGTACTGACAGCGCCGCTTCCCGTGCTGAGCGGGCCACTGGTGTTCATGACGTTGGTGTGCGTTCTGGTTCGAGACAGGGGCAGGTGGGGAAACAGAATGTCCTCCGTCAGGTCCCACAGGCAAAGCTGAGTGTCCTGCCCTACCGAGCCGAAGCGATACGTCACGCTCACCGGCCTGCTGTCCGTGGAGTTGCGTTTGGAGAGCCGTGACTGCGTGCTGTTAGCCCGGTCGCGACCGAAGTGGATCTGATCCTGGAAGTCCTCGTCGCTGCCACTGAATTCCATGGGCTCGCTCTCCTCCACGCTAGTGGTGTAGTGGTCGAACGCCACCACGCTTACCCAAGACTTGTGCCCGTGTCCCCGTGCGATTACCCGACAGTCCGCGAACGACCACACGGTGACCAAATCGTCCTCGCCCCCCGCTACGATGTACTTCCCGTCCGGACTCCAACACACGCAAAGAAGTCCCCCGAAGTAACTTTTCATGGTTCCGTGCAATTCCACCGCATCGAAGTTAAAGACCCGCAGGAAACCATCCTGGCTTACGCACGCCAGAAACTTCCCATCCGGCGAAAAGGTGAACTCGTTCAGCGCCCCCTCCCCTACCATCCATTTAAGAAGAGGGTTACGTGTGGATTTGCTCTTGCACGTGTGAACGGCATAGTTCTCGCCCTGCTTAAGGAGCTGGTAATGAGGAGCCGTGGTTCCGCACGTGTGCTCCACGTTATACAGGTACATGTTTCCGCTGGAATGAGCTACTAGAAAAAGACTCTCAGATCCTGGCACCCACTTCACACAGGTGACTCGAGATTTATCTATAAGTCTCTGAAACAAGAGGGAAAAGATCAGAGCAGATCTGTTAGACGTGAACATTAAAATAAGTGTATCCAACACACAACCTGTCATTTGAAAAATGAAAATTGCATCACAAGGTATCAGGTAAAGTAACACTGTAAATGTTAAGATGTGACGTATGATCGAAAATGAGATTTAAATACGGGATGAGAATTCTAACAAATGCATGCACATGTACCCGTGAACTTGATGCATTTTACAAATGTATTTTTACTATCCATAAACAAATGTCTTAAGATTTGAATCTGTGAATTTCAGAATTTAAATGAATGTGCATCGATATGCAAATGGTGACGTTATTGTGAATTAAAATGTTTCATTTTGTATTAATTCATCACAATTTAACTAAGCTAGTAGAAGCGTGTGGGTGTTTGAAAAAACATCATCCATTAACTAAAGCAAGCAAAGTAAAGAATTTCCAACAACTTCAAACTCTGTAACACTGATGATCTAGTGATGATTGATTTTCTCACACTTCAAGTTGACAGATAAATGTGCATGCATTTGTTAATCTAAAAGAAATCTCATCCCATATTTAACATCAACTGTACTGCTGTAAAGGCTTACTTCTTCATTAAAGAGTTTGCTCGTCTCCTTCTTGATGGGGTCGATGAGCTGCACCTGCCCGGCTGAGAAACCCACCAGCAGGGAAACACTCTCCGCTGTGGCTGTGAGATGATTGAAATCATGACACGTGGGTTGTGTTCCCTTGTATATCCTCTTGTCTATGGGTTTACTCAAGTCTGCAGCCTGTGGAAACAGAAGCTGTGTGACTTTAACTGAATAAACACAGCAGAAGTCACAATTTTACACTCCAGTGAGATCAAAACAACATGACAGCGCTACACCATCCATTCTTCTGTGAGTCTCGTCTATAATAAAGAGTGAAAATGCACAATAAGAACATCTGAACACAAGAACCTAACCATAACACACGACTGATGAAACACACATGAACATATAAACACATGACTTCAATGACTGAGCACCAGTATCACACAAAAATAAACACACACACACGCGTCACTTTGATGTGCACCAGTGTTCGTGTCAGTGACACACACACACACACACACACACACACACACACACACACACACACACACACGCACGCACACACACACACACACACACACACACACACACACACACACACACACACGCACACACACACGCACACACACGCACACACACACGCACACACGCACGCGCACACGCACGCACACACGCACACACGCACACAGAGATAATTAATGGTATTGTGTTATTAGTGGTAGTGTGTTGAAGAGATAAGCAGAGTCACTTCTCACCTTCCTGACACCTTTATAGATGTAAAAGTAAAGCTCTCGGCCCACATTAAAGCAGATTCTGTCGCCGTTACCGGACTGATCGTTGACGTTGACAAACGACACACGGACGGGGTTCGAGCCCTGAGAGTTAAAGGGCACCCGGTTCGGTCGACTGTACTCAGAGTGCGTGAGGAGTTTATACGCGCCTTCTCGAGTGCTGAACTGACTCTTGATCTCGTTCATCTCCTTCCCTCCTCCCTCCGCCGCCATCTTTGACATTTACGTTCATCCTTCCGCAGGTCCGGATCTGACGCACCGCACATGCGCATGCGCACGCTGTCTCGCCCTCTCTCGAGCGCCCTCTAGTAGAGCTTTTGGCATTACACACAATATTACTACCATATAATTATGTATAATTTCTAGTACGCTCATCCGAAATCCAACATAATAATACTTACTCGTTCACATGGCGTGGAAAAATTTCATTAAATGCTAATTATATCTGTATTTGTAATTTTGTTCTCTGATATTTAAGAATAGTTTCTGCATATGATTTGCTCAGTAAACGAGCATGTGCAAACGCACATCACTGTGAGAGTTAAAGAGTGAGATGACGATGAGAAGAAAGTGTGTGTGTGTATAAAAGCACAACGAGATGTTAGTGATGATCAATGAGATTCACACGTGATGTGAAATGGATGAATTGATCAGTACAGGCCAGTCAGACGTTGTTGGCAGACTGGCATTTAAATACATGGTAAGAGTTCACACACGTGTTTCATGCTTTTCACTGTCAATTTAGCAACACGTAAGAAACGAGTCATTTGTCGTTTTCTGTCAGGAGATGTGTAAAGTAGATTCAAGTTCAGACTCTGAGTCAGAGACAAACTCAAGATGGTCTGATGTCAACAGCAAGGTATTTCTGCTGAAGAGAGAGAGAGAGAGAGAGCTTATTATGTGTTTGTGTGAATCTGATGTGAGGGACTGATCTCTGTGTGTTCTTCTCAGACTCCAGAGAACAGAAGAGCCTGTAAGAAACTCCAGCGTTTTACTGGACAAAACTATCAACAGGTAAACAGGTGGATAAATACACTTTCTATAGAATGCATGAGGGATTCAGTGTTTGTTTGTTTATTCAGTGGAAAGCCCGTATCTGTAAACGTGTCGTTCTGTTACTGTTGCTCTGTAGTGTCTGGATCCATATGATGGAAGTTCTGAAGACTCTTCCAGTTCCTCTAATAAAGGTCCAAAGCGACAGAGGCACGGCGGGTTTAGGATGAAGGGCAGAGGGCGCCGATTGGCTGTCAACCCTCCATGCGCTCGCAGAGAAATGAAGGTTCATCACGGTGACGTCCAGATGAGGTCATCCAGTGACTCTGAGCTGGACACGGGCTTCTGTTCTCCCTGCACGTGTTTGAAAGTAGAGCTGTCTGACTCCGGATTTAACACCAGATCCTCCCTCAACTCGCCTGCAGTACCGTCAGGTACAGAGATCGCAAACCCATCATCCAACAGGATCCAGTTAGGATCATCTAAACTGAGTCCCAGGTCTCCAGACAGCCCTTCTTTCCATGGTGCCTTTTCCAAAAGAAAGTTCTTCCCTCCTACAGGTGACTGTGATGAGGGGATGCAGCGCAAACGGCCGTGCATCAGTGATCTGGAGCTCGAGAGCGTCACTGAGGGAATGAGAATCTGACGATAGCACTTAAAACATGATGTCATGCACAATGCTTTTACTTTCACGAGCTTTTTGCTGGGTGCCTGTGACAAAATAAAAGTCACTTTTCATTTGCGTGAAAATTCATTCAAAAACATTTTTTTTCTCATTTGGAAAGGGACTAAAAATAGGATTTGAATGAATTTGGTAGTATGTGAGATGATGGTCTTGGTTTCAATTTCACTTCCTTCCATTATGCTGTTTTAAGCCCAATTTATCTTTAACGAAACACGGATTTTGAGGACACTGCTGTTTTTTCCACATGCAGTAAATGTCCGTCGAACGGTAACATTCTGTTTTACAGAAAAAACCGTCTTATGGGTTTAGACACGAACATTGCATTAGTACCCGCTAAGTGAACATGGCTCTTTCCATAAATTGGTGCTATGAGCAATTTATATTTGTCTTTCAAAAATAAAGTTTACTCGTGTCATGTCATGCAATACCTGAAGGGAACAGACACTCAAAACTGTCTCTAAAGTTTCTCTTCGTCTCGGTGTGATGTGAGGAACTCTTGTAAATATTGTTCACGCTGCATTTAAAAACAGTTTACAGAAATGTCAAATGTAAAGAAATTATGGAAAATGTGAAGAACGCAAAGTATTACTTTGTGTTTGTTTGTTTATTGTGTTCATTTACTGCTGTGTGTGTTTGATTTGTGAAGGATTTGGGTGTCATTTTTTATCAGCCATTTAAAAGCACGACTCAGACTCTTTAAATACACAGAGAGCGTCTTGTTTGTGTTTATCACGAGGTTGTAAATAAAGCTTGCACCTTTTGTTAAAGTATCTTTGCTTATATTTAAAATTTCAAGCTTAGTAAAATATTAAACTCATCATTTTATTAAAAACTATTCCAAAAACTTTCATATGTAACCCTAAATAGAAAAACAAATAACTACAATAACTTAAATCATAAGTTATCATAAGAAAGTACAATAACTTCATCATAGTTCTGAACTGATTTACTGACTTTAAACATAATTCATACAGTTTGTCATGAAGTGTTGAATGAAATGAGATGGATGAACAAATGCGGACTGAATACATGAACTTTATTGAAAACCACTGATCTTGCACAACTTCCATTTTCCATCTAAAACATACAGATCTCATCAACTAAAAGCAACATGCCACAGAAATTCCTTATCCAACATACTTTTAACTCTCTAAACTGGTCCAAGAAAAACATTACGCATTGCATGCAAGTTACACGGTTAACTACATAGAGTGATTAGGAACGATTCGTAAGGATAAGTAGACTTGAATTTGAATCATTATTGGTTAATCTTTTCACTTGATCTACTCTGTACAGAGAACGGCGACTCCACGCTCATAGAAGTGATGTGGGTCTTCTTTAGTAGCGATGTCAAAATCGACAGTGAATATGAGATCAGCACGTGTGAAGTTCAGATACACTGGCAGAGTAACCTTCAAATAAATAAGACGAGAGAGAAAGAGTTAGTTTACAAAACATTGAAAAACAAAGTCCAATAAGCATCACGAGCGCTTGTGAATCATACGGACCATATTTCTGTTCTCAGTGTTGCTTTGCTTAATCCAGCGCAGCTGCGTCAGCGGCAGTTCAGTAGAGATGGCCGTAGACAGAGAGAGCTTGTTGTTTCCACACGTGGCTCCCTGAAGCTTCAGACCTGTTTACAGCACAAAGACACCACAAATCATACAACAGAAGTCTTTTCAGACGAATATTCTTCACAGAACTTACCCTTGATGCCGAAACTGCAGGCGTCCAGCGCTGCTCCCTGGGCAGACGTGACGTTTACCTCCAGATAAAGTTCCTCCAGAGACCAGCTGTTTGCCTGAGCCACATACTGACGTGTGGCTGTGATGTAAGCCTCCGGCACAAACAGTCGACCCAGATTCACGTGGATGTTCTAAAGAGGATCAAGACTGCATTAAAAATACTTGAATGATAAAACGAGGAGGTAAATTAACCACTGAGCTTTTGCTCTCTTGTAACTGCATGTATGTTGAGTCTGTGAGTGCTGACAGAAACCTTCAGCTCTTTAGCGCCCCCGCTGGCCGCCCCCTGCGAGATCTGTTGCAGTTGTTTAATTCTATCGCTGAAGTCACTGACCCACTGGATGACAGTCATGGACGCAGGAACGGTGTATCGACACCAGCTGCGAGGTAAAATACCTGTGGAAAACACAAAAGCAACAGACATTTACAATGAAGTCCTAGAACTCATTTGATTTGCATTTAAATTAGGTTGATCAGACATTCCGTTCATGTATTGTGTGGACTCATTTTACACATGAGACTTTAACGGGACAATAAAATACATAGTGAAGGTAAATGCTGGCAAACAAAGCCACGTCGGGCCCGCCCTCGTGGATCAGTCGGCTTAACAGGTTAACGTCCTGTCACTTGTGCTGATGTGAAACAGACAAGCATCACCTTATAACTGCAGCGTCCATTGTCCGACTGAACTAAACTTATTCACGGCGGGCAGGTAATTTAATATGTGGACAGCCGCCCACTGTATAACAACGATAACACAGACCACCGTGACATCCCTAGAGTAGACACTTTTACGTGTGCAGTAGGAGGTAGGGTCCGTGCCGTATTCCACTCTGAGAAATCTGGTCACCCTAACTGAAATAAAACCATGCGAGTAAAGCAAACAGCCTCACAGTTACCTTTGACAAGGTCATTGATGAGCGTGCGCAGGTCATTGGTCTGCTTTTTCTTGCCCTCACACACCTGCACCACATCTGTGAGGTCCTGACGGATGTCCTGTAGCATGCGAGCACCCATCTTCACTTCCCGCTCGAAGAAGCGGAACAGAGGATCCTACAAAGACAACAGCTCATTGGATTCGTACAGCTTAAGATAAAGTTCAAATCCAGTTGAAACAGGAGGCCACGCGCCTCAGCGTACCTTGATGTTCTCAACCGTGCGTTTCAGGGAACTGACGGACTCTGGGATGAGATGGAGCCAGTTGCAGGCCGTGGTGTGAAGCGTCCGCATCCAGGCCGGCTGTGCGTCAGACGAAGACGTCGTGCGCTGCTTCTTCTCAGTTTCGTAAGCCAGATCGTCCTCATCCTCCAACATCTGCATTTTCAACAGCTTTCCCATCATATCAATGCCTGAGGGGAGGGAAGTGGATGGGACCAAAGGAGGAACAGGAGGAAGGGAATCGGGAGGAAGCCGCCCACATGAAATGAAGAAGGAAGACCAAATTAACTGCTGGACAAACTTGCATATTCAATCACTGGGTTAATAAGCAGTTACTGGGAGATATATTCCTTCACTGAACGCTGACGACTACATGCATTTGAGCATCATTTAACCAAACAGTGACAGCTTAACATAAAAGAAAGCATTAGGCTGGAGGTAACAGTGACATGACAGCAGTGAAATACAGCTGCTGCAGGCTGAGGACACAGAACACCACCCGCTCCACTGTGTACGGCCACACCACCCGTTCCACACGTTTCACTTCCTGTGTGACCGTACACAACTG
This sequence comes from Beaufortia kweichowensis, assembly GCA_019155185.1. Taxonomy (NCBI): domain Eukaryota; kingdom Metazoa; phylum Chordata; class Actinopteri; order Cypriniformes; family Gastromyzontidae; genus Beaufortia; species Beaufortia kweichowensis. Next base: position 17,899,184 of record CM032805.1, on the reverse strand, counting down.
AGCAGGTGAAGCTCTTGAGATGAATGAAGAACAAAATTATGAAAATCTGCAAGAACTGAGAGAATGAAAACTCAAACAGAGACAGAGAAAGAGAGAGAGAGGTTAAAGTTCTTTGGAAAGTAAGAATGGAACGCAGATCAGGAAATCATCTATTGCCCAATAAAGACAGATTGTGATAATAGTGCAAGCGATGTCTCCCCAAGACTCGTGTTAGTTGTGTGACGCTCGTACCCTGAGTGGTGAGCAGAACCTTCTCGGCGTTGCTCGGCAACCCCAGCCAGGCTGGAGTCTGCGTGTCAGGCAACATCTCCACCCAATGTATGAACTCCTCACGGCTGACAAACAAACAGAAAAACACGTTACCAGAGATCGAAGGCCACTCAAATACAGCCACCAAAAGCATCTATGACTGACCGGATGCCGTCGGGCATCTTGATGTCTTTGTGTCCGTCTACTTTGAGAGCCAGTTTGAATTCACTGTCAAAGCTGCTCGTGGTGAACAAACGCTCCAGGAAAGTGATGAGCAGTCGCTGATCGAACTCATTATCGATGCGACCGCCATAGATGGACTGAGCCATCAGGGTCTTCAGCGCCGCCCATGGGATCTTATCGGGTGAGATGTTCTGACGGCCCTGCGGAGAACATTGTCAAGTTAAGTTCCTTTGCTTACGTCACATTAGAGCAACATTAACCTGATCGACATAAAAATACATTCGGACCTTTGCGGTGTCGTCTAGCCAGGTGTCCACAGTATCACAGGCAGAGCGCAGATCAGACTCTCCAAATTCATATTTCTTAGACCAGCCCAATGGTGCGTAACGTAGACGTTCCTGAATGACTGCGTGGAACCAGGCCAAAAGGAAGTACAGGCGAGCACGTTCATTTGGAGACTGTGACAGAAAGCAGGCAGTTCAGGCACGGCATAAAAATATAACTGTAGAGCTGTCAGAGATCGTAAATAAATCACAGCTACTGACCACTCAAACTATAATGGACTACACTAGGCAAACAGAGTTTGAAACTGTAACACGGATGCTGACTCAAAAGTAAATATAGACTCCTTATGATAATGAAGAAACAACATGTGCACAACAAACAAGTGCACTTATATGGAGTTCTCTTACAGAGAAGGTAACCCATCCTTACACTCAGTTGCTTACCTTACACATGCGCGCCACAGGAATATTGCTGAACGTGCGCAGCATGTTGGCCTTCACACCAGGAGGAGGCTCGAAAACAAAGATCCGTCCAGCACGCAACAGGTTCACAGGGACCTGAGGGAGATACGATCAGAGTGGGCAATTATCAATCTACGTATCATTACACAACAACAGCAGAACAGACAGAGCAGAGGAAATGACATTGGACCTTCGGGTTGATCTCCATGGTGAGGAAAAGGCGGAAACTGGCGTGCGGCTGCATGGAGTGAAGTTTCTTCTCCAGCTGCATGAGCCAACCAGGAGCCAAATGAACGTTCTCCAACATCACCCACCTTTAACACAACAGCATTTTATCACGATCATCATAATCATCACCACCGTCATGATCGTTACAAGTGTCAATCTCACCTGCCGGACTTCACCGCTGTGTTGATGTCTCTGTCGGCTTTATTGAAGCCTTCAGCAGAACCTTCAGATGAGAGGGAGCATTCAATGACATGTGCTCCTTAAAAGCAGGCCACTTGATGGTTGAAAATATATGTTGAACGTTCTTACCAATGGAAATGGAGGTGATGTGTTTGTTTTGCTCGGCAGCGAGATCCCGGACCAATCCGCTGGCGTCGTAACCCGGCACAGAACACATCAGCACCGGAGTCCCCGGCTTCACCTGTAGACAAAACCCTAACCCTTAGAAAACCAAGAATCAAACAAAACTGTTGACTTCAACAGAACACACGTCTATACCTCACTATCCACAATGTTGGCCAGATCAAGAGGCTGTTCAATGATGGCCATGAAGTTTTCTCCCATGACTTTAGACACAAAGATGTGCGTCATGGCCAGCAGGCGATCGGGTCGGAAGGCTTGAATCAATAGCAGCTGATGAACGGCCTGACCGATCGGAGCTGAGGACACACATTAAACACTGCTTACTTCTACACCCTTTCAGAGGAAGTTCCACGTGAATGTGCATGAATACTCACTGGACGTCTTCTCTTCTGTCCACAGGTAGGGCACAGAAAGCTCTGGAGAGTTGCTCTCTAACCACATGAAAATTTGCTAGAATACAGAAAAGCATTATTTAAACACATGTGACATCTCTCGCTCTCTAAATTTATAATTCAAAGGTACTTAGCATGATTGTGTGCGTGTACAATACTGCCAAAGCATCATACATGGAACAAGAAACATACAATAACAACAAACAAAGTAAAGGTGCCAAGTGATGAATAGAATCTAGAATACAATAAAATAATAATAAAATGTGTTAATATAAAAAACTGACTTGCAGGTTAAAGGAAGTGAGATAATCACTACTGTATGTGTGTAGATTGATCAGATGAAGGCAGTAGTTTGTTTCTGAGGGTGTGAAGCTGATAAATGGATTTAACAGCAGCTGATGGATGTTTGTTTGCTTCTGAAGAGCTATAAAACTGTTCTTGAAGTGTTTCTCTCTCACAGTGAAGGAGAAAGTGTGTCTCTGTCACAGTGGACACAGACTCGTTCTTCATGTTTGTCTGTGTCTGTCTTGTCAGACTGTGATCACTCAGTCTGTATTTGATGAGGATCCGTCTCTGCTTTACATCTTCAACAGTATAGAGATATTCTGACAGATTGTATTCTCTGTTTAGGGCCCGATAACATTCTAGTTTACTTTGGTTTTTACTTTCGTTTCCCAGTGGTCCAAATATGAAATTTAACTTTCTTTAATGATTTGGTTTATTCTGATTTGATTTTGTTTATTAGTGCTGGTCTGGAGTTTTAGAGGCAGAGCTCTTGGGTTTTAAGTGGTTCATGTCTCTCTCTCTCTCTGACACTATTTGTGAGACGGCAGAACGGTTGTATAGTCACCTCATCAGCCTGGACTTTGGCCACCAGATCCTTAAACGCAGGCAGGCAGCTGAGGCGCACCATGGCTTCCGACTGCTCGCCGCTCAGACCCTTCACCTTCGGTATGGCTGTTCCGCTTAACACAATTTCTTTCCCACGCAGAAAATGCTGAAACTCTGCATCAAAAGGTGGTTCACTAGAGAACAGAGTGAAAGAAAAAACGGGTGTCAGTCTTTAAAATCTCCACCGAATTAAACAAGGCCATTTGAGAGACTCAAGTTTTGTTTTTATCTTAAAGTGCTGGTTGTCTGTACCTGGTCAAACCCTTCAGGTTGATTCTGGCGAGCAGCATGGCAAACGTGATGTGATCTTGATGCAACATTCCTCGAGCGACCCTGTTAAATGCAACCTGGCCAGAAAATAAAATCATCTTGGGTTATTACTCTAAACAAGTCTTCTTAGTTACAATATTACAGGCAGAGTTTCTCACCTGGAACAGGTCTTTGGTGATGTGAGACAGACGCTGCGTGTGGTCACTTACACTTTTCAGATTAGAGTTCTCATATAAAACAGTGTGATAAATATCCAGGAAGAACTGCAGCGAGTACTGATACAGGAAATGCATCTGAGAAAGAGACAGAACCATTGCAAACGGGTGAGACACAGAAAGACTAAATACACTGCGACTTACAAGGGGGTCTCATTGCAGCACCTGGGGAGCAACTGGGGGTAAGGCGTCTTGCTCAAGGGTAACTCAGTTGGTTCCTGCTGGTACTGGGGATCGAACCGGCCCCTAGTCACCAGTCCAACTCTCTAACCAGTAGGCCACAACTGCCCTTATATATACACACACTACACTATATCTTATCCCCTAAAATGCTTTACTGCATGTGTGCTGGATATAACCTGACCTGGTTCAGAGACTCCATAGTGAAATAGATGCTGCTGCAGGCAGAAGACAGTGACAGATACTGCTGAGACACAGACTCCACTTCCTGCATAACGATATCCGTTTCCTCCACTTTCCTGGTCACTTCCGCTGCCTCCTTCTTTAGATTCTCCAGGGTTGTGATGATTGTGTCATCATCCAGAATACGACCCTTGACCTCATTCAGAGCCTGTAGAAGAGATTTCTCCAGCTGACGCAGACGAAGCTGGAATTCACCTGAGAACATTTATAAGCAGAAGTCTAACTCTCTCCTCGTTAAGCGTCAGCACGCGAGCTAAGATAGCAACACTCAATATGGCCGCTCTGGCAACGGAAGTGTCGCCTTCAAATAAAAAGAAGCAATCACATATTGATAAAGACTGACGTTTCTCTAGAGGAGGGGCTGTTTACGGAGGCTTGTGCAGAGCCATAGAAAAAGGGCTCTGGGCTTGTGAGGTGCTAGCCAACCTGTGCACATGTGCAGTAGCTGAAGCGATCTCTTTGCACAATTTAAGCTTAAGAAACAAAGGTTATTGTACAGTTTTAATTGTTATTGTATTGCGATTTTAGAAAGCGATTGTAGAAATTTGCCTTTCCCCATTCAAGTAGATGGAACTGTTGTCTTGATGGTCTTGTTAGGAGGCTAACGTTGCAAACATGGCGGCGGAGTGAACAGACTTCCGTAAACAGAGTTAACACCATCCTGCGGTGAACGCAGTCACTCACCCTGCAGTTTCAGCAGATCCGACCGCTTCTCATCCACGTCTGGTCGTTCGGCCTTCAGAACCTCATTTAGACACTGACTCTGCAGGCTGCTACGGGTCACGGTGAAGTTCACAAAAGTCACACGTGAGCAAAGGTCGGGAGGGAATTCAACCTGCAAAGGCATGTCAGAGTTCAATCATTACACTGTTCATGATCCACAGATGCTCTAGAGGAAGAGAAGTCAACAAGAACGCACCGTCGGGTCTCGTGTTGAGAGGAAAATGACGAAGGAAGGAGACAAATCAATGTCCTGATCTCCGAGGGTGATGAGAACTCGCCCGCCAGTTCTGCGCACCTCTCTGTTGAGCACTGGGTTCAGTATGGGGTCGTAGCTCTCCACATCCTAAAAACACAACATAAGCATTAAATCACAAGTCTAAATGATGACTAAGACACCTAACACGTGCTATCTGACACTGATCAAATTAATCAGCGAGAAACATTTCTAAAGCGGATGAAATGTATGAGTATTTTCATACCTGCACCAGCAGAGGGTTGCCAAATCTCAGAGCGCTCTCCAAATTCTTCCTGAAGGCATCGTCCAAAAAGCTTGTGCGAGTGATCTTTTTATCTTTGTATTCGTTCATGATAAACTCTGTGGCCTGGCCCGATGGATCAATGATCAGAGGATACCTGCAAAACAGAATTAAAAACGAATACTTCAAACACGTCAAGGCAAAACAGCTCTTTCCTAGGCAGATGTTTGCACTTCTGCAGACATGTACCTGTTGAACCTCTTCAGCATGATTGCGTTCTCAGTGCAGAGGTCATCAGCAGGGAGAGAGTTGGCCTGCCAGCGCAGTCTCTCGTCTGCATTGGACAGATATTCGGTCCTGGCGATGTCCGTGCGGAACTGGGTTTCAACAAAACACACCAAAATTTACTTATGACCCTTGTAAATGCAAAGCAGTTAGCATCAGTTTTATCATATGGGATATATCAAGAACTGCCTTAGTTTAGTGTCAAAGAGAACTGTGATCATTAGACAATCCAGTTTGGTACCGTGACAATAATATTAACACTGAGAAACATGGAACAAGATACCAAACATAGGATTAACTTTTTCCAGGGTTAACAATGTCAAGTTAAGATTTTGTGTATCTGCCCCTAAATGTTGGCCTGCTGGAGGTGATGAGGTATTATTATGAGATAGGGTCTTAATGCCCTGTCTGTACCTGAATGTTGGCCTGCTGGAGGTGATGAGACCAGGTGGTAAAGAGGTTCTGTCTCATCTGCTGGTCAAAATAACCGGCATAAGCGATAAAGGCAGCAGAGAGAAGACAATCTCCAGCGATGGTGGACATCTGATTCTTAAAGGTCTCGCTGGTCTTTTCCCAACGCTCTCTCTCAGCAGATAAACTCTTCAGGAGCGCTGTACTGCGGTTCACCTGCAGATCGACACAGAACAATGACTGATCTGCAGTTCCAACTCCAATAGACACATTATCAAAATAAAAAGGGCTTTGAATTATTCCACAGCTTCAACACAGATGTGCTCACATATCTCTGTTAGGCAGAATAAGAGTGCGCACCTTTGCCTCCACCGCGGCCAGGTCGGCTTTTATGGCCTGAGCTTCAGAGATGAGCACAGCATACTCCTCCTTGTAGCGTGCGATGCTGGCTTCCAGATCCCTGATCATCTGCTCCACCTCCTCTGCTTTGGTCTTGTTGTCTGTAGCATCATCCTCCAGCTTCTGCAGCTCATTCCTAAGAGGTTCCACTTGTTTCAGCACGTCTGCGTAATTCAGCTAAAAACACACATGCACACAGATCACGACCGGCGTAACAGCAGACAGAGAGAAAGCAAGCGCAGCATTATATTCACGCGTGGACTCGTACCTGAGCGATCGCCCATTTGACCATTGGACCACAGGCCAGAGACGCCCGGTTCACCTGCTCGTAGTTGTAACTGGGATTGGACATGTAGTTCTTCTTCATCTTCTCACGGATGGAGTCGCTGTTGTGAACAGATAAGACTTTCAGAACAGAGGCAGATTTCAGCTGTAATTGTGAAGTGATGGCCTAAACTCAAACATCTGCACTTACCGGCCTTGTGTTAATACAATCTGAATGACTTTAACTGTTACAATATAAACTAGATAAAAAGAAGAGGCCATGATACCTGAAGGCTACATATGTGGAAACGTGTATGAATGGAGATGATACCTCATGTCCTCAGAGACAAAGTTGACTATGCTGGAGATGAAATTGTCTCTGATAATAACTTGTCTGATCTTTTTCCAGTCATTGGTCTCCTCCCCCAGCAGGAGGCAGATCGACTCTAGAGCCAGTTTAACCGCTGCGGGGGGGTTGGCCATAGCACGCACTTCAACAAGATGCTGTTTCTTTATAGAGCTGACCGCTGGAGAGGGAATGGAGGGGTGGGGGGTTTAGGACCATGGAGGATAAATGGTTTCGTGTGGTGGGAGCGGAACAGCTGCGGTGCTGAAAAGAGGGACCGTGACACGCTGACTCCCGAGCGCTTGGCCACTTTGCCACTTTTTTGGCCAACCTTGAAAATGTACTAAACACACCCCCCGCCCCCCTTCCCCTTTTAAACACTACAGCCGCTGCTCCACACCAAACACATCAATCACCTGATCTCATCAGCAGAAAAGTTCACAATAGTGGGGATGAAGTTCTCGCGCATTATGATGGAGCGAATCTGTTTCCAGTCGGTGGTGCTCTCGCCCAGCAGCAGGCAGATGGATTCCAGAGCCAGTTTGACCGCCGCCGGCGGGTTGGCCATCGATCGCACCTCCACTAAGTGCTGCTTCTTAATAGATTTAACAGCTAAACGAGCCACGAGCCGTGAGCAGAGACAGGAAGAGAGCAGAAGACATTAAACGCAGTGAACGGACACAACAAACATGTACAGAAGAGAAGCAGAAACGGTGCAATGAAAGGAAACATTCACAGACAGTTTTGAAATTCAACCAAAGATCTTGCACACTTAATACTCCACATAATACCTTCTGACTATTGTGTCATTATTGGGCATGTTTTACACTGCTAACAGAAAACAGGGCAGAATTAAGAATCACTGCTGTTATCTTCTTATGGCCAGTGATGGTTTTACATCATATCAAGAGGTTGTGTCACTAAAGATTTTTTACACTTAGCGGGGTAAGACACAATGACGAGATTAGTCATACGCTACATATAGTTGTCACATGAATATTTCCTTAGAAGCAGAAGATCACAAAACGAAAGGAAATGTGATTTTAACCAGAAATTTCAACTGCTGAGATAAATTACTGTAATCAGATTATCTCAAATGTACATCAGACATGAGTGTGACAGAAAAACCCCAGAAGCAGGGACCAGAAGGACAAGAAAAAAAGTCATTCGTACCGTTCTGAGCCTCGATGACGGCCGGCTCCACCTGGTCCAAATCCTGCTTTACTCTCAGCTGTTTGTCTTTAATTACTTCCTGCTGCCTGTAAACTGCTTCCTGTATCTCTTGACTCATGACCTGTTCACCAAAACCATCAGTAGATGATTACAGGAGCAGTGTGACAACACAAGAGCTGATTTATCCTTCATAAAATCTTTCATCTTGCCTTTTTCTTCTCCGCCTCCTGCTGATCTTTCACCATCTTCTTAAGTTTATCGTTGGCAGCAGCGTTCTTTACCTCCAGCTCTTGACTCTTGATGCGCAGATCTCGCCGCAGCTCCTCCACCTGAAACACACAGAGATACGCTCGTTTAGCATGTAGCTGCATCCAGGCATAGGTTAACGCGAGTGTGTCCGTACAGACCTGATCTACAGTCTCTTTGATTTTGCGCAAACCAACGTTGAGGTGCATCTGCTGCTCCTCCAGCTCGCTGCGTTTCTCGTTAAACAGGTTAGCGTAGTGGTTGATGAAGTCCAGGTAATGGCGCGGGGTGATGGCCATCGTGCGGCCGCCACGCTTGGCCAGACGGTTGTTGGCCTAACGCACAGAAAACCAGAGGATTGGACCATGACCCAACATACTTCACAAGAAACAGATGCTTTAAAGCTTTCACAAGTGTTTCATACCTGGTGCAGTGTTTGATGAACAAACACGCAGCCATTGACGATGGCCTCGCGGTGCATGGGTGGTTGGGGCAGTTTGTCGTACACTATGGGCATGTAGTCAGGAACTTTGTAGTTGGGCTTCTCTAGGTCCATCTTGCTGGTGAACTCTTTGCCCACCTGGTAAAGCGCCTCAGTGGACCAGTCACCGAACCAGTTCAACACACACCTGCAGAACAAAAACAGTCAGTCCAACAAACAATTAACAACACATCGAAAACAAGTCCCGTTCCGTTCTAAGGGCTGTGTAAAGTGACAGTGCCGCTGATGTCGCACCTGTTGAAAAGAGCAGGTGATGTGGCCGCACGATCCTTCAGACCCTCTGATGATGGGTTCATGGTAAAGACCACATGCAGGTTCCTGATGACCTGACTCGTGAACCATTTGTAAAGCTCCTCGTGTGTGTCCAACATCAGCCCCTCTTTCTGCGCTCCTTCTTTGCACTGGGTCATCAGGGTGGCATATTCATCACCCTCGAACAGGCCGGGCACCTGCAGCGGCACACACACTTCAGAATTTCTAATAAAACACATGAACAGAGGACTGGTTCTTCATTCACACGGTGAAACGCACCTCTCCGTTAGCCAGCAGTGTGTTCATGCGCTCGAGGAAGCCAGAGTCCAGCACATTAGACTCGTCCATAATAAAGGCGATTTTCTCATTCTTGCATCCAGAGCGACGCAGGACTGTACGCAGGTCTTCATCAAAGTCCTCACCAGTGTATTTCCTGTGGACCTGTGATCACAGTTACAAAACATGAAAACACCTGAAGACCCTAAGCCCATCTGACAGTGATCAGTGCGGCACCAGGTGTTTTCAAAGTATTAATGTTAACCTTTATCTGATAGACACTGAGTCCGTTCATCCAGGCCACGAATCGAGACAGTGTTGTCTTTCCAGCACCGCTGACACCGATGAGGAGCAGATGACCCTGCGGCTGACGGAATATTCTAGAGAAAACATCAATAAAGCGTTACTGAGCGTCAACAGGGGGGCAGTGTGTTTTATCTAGCGCTTTCTGTACCTGTCGATTCTCAGCACGTGATCCAAAACCTCATTAAAGAGCACTAGAGGAACATCCAGCTCCTCCTCGTAGAACACCTTTAGCCGGGCCTTGACGTAATCACGCAACTCCTCCTGCTCCACAGGAACGTAGTCCTACAGGAGAACAGAAGAAGAACGGGTTACTCGTGGTAAGAGTTTACTGTGGTGACCTTCAGCAGTGCTGCGAGTCCGCTCACCTTTGACAGCCAGTTGCTGTACAGGATGGGTCGATTGAGGGCTTTATCACGGTCAATGTTGGGAAAGTGTTTAAGGGCCACAGTGTCGATGTTCTCATCAGTCCATCGTCTCTCCTCGTCCTCCACCAAACTGCCGGGAGAAGCAGTTCAACCACTGTACAGTTTTACTACAGTGATCATATGATGATTTTCAACTCACCGATCCTGGAAGAGTCGCAGAGCTTCATGAGCCCAGATACGAATGAGACCCTCCACAGGTAAGGTCTCCAGGGGCCGTAAGGCCTCAAAGATTCCTCTGACCCAGCGGGTCATCTCTCTCGGGGAGTAGATGTAGTGAGGCTGCGTGTCCTGAGTGAATCGCTCCTGTTTACATGAGACATTGTTTTAGCTTTAAGCAGTTTGTTCATCTGGCCTCGACTAGCATGATGTGTGTGTATTAACCTATGTGTAATACCTAAAACAACATACGCTTACAAAGTGTATGAGTTTAATGCAACAAATTAAAAAAACAAATCAAGCACGTCATAAACATTGCAGGTGCATGAAATGTTGGCATATTGTAACTTTGTATACACAAACCTGAGACATGGTGTAGAACTCCACCATGGCAGCGGTAAGAGGTTCTGCGAAGGTGCGGAGGGACGGGATGAGTCGCAGCATGGCTCGGTTGAAGGTGCCATAGATCTGGGTGAGGGAGGCGGGGCCGGGATAGTCCACGTACACGACCGGCACATGACGCAGAAACCTGCACACAGTCACACGCGCTCATGACGTCACTTGAACATCGCAGCAGCTCAAAACCGTTGATTTTCCTGCAATCAAATGAGAATCACACCTGTGAGAGAGCGGCTTTCTGCCAGGGTCTGTGGGGGGGTTACAGGCTCCAACAAACTGGATCCGCTCGAGTTTCACCCACGTCTGGTCTGAGGTGCGATAGAAGCCACCATGTTCCACCATCTACAGCCAACAAATACCATGTTAATATGAACGAACAAAGCTAAAAAACACAAGAGTTGCTCAAATCAGACCTGTCTGATGAAGGAGATGACCCGCTGCGTGCTGTATTTGTCCATGTCGGGCAGGTTGATTTCATCACAGAAGAGCACGAGCCATTTACCCAGCTGCACTGGAGCCAGAACCACACCGTTAGGAGTCCTGCGGTACTCGCAGTAATGATCAAACGTCTTCAAAAGAAGCTCTGGAGTTGTGGCACTAGAGAAGTTCAAACCCACGACCTGATGATAAAACGGTCACGTAATAATCATAAAAGGCAGTGACCCTTTACTGCAAATATATAAGGAGCTTTTCAAAACAACCGAATCATCATTTTCTTTCCCTCAGGGCACTTGACTCCATAATTGCAGCTATATTTTGGTTTGCAAACCCAGAAATTTACAGTGAACCCCAGTAACCAATTAAACAACTTTATGAGTCCTCACCTCCATGTCGGGTAGGGCTCTCAGGGCACTGAAGAGGGTCATGGTTTTGCCGGAGCCTGGCGGGCCACACAGCACCAGAGGCTTGTGCTCAGCCAGCCAGGTATAAAGAAGGGCTTCGTGACGCACCGTATCCAGAGTGGGCACAACCACATCGGGTGATGCCACCTTGTGTGTCTCCACCTCGATCTGAGGCACCTTACCCTGCCAGGATTGCCACTCACCAGTGATGCACACCTGACAGATTTCAGAGTTAGTGTCACATATTTACTCGCACACATTTAAACGCAAGCTGAGCTCTAAAAAATGAAAGCGGCACAAGTGTCCGTTCACACCTCATAGTCAATGATCGGCACGTTTGGCGCAGAAGGAAGTGACACGGTTGTGATGCGGCGAATGTATTCTCCAAGCTCCGCCCTCATCTTTAATCTGCTGTCACCAGAGAAGGACCATAGGACTGCATAGATGAGATATTTCTGTACAACACAAAACAAAACACAAATTACTCAAGAGTTACACGCAAACGTACAGCAAGAAACTTGTCTCTTGTGATTCCCAACCATTTCCAGCCTTTATTCTTGCATACCTGCATGTATTTCTCCAGCTGGTCAATGGGCATGGGGAAATCAGGGTGGTTGTTGTTGTACAGAGCGACATTGCGGCAGGCCTGATGTAGCATGGAGAAGAGGGAACCCAGCGAGCGCAGACGGGTGAAGTCCATGATGTGTTCCATCTTTGAGGCGTGTTCTAGGGCTTTGATCACCAGTCCTGTAGAGGTGAAATATGGCTGGAGTACAGCAGCAGCATCCCTCTGGATCTGTGGATTATACAGATCTGAGGTTAAACAGAGCCATGATAAACACACACAGACAAACAAATCACCTTAGCACAGCATTATATAACACAGAAGAGCAGAATCAAAAACCAAGAATCATCATAAAATATAGTGAGAGAAGTTTTTTCTCAGCATGCACTCATGCAAAGTTTCAATCCAATCCAATGATGATCCTTATTGTGAAGTATTGAATTGACATGACCCAGCCATAGTAATTATCTGACTTTAATCTCATTTTCTCAAACTGAACTGCTCTTTTTCTAATGACATTCTCACAAACCTGCAGCATAGGAGAGGCAGACTCTTCGCTCTCATCCTCCGTACTCTTCCTCATGCGCTGGGCCTCGTCCTCACCCTCATCCAGCGGGATGCTGCGCAGACGTGCCAGGAAATTATTGAAGATCATGTCTGTGCTGAGAACATCTTCACTAAACCAAACCATCCCGCAGCGAGAAACAGTGGCCAGTGTGGCGTATTTCAGGTCCTGCACCTCAAACATGACACGAACCTGTGTGATCAGAGCAGTGACATCATCATTCAAGCCAACACTTCACATCTGCTAGAAAACGCTTGACTAAAAGTGATTCCGTACATTTGGCGGCAGGCTGAGACGCTCTCCGTTGGGGAGTGTCAGCAGTTTGTTGTCATCCAGCACAGAGTTTAGATTCTCCACCCACTCAGGATCCACATCACCATCAAAGATAATCCACTGCCTCTTCTGTAGCTCTCCACGAACGTTATCAATAATCCTTAACAAAACACACAAACATTATCAGTAATCCTGAACACACACGCAGTTTTCATGCGTGTTACCATCACAGAATACCTGATCAGTGTTTCTTATGAACATAAAACAGATTTTTTCTTAATGTTCTTAGTTTCTGTTGTTTTAGAGAACTGCACAGCCATGTGAGGTTAATTTGAGCCATTTTGCTTTCTCAGTCACATAGTGTAAACGCAGTTTAAAACAGTTTAATCATGCAAGTAAATGTGCACAAGAGAATACATTTCACTAGACTCACTTCCTGAGCACATGTGTGAAGAGTCCATCGGTCCACTCGCGGGTGTTAGGGTCCAGCGTTCCGTACAGGTGGTCTTTGCTGATGGCTTTGGGGTCGATGATGTGAGCGACACCCTCCACCCCCTCCAGCCTCTCCAGAGCTTTGAGCAGAACCCTCCAGGCCATGGTCTTACCACTGCCCGACGGCCCGACCATCATCAGCCCGTGATTGATCTGGGTGATCTGATACAGCTGCAGAACCTAAAGGTGAAAGAAACAGATCTACACTTAAAAAAAGAATAATATGTAATCAAATGTGTATGTATATCAAATCCAGCGCCGAGGAACAAATGCTGACATAGAACGGTTCTTACCTTCTCCACCCACATGCTGCCCACATCATCACCGTCTCCGTACGTAAGGTACATCTCTGCACAGACCTTCTTCAGCTCCTCTCGAAGCGCCGTCATCTCGCCACGCATGTACTGCACGCCAGGAAACACGTCTGACAGCAGACTGAAGAGCAGAGGAATGTCTTCAGCGACCAGCTTCGGCACCATCGTCTCACAGACGCTCTGGATCAGAATCTGACAGAAAACACGATTTAATCTTCTGACCATGCCCGCTCGTATCCAACCGTCCCCACCAAACAGAGCCTCAATCGCTCAGAACATCCTGCTCTAATTACAGGAGTAAAATGTGTTTTACGGCTGCTGTCTGATTTTTACCTCCTGCTCTGGAAGGTTCTCAGCGATCTCATTCTCATCCACATCTTCACCTCTTTCACGCTTTTCTCGTTTGATTTTCTGGATGCGTTCTCTCTTCACGTTGCCGGCACTGATCAGCACGCTCTTGAGCGCGCGCAGACCGAAATCATAGTGAGACTGAGAGGACAGCTGCTCGTCACACAGCCTGAAACCAGAAATGATGACAGTTACTGCCAGTGTTTCACTAACCATACTCCACTATACTCAAATATATCTGCTTATGACAACAGGACACAGTTCACGTGCTCATCAGAGACGACTGACGTACTTAAAGAAGGGGACGATCTTCTTGGCCAGGATCTCGGCGGTGCGGAAGCCCTGCGAGTACAGCATGACCTGAGCAATCAGCTGCCGGTCGGGTTTGGTCATGGCTAAACTCCTGAAGAGCTTCTTTAGGTTATCGGGAAGGTTGGAACGTCCGGCATAACCAGGATTCATGGTGATAAAGATGGCCATCTCAGGACTGACCTTCACCTGCTTGTTCAGTAGCTCTGTGGTGATGGACACACCTGGGCAAACACACACACAGATGTAAAACAAACACTATTCCACAATCTTACACCAAAACACTGAAGCAGACTTTGAACAGACTGTAGGGTTTACTGTGACTGTCCAAACACATCACTATGATGTTTTAACAACACATTCCTACACTCCTCTGCAGTACGTACTGCGGTCTCTGTTGGGGTTGCTGTGTTCTTTCAGGGCCACTTGAATGTACTGAACCTGCTGCGACACAGCAGACAGCATGCGCTCCTCCAGACGGTTAAACTCATCAAAACAACCCCACGCACCCACCTGACACAGACCCACAAAGATACGGCCCATTGCCTGCAAGACACACAATTACAAAATGAAATCCTGCACAGGAAACATGAGTTTAGCCCAGTCCAGTGAAATACACTTAGATACATACCTGGAAGTCAAAGGTCTCATCACAGTTGAAGACCAGCACAAAACGGCCTAGCTGGTGACCCAGAGCCTTGACAGATTCGGTCTTTCCTGTTCCAGCAGGACCTGCAGAAGAAGAAACACACTCACCTCACATCCATCAACAGCTGCATGTTGTCCTGTCATACCAGCAAAAGATTTAAAACACCAACTTAAAAACGGTACTGACCGAAGGGCGACCCTCCCAGACGGGCCTCCAGAGCCTGCGTCATGGTGAGGTAACAGCGGTCGGTCAGGGGCGTCTGCACGAGCTTCTCCTGAACACCCAGGTACTCAAAGCCGTAGTTGAACTTGGCGTTGGCCATCTGAATGGAGAGCTGCTGCAGGACATCCATTTGCTTGGGGTCAAAGTAGAAGCGCATCTGACTAAGCCACTCGAACGATTTGGGGTTGTCAATCTTGTTTTCATCAGAGTTCTAGTGACATCCCTCTGGTGGACCAACTCTGTGATCTAAAAAAAATAAAAGGACAAAAAAAAGTATCGTGACAAGCACATTAACTGCATCACTGAACAGACAGGGTTGATGAGGGAAGTAATTGTACTGATGCCAGTGGTGGGCAGTGATTGGTCAGGCTGTATCACTGCTTCTATTCATAAAGACAGCAAGAGGAGGAAAACTCTTCTGCCCACATATTTTTTCCCAAATTACATGAATAAATTAAAGAGAGTGCATCCAGAACACTTTCTGCACCGCCACTCAGCTGTCCCAGAGACACGGTGCAGGAATGCTTTAGCACATTCACGCAGTATCTAAAGCTGACACAATGAGGTTCTGACCAGATGTTCAAGTTTCTTGCGGCGTAGCGGCGGCTGCTCCATCAAAACAGTGTCAGCCAGCAGGTTGAGCGTCGCCTCCACGTTGGCCAGCACTGACTGCAGGGGTGCCATGTTCCCACCTCCTGCAATCGTGGTTAGAGCGTTCTCCACATTCTCTGACCAATCGATCTGGGTGGACAGAACCACCAGCTGTGCCTGAACAGAGCAAACAGATTTAAAGTTCATGTTAAAAAAATAACAGTTCTGTTCTTTACAGACTGTCTTCAGAAGGCTGGTCACCTGGTATTGGTCAATCCAGTTGATGTAGGTGCTCAGATCGATGGCGGTGCCCTTGTTAAAGGCACCCACCTCAGTGACCGACTCGGCCAGCAGTTTGGCCAGCGTGACTCTCATCTCACGCTCCACCAGTGTTAGCCATTCGTTGATCTTCGGATGCTCTGTGATGGACACCGGAGTTTTGAAGAGCACCTGCAAAAAAATAATTCACAATGAAAGACCAACACGATTTTATACTGGTTTTCGATGAAATGTCTGATATCATAAGAATGAATTTCAGGAGAGGTCTCTGTACCTCTTCTCCCTCTCGAGATGAAATGCCCAGGACCTCTGTGTTGTCATCGTTCAGAAGGATGCTGGAAACTCCAGCAAACATTTTCTTGAAGTGTTTCTGCAGTTTAGCCGTTCTTACTGTTGCCAATAATCTCCAGCAGATCTTCATCACCAACAAAGTAGAACCTAAAAGAAGTAATGAACAGTAATGAACAGAGTTAGCCGAGTAAAAAAACGCAAATTAAACACTGAGGTCGGAGCCTTTGGCTGTGTGGACAGTGCTTCAGACACGTAGCGCAACTGCGCTTCGGGAGACCAGAGTTCGAGTCATGGCTCGGCGTCCTTTCCCGGTCCCCCTACCCTCTCTCTCCTCCCCTATCACTTCCTGTCTCACTTTACTATCACTTACTAACACTGAGGTGTGAGCAAATAAAGAGAGTTCTGAGAGGGGAAACTGAAACAGAAAGTGTCTGAAGTCGAGCTTGTGCCGTTACCTGGGGAAAGACGAGCGCTCTCTCTCCAGATACTCTCCCAAAGCTTTCTGAATCTTCCCCAGCAGATCAGCAAGTCTTTCCAATGACCTCTGAACCCCTTGAATGTTAAGGACATCCATGACCAGCGGAGACTTCGTGACCTTTTTCATCAGAGCCAGAAACTCTGTGCTGATGCTGTACAAACAAATACACATGTTAGTTTCAGTACATAAACAAGTGTTTGTAATCCAAGTGTTGTACCGCTCACCTCTGGAAGCGCTGCGTCTCCACCGGAAGGAGATGTTTGATGTCCGCACTTCCTGTGAAAATGCCTTCCAGATAAACCCAGCGACGTTGCACATCAATCCACACGTCAAACAGAGCCATGATGCGGTTGAGCTTATCCTCCCAGCTCAGGGCATCTTCCTCAAACACCTAAAGAAAAGACAGAAATAACGACGTTAACAACAAACACGTCGCAAATGTCATAAAGACATTTACACTATTATGAATCCAATGATGTTTTAAATTAATGAAAAAATAATGCAAATTATGACATGAATCAAATGTTCCTTGATTCTTTAGACTAATAAGAGTCTATTGAACTCGTACATCACAAATTTTGGAAACAATCTCAACTTCTACTTCTATAACTGTGACATTGTTGCTCGCCAGCGATTAACTCGTGGTGATTTGAGCACAGATCGGTTTTCTTTGTGTGTCACATGATCGCTTAACCATCACGTGACAAATAATGATTATCTGTATTCGTAAAGATAAAAACTATACAATAACATGATTGCTTTGTGAGAAAACAGTCCCCTATCTGACAGCACGAGGAGAGAGAAAATAGAACATTTAAAGAATAAACATTGGTGCGAAAAATGTTTTTTTCAGTCAAAAATTGAGACAGCAGCTCAAATTCAGAAAAAGAAAGCCAGAAGTGATTCACCCTCAAACACGGCTCCATTAACTTAACTACATCTGAACGGCTTTTAATGCAATCATTTTCTTCTAAAATGAGTCTTTAAAGAAAGGCATTTTGTGTTTAAAGAAGAAATTTTCAGACCTTGTAATAAGGAGAGAGTTTCATGGCAGACACACTGTTTATGTGCTCCTTGACTTTGTTAAAGAGATCGTCCCAGCCACGGATCAGACGGCACTTATTCTGATAGTTGACCAGATCCAGCTCGTACGAGTTCCACACCTCTCGAATCTGTAGTTTGGGAAACAGTTTGAACATCACACAAGCACTTTCCACACAAAAAGTTTTTATAGACTGAATAATTGAGAGGTCAAGATTTCTAGATTAGAGAACCTGTTTAAGAAACTCCTCAAGAGCCATCTCTCCCTGAGCTACTAGCAGCACATCCTTCACCACCATTTCATTCTTCTGCAGGTCAACATCCCAGATCTGACCCAGACTCAGTTCTGACAGAACCCAGTTAACATGCAGCCGTTTCATTAACTGCTTCCAGTGACGGTCCTTCAGCGCCTCTGACTTCAGTTCAATCACTAACATGTTGACCTGGGGAGCAGATGAAGGTGTTTACGTGGACAGTCATGAATATACACCGAGTGTAACCGAACGTTTTGCTCTGACGTGGCTCACCTTCATGTATCCTTTGAGGAGTCTCTGCACATACTCATATGAAGCGTATTGTCGCAGACGAGCTGGGAAGTTCTTCAGCTGGTTAAGGAGAGCGTCTAAACTCTGACGCAGCTGTAAGAAACATGACCGTTCAGTCAGCGAAACCAACCCTACCATAAGATGATGTGAAACAAGATGGCAGGAGCGTCACTCACCTTGCGTGGCTGCACAGATACCCATGGCTGCTCCTTCATTTGGTCAATTTGCTCCCAGACTTTCGACAGCTCAGACCAAACGCCTTTTAGATCCTGCAGTTCCTCCAGCGCGACCTGAAAAACCACTTACACTTAAATTACATCTGTGCATATACCCTTTGAACACTTAAGTTACAGGTTACAGAGCTGAAGAGGTCACCTGAACTCTCTCCTCACTGCTGCTCAGAAGACCAGTATCTGTCAGCTCCAGCGCTTCTTTGGCCTTCGCACATTTCTCTCGGTCATCCTTCAGTCGGCCAAATTTGCCCTCGTAGATGGTGAGGGACTGCAACGCCTCCTCCGGACGCAGACTTCCCTACAACGACAAACGGAAGAGAACTCTGTAAAGATCTTGGGTCAACTCTCAAAAGCTGTCGTAAAACAGCATGAGCTGGTTTTTGTCCATCTGAACGTACGGCCACTGGTTTGGTCTTCTCCCAGTCTGAGAGCAGGTCCGTGGTGCGGTTCTCCACCGCGCGGTCCTCTTGAACAATCTTCATCTGTAGGTTGGCCACCTGCTGTTGGATGGCTGTGTCTTTGCGTTTCATGATGTCGCTGAAGGCGCCCCACTCGCCCTCGATGTTATCGATGTACAGCCACGAGGGGGGGAACTGGAAGCGCTGCTTTTCCAGAAGACGCTGGCCATTGCGGAACAGCTACATGGGAAGGGATGACATTAATCCTGTTTTCTCCACTGAAATAATCTTAAGAATCGAAATGGTAGATTATACTCACGTCTACTTGCTTTTCGAACTGTTTGATCTTGCGTTTGAGGGTCTGCACATACGTGATGAAGGTCACAGCATCGGAGGTGCTCGCCGTGTCCACCGAATGTTGCTCCAGTTCTTGTCGGGACTAAAAGATGAAAAAGAAGCTCAGACAAACCCACACAAACAGACGAACACGCCATGTCCGATTAGAAAAAAGCTGCGCAAATACCTTGGAGATCTGGGAGTGGAAGTCCTGCATGTTGTTACCCAACATCTGTCCAAACTTACTGAGCACCTCCTTATGCCACGAGTCATACTTAAGATTCACCTTTGACTGAACCTAAATGATGGACGTCAAAGACCAACATTAACTAGTTACAGACACATCAGAAACATCAGATTAAGATTAGGTGGTGGATCTGACCTTGCCATAGTCTATAATGACAGGTCCAAACTCTTTCCTGGTCTCTGCATTGTCAAACGTGCCACGAGCTTTCCGGATCTGCACCAGAAGCGCCTGCCACTTGGTAAGATCTTCTCCCAGACGGTTATAAATGTTCTCAGGCTGCATGTCCCACAGGCACTGATACTGCAGCCACACCTGATGGACAAATTGGAGTCAGTCTCCACAAAAGTGCATTTTACATGAGGAACGCTCATGATTAAAAGGCCCAATCAGAGGGAAGAAACATTACCTTGACATACTGCTCCACCTCAGAGACATTTTCCTTCACTGCATTATAAGCCTCCTCCAGCGCAGCCGGACCATCAGGCATTCGGGTCAGTGCGTTTCTATAGAACTTCTCTTCCTCAGATAACTCGTAGTGAACGCCGACCTGTTAAAACAGCACAAGTTAACAGACACGCCACCACAGACGCCTCCAAAGTAAATGCTGATTAAGGCTCATGCTGACCTGATATCTCTGGCTCTGGATTCTGGGCAGAGATAGAATGACCATCTTCCAGGCAAACATCTCCTGGTAGAGTCTGTAGCGGCAGTCTTCAATCGGAGGGTTCAGATAGATGACTTGGTTTGTGATTCTTAATTCGTGAATAATGTTCTGTTTGTTTGGACAGAAAAGTCAGCGTTGAGTTTTGAGTAATAAAACTTGCCTTCATGGTATAAAGACATGAATAATGGATTACTTAAACAATGTGCAATGTGTAAATTTTAGCAGCCTCTAGCGGTGAAGTTGCAAATTGCGACTGACGACCCAGTTCACCGAGCACATGGAGCAGATATGGTGGCAGACACAGAACAAACATGTCATTGTCTGAGACAGCAGAGTACAGCCAGTCAATCAAGGTGGATTTCATACAAAGGTGAATTAATTCAGTTCTACAAAATTTTTACCCGAATTTAAAAGAGCTCGCTTCTTGCATACATATAAACTGATACTGGGATAAACTGATAAAAATTAAAACATTTTACAAAAGACCCTTTACGTTTTAACAAATTGGTGTAATATTGCATATTTTGTTTTTTCACAATACTGTGATAAATAGACAAAAAAATCTGATTTTAATCATTTTTAATAGTGTAATTTTTTAAAATAGTTTTATTTAGGATCTGTTTGGTTTAAGAACCAACAGAAAGTTTCTTTTGATTCCACTAGGTGGCAGTAAACAGGGAAAAGAATTGATTGTTGATTACACCTTCCAAGCAAAAGTTATTTAGCTTTAAAATAAATATGACGACCTCCACTGACCCACCGATGGGTCCAGAGCTGAAGAGGTTTAGGAATTATATTTACTTAATCATTTAGTAAACTGATATGTTATTGCAAATATTATTGTTACTTGTTCTTAACAACATATATGTGATGAAAACGTGTGATGAAACTCGCTCTGCAGAGCAGTTTTTTTTAGGGCTACTGTAGAAACATGGTGGTGCAAAATAGCACCTTCCATGTTAGGAAATGGCTCAATCTAAGTTAATAAAAACAGTTTATTATGTAAGGTCTTTACACACCTCTGGAAACAGTTCTGAATATTATATTGCATTTCTGTTAATAGATCTCTTTAAATATTACACATTGCACCCTTTAAAAAAATTCAACATCCACTGCCTTGAGTTGTTTTAATCATTGGGGTATTTTAAATTAATATGTTTTTGAATCATTTTTTACACTCCCAGGATCTAAAGGTGACGTTTCTACAGTCATTTACAGTACCTTGATCTTTGGTTCTCCTCCAGGTTTGTGGCTGACTTGAGGAGCTTCAGTGTCCATGTCCACATCGGCCTTGTCCTCCATCTGTCCCCTGAGAACCTGCGTCCAGGCCTTGAGTCCCGCCTGCAGACGCACACCCAGGATCCGCTCGATCTGTGAAGAAAACACACTTGAAGTATGGACCATGTAGATCGTTTACATTTTAGCAAAGTCACGTATACAAACGTGACTCTCTGGCTAGTCGTGTGCTCATCAAATCACCTCAATGTCCAGTTTATTGACCCAAATGGGCAGATTGGAGTAGGAATGCAAGTTAAGGTCATCAACAGCTTTCTGAATACGGTTGAGAATCTCCGTGAAGGTCTTGTTGTCGTACATGCAGGTCTCAAGTGAGCGCACCTCCAAATCAATCTTCTCCTCGATCAGTAAAAGATCATCCACCTAGAGTCAAAAGAGTCAAACATACACATTACATCACCATCAAGAGGAAACAAGACAATGATGGTAGCGGTCAAACAATAAAAAAGGTGTTGTTGGTCAACCTTTTCTTGGAAGTTAAAGACCGTTTCAGCCAGACGCTGGACATAAGGGTCGAGCTTGTAAGACTCCCAGACCAGAGAAATGCCCTCCGTGACGAGAGCCTGCACTTCTTTCTTCAGACCGGCCACCAGCAGCGAGATGGACGTCCTCTCCTCCACCTTCTCACAGGTGCGCTCGTACGTGCGGACGCTCTCGATGAGCGAAATGGCAAAGGGATACAGCTGATTGGCCTGATGGGCTTTGTTGACGATAGCCAGTGGCACGCGGAAACTCAGCCACTTCAAGTTGCGCACTTCTTTCGAGAGCGTGATAATCTCCGGCAAGAAGTTGACTTTCAACTTTAGCACGGTTCCTGTGCGGCCGCGAGCACGGGTGTTCTCGATGGTGAAAATGCGACCTGACACGCCCAGATTGCGCTGCTGGACCTTTCGAGCCCAGTCGTCAAAAATTTCCTGCGTGTTCAGCTTGGCACGGAAACTGTCGCCGTCCTGCTTGAGCTTTAGACCCTCGACATGATTCTCCCAGCCCTTCCCAAGAACATCCTCCACGCGCTTCATGTAGGCCGTCAGCTGTCGATCAATCTGTTTGGCCCAGATAATTGAGCCGGAAACGGGAGGCAGATCTCGCACGTGGCTCATCTTACACGACTGACTCTGAGGGTATTGAACTTTAAACTTATCGTGCAAAGACTCTATGTCATCTTTGACGCGCTGGATGAGCTGCGTCTGGTACTCACGGATGGCTCCGCGAATGTGCGGACGGACAAAGAGGGCATTGAACCGGGAGAATATACGGAACATCTCGTTGGCGTTTTTGGCAGTGCCCAGCTGGTCCCGCAGACGCGCCGTAATGCGGGTCTCTACGCGATCGATGCGTTCATCGTAGCGTTTCATGGCTGCCTCCCAGGCCTCCATTCCCTCCTTCGAGACGTCCAATCCATCGACTTCTTTCACATTTTCATAGGCCAGATTGACTTCCTCGATGGCATTAGCATCTGCAGCATCAAAGAGAACCTCCGCCACCTTCATGTCGGGGGGCTCAGCAGTCTCACCCTGAGCATGCTGGGGAACAGCAGACACCTGCAAATAAGAATGCACAGAAACTCTGTATGATTATACACACACACACACACACACACACACACGAGAGCCACTAAAACTTGATTTAAGACAATACATTAGTAGTATTTAGTTATTATTTTGTTAGCATAAAGCAGTGCTTTCCAAACCAGTCCTACACGGCCCCTTCCCAGGATGTTTTAGATCTCTCCCTATATGAAACACCTGATTCAGTTTTTTAGCTTGTTAGTGTGTTAATTAGGTAGACATTTACTACATTCTGGGAGGAAGCTAATGTGCTAAATCAGGTGTTTTATATAGTGAGGGATTTAAAACATCCTGGAAGTGGGTCACGTAGGACTGGTTTGGGAAACACTGGCATAAGATAAGGCAGATGTCTGACTTACAGTTTTTGTCAGACTGATAGCTCAACTGAATGCTATTGGCTAACCCATCAATCAGACCCACACCAACTTCAGTAGTCATAAATGAGCTTCATTCAGCCCATCATGAGTCCATTACTATCATGACACAGTACCTGAGGTCTCAGTACACGAACAATGACGGCTCTCAACTGCTCATGTTGGCGTCTAAAACGCCTCATGTGGTCCAGCCGGGCCTGAAGCTTACGATGAGCGGGGCTGAGACGCCACACCATCTTCAGATTCTCCTCTCGCTTCCTCTTCACAATGTCCCTCAGGAGCACTTGTAGTTTCTCATACTCATCCTCCCATGTCTGGAACACTTCAAAACACGCCACCATCACCTACAGAGCACAAAAGAGCATGATGCACGACCTACAGGTGCACTGCTGCAGAATGAATTCCTACCACGTCGGCATACCTTTTCAAATTCTTCATAGGCTACATGCATGAGCTTGCGAGTACCCAGGACTTTGAGGAGCTGCGAGCTGAGGTCTCTGGAGATGGCCTCCACCAGACGTAAAGCACGCTGGATGGGGTACTTTGTGTTTCGGATCTTGCGAAGGTGGGTGAAGATGGCCACCAGCGCCTGCCGGATCTTGTCGAGTTCAGTGGCTGAGAGTAGATCGTTGAGGGGAAAATCCTTCATCAGGGGGTTGTAATCGTTTACAGTCTCTACTGCCTGCTTCAACCCTGCAGAAACACACAGAGACAGTCCAATTTGGTTACAAACACAACATCATTAAGCATTACTTAATGTAATGCATGATGAGAAATCTCACCGGTGTCTGTGTCGAAGCTGACTGTGGCATGGAAACGTTTGCCGTGCTTCAGGATGTCCAGTGTGAGCAAGACCTCCGGACTCTCACGCTTCTCCTGAATACGGTTGAGAGCACGTTCAAGGTTGAGCCAGAAGCTGATCTCCTGTAGGGCGGTCCCGGAGGCCGGGTCACGGTCCAGTTTAGTGACCTGCGAGAAGAAGAGTTAACAGGTTCACAACAGCAGTAGAGTATCTCAAGTCGGATCCTATCTAACATGATGGTTACAGTTAAGAAAAGCGGTGCGCAGAACCTTCTGGATTTCTCTGATCCAACGATTGACTCCAGACTGCAGCTGGTTCAGGAAGGTCGGGTCCTCCACTTTATCACCAAAGTCAGTGACCTTGGGTTTCTCTCCTCGCTCGTAGCACTGCTTGGCCACATTTGTGATGATAGGGTTGATGAGCAGACTGATCTCTGGGATCTCAATGTTCTGTTGGAGGTGCAGTAACCCCATCTCCAACTCGGCAATCTTCTTCTCCACTGAGGGAGCCATTTTATCTCCATCTCTGAAGAAAAATATGCAGAAATACGCATATATTTATATACGCACAGAAAACACACCAGACGAGTTTGTATTGCAGACACAAGGGAATGTTACCTGTCTGCTTTGCCAGACTCTCGAATGTAGGATTTGAAGTATGGAGAAACGGCATTACTGATGAAAGAATGAAGCGTCTCATAGGGTGAATCCTCACTGAGCGTCAGAACTCGCACCTGAGTTGAGATAGGTTTGTCTGCGTCGATGACTCCTGTTCTCTTGATCAAAGCAAGGCTGAAAGACATTAATCTCTGTTAGTCACAAATTAACAACAGTAAATGCATGTTTGTCCTAATGGCATGCCAGATTTTATGGCAAAACCAAATATATATATATATACACACATTATTGGTCAACTTTTCACATCTAAATGATCTTAAAATCTAAACTATAGGCCTGTCAAAAACGAAAAAAACTGGCATAGGGCACATGGTGTTCCCTTCATTAACAATGATTCATTACCTGTTTGATTTGAGCCCATAATGGATGTCAATGCTGACGCTGTATGAAATGGCCTCCCTCTCCTCCTCTCCTTCATCACCAACATCCTCTGCAGGATAAATCACATGCCCATTTAAAACAACTGATGTTATTAAAACAATAAAGAGTTATTTTAACCACCTTCAAGAATCAGCTAAAGACTCTTTCATCATCACCCAACCATCTGCTTCTTTCCCCCATTCTTTCCTCAACACTTAACCTTATACTAACACTTACTGTTGATTTTTTCCCCTATTCTTCTCCTATTCTTCTCCTATTCTATAAAAACCCTGACACGTATACCATGTTTCACTGCACTTAAACTTTTTTGCTCTTTTATTGGTTCTTATGTATAACTCACTTGTACGTTGCTCTGGATAAAATTGTCTTCCAAATCACAAAATGTAAATGTTATTTGAAATAACTATTAAGGAATCAATGTAAACATTCACAGATAAGCAGAGAATGAACAGTGTGTCTGTGTCATGTGCCTGCATCAGTACAGACGTCACAGAGATCCGATGTGATCTGTGATGTGATCTGCAGTGCACCAAACTCGCCCTAAACGCACACACATCAGATTAAACCCGCTTTCATAACTATATTCATTATCTTCGTGATATCTTCTTGAATTTATTACTGAACTTTCATCTTGACACAAACAACACAAACTGGGTGCGGTTACACAAACATTGCGTATCAAACAATACAGCATGATTTGTTATATAATAAACAGCGCAGACAGGCTTCACGTAAATATCGCCCATTCTTCGTTAGTATTCGTGATGTGTACGTTTGTGTTTAAGCCTTACGGAGCGTTTAATTCTTCATTTTAATTACGTCATGTGACGGTTTCACCTTTAAGCGCGCTCCTTTCCACTAGAATTGAGTGAATCTGGGGATCTGACAGGAATTTCCTCATCTGCTCGAGGGCGCTCTTCTCTTCCAGCGCGCTCTCGAGGGCCGCGGGCACGTCCCCGCCATCCTCCAGAAGCAGCGGAACGAGCTTACGGATGTGTTTCTGCAGAACAGACGCGTCTGCTACCGTCTGTACGGCCGCAGAAACCTCTATTCCGCCACCGCTGTCGTCTCCTCCGCCACCGTCAGACATTTCCACCGCAAATCAATCACAATAAAGCGACGATTAAAGTGAAGAGAGTATGAGTTCTATCACGGCCACTGACACAGCACCGTAATGACCAGCGCCCAACGCAGCCGGAATCTTTATTGTCAAAGGAATTGTGGGATGTGTAGTTTTTTACAAGATGAGCGTAATGAATACTCAAGACAAGAGAACTACAATACCCAGACACACAGCGCAAGCGTCGGCTGACTGTCTCTGTCTCTCTCTCTCTCTCTCTCTCTCTCTCTCTCTCTGTCTCTCTCTCTCTCTCTCTCTCTTTTCTGCTGCATTATGTCATTTATAGATACAGGCGCATTGAACTAATAATGTCATCAGTTGTTGATCTAACAAGACTCGAGTGTTTGTCTGTTACTGTCAAATGAAACAATAAAGAAGCAGAATCTACTTACAGGCCAGTTTAATATGAAAACATAGCCAGTTGTTTCAGCGGCTCTTGTAGGTTGGAACTTTAGGTTAGGATTATATTGGGCCTTATTATAACTAAGTCCACTAGTTTAACCATTACAACATATTATTGATTAAACAGGCCACAGTCTGAGATAGCTGAAACCTCCCGCGACACCACGAGAGCACAAACAGATTTTTATTTATTTTTTTATTATCATGTTTTCATGACTTCGGTATAAGTGCATATATAACATTCATTTAACTTTCTGTGTCAGTGGCTGCGCTCATGTAACAGAGACGAGTGAGTGTGTGCGTGTGCGCGTGCGTGTGTGTGTGTGTGTTAAGGTTTGTTGCTGCTCCCCACAGGACGGTTTACAGTTCCTGTCACACAAGATGCAAAGAAAGTCAAAGAAAGATAAGGTAACGCGTTTATTTCTCACCTATCTGTGTCTGTTTGTCTCAATGTCAGTATGATTTTTTCTTCATTGTGTTTTCAGCCTGTGAGGTCCAGCAGAAGCAAACAACATGAAGACGAACAGAATTCTGAAAAACAAGTAAATATTGATCTTTACTTGGTGACACTACACTACATGTGTTTTCCGTTATAGTTGGAGACATAAGATATGAAACCTGCTATTACTTTTAGTTTTATGGTTTTGTATTTACATCTATAAACACAAATGACTTTTATTGAGATGAACATTATGGATGTCAGGTTCTGTACTATGACAAACTTAGTGCCACTGAAAAACTTTTGCTCAGTAAAATAAACATTGTTAATACTGACATAAATAAGAGCATGTGTTAAACTGAACAATCCTGTTCAAAACATCTAATGGATACAGTGCAAAGTGGATTGTGTGAAGAGTGAGACTCCTGCAGCCTCTCGTTTAAATAAATGAATCAGGGTTCTAAAGGGAACCTGCTCTGTGAATCTCATTTCCAAAGAGCTCGAATAAAAGAAGAGGTTCCAGTACACCCCCCAGCACACAGCTGCTGCGTGTGAAACATGCCACGACTCGGAGCGATCTGAAGAAACACCGCAGACTGAGCGCCTCCTGTTTCCCCATCAGCATCAACAGAGAACTTCTGACACTGTCCCATCTGAAAGGTACACAAACCATGTGACAGTCTTTTGTCTAAACATTGATGTAGCTGGATTCTGTCTGACATCTTGAGTATTCATTCTGCTAAAAACAAATAATGTGTTGCTTGAATACAACTGTAAGTCACTTTGGATAAAAGCATTTGTCAAATGCATACATGAAAATGTAAGCATCTTCTGTGTGTCAAACAGAGCATTCGTACTGTAAGAATAATGAAGCATATTCAGAGGGTTATAAAGCTTTGGGATTTTAGTGTCAGTGTGTTCAGGCTTTAAACGGATGGTGCATGAGGATTGGTGTCTTTTTCTTAATGAACAGGATGTAAAGTGATGCATAATTTAGACCTCAGCGGATACAAATGAATGTTGACCCTGAATCTCAGTGATACATTATCCTCCTGCTCGTGTACAAACAAAACCAACAGCATCTGTTTCAAAACAAGAACAAATGATGTCTGAAGTCCAAGAAAATTACAGTGAGAATACACCTCAAACAAGACTATCTAATAGAAATAAGAATAATAATGGATTTTATTGACTCTAAAACGCTGCAGTTTTCTGGTGAGATTGGACATCTTAATGTATAGAGTGTTGTTGATTTATGACGCATGGATTATAAACTCATATTTCGAAGAACATGAATGTGTGTGTTCTGTACGGTTACCTCCTGTAATAAAAACGTGTTCACTTTGAGATGCTAAAAAAGGGTTTTTTTTGCTTTATTATTATTACTTATGGTTGAATGGTCCAGCTACAGTCTTATAGACGCTTCTTCAGTCGGTAACGCTAATGGACTTTTTATGGTTTTTCTGCAAATGATTCATGTACATTCTGTTTCTTTCCTGTTTTTGGTGGAATTTTACACAATTTCTGAAGCTAATTTATGGTGTTGTTGTGTATCTCAGTGTTCTTCTTTCAGACACTGATGGGGCATGACAGCTTTATACCAGCGCTGCAGGGGCTTTGTGGCTCATTAGTCCCGCCTCTCTTTCTTTCTAACCAATAGCCATCCGCTTTGACGGGCAGTCTTATGATGTCAGCGCTCTTGGGTGCAGCAGACCAATCGGTTTCCTCCTCCCCGCTGACATCACTAAGCAGTTGGTTCCTCTAGCAGCAGCAGCAGCAGCTTCATTTCTGTTGAGCTTTTGTGTTAAAATGGAGGCGCGTGTCCTGCTGTAAGTGTGTTTAGATTCCGGCTGACATGCAGCTCATCTGAGGTAGAATGGGTGTAGATGCTCCTAATTCCAACGGGCCGTTCCCGCCCGTGGCTCTGATGCACTTCAGAGGTGAGTGAACGGACGGCTGTAATCATCTGATGCTCTGCTGGACATCATTTGTCATCATCATTCATTCACTGTCTTTATTCATCTGCTGTGAGCGATTGACTTTCATTTCACGTCTTTACAAACACTACACGAGAGAGAGAGAGAGAGAGAGAGAGAGAGAGAGAGAGAGCTTTAGTTTTACTGCCTTCTACCCATCCCCCTCTTCACTCCAGCCGTGATGTCACAGGAAGTGAGGTCACAGCTGTAGCAAGGCTGCTGTGTGTGTCTAGTGTTAAGCTCTGTTTCTACAGGAAAGAAGTTATGAATCATGCTAATCATTTTTGAATGTCCATTAAAGGTCTATGTTGTGTATTTTTAAAATGCTCTCTCTATATAAATACACAATATTTAATGGTTTGTAACAGTCTAGTGTTGTTGATGTGTGTGTGTACAGTAACATTGCATATTTATATATATTTTATAAACAGTTGAGATATTTAAGACTTTATTTGTGTGACTTGAAGTTTTCATTTTAAAATTTGTGCAAGTAATTTAAATGGATAATAATACTAATAATCCCCGTTTAAAATCACAATACTTACTGTTGGATTTTGTTTTGTGAGAAATCGAGAAGAATATGAGGCACTTAACCTCTGAGCATTCATGCAAAGTGTTTTTTATATTTGTCTGAACACTGGCTTAGGATAGAAAGTCAGACTTATTTCTGTTCCTGATGATCAGATTTCTCTATGAAAACATGTTTTTAAGTATCAGACGCTGACATGCCATTTGAAGGGTTAGTTTGGAGATCACATTTATTCATCTGATCTTTATGAAGTTGCACTGATGTTTGAAAGAGACACAATAGGTGCTGATGATGGGATGTTGTTGTTAGGAGACAGATGATGAATATAATAACTTTACATAGAGTTGAGTTGTGTTGTCAATGATTCCCATAATTCTGATGTAAACTTTATAAAAGGATAGTCTGTGTAGATGATGATCTTGAACTGGTTTTGCTGTTCATCTGTAGGTAACCGGTTACTCTGTTTCTGAACACATTTAGTTCATGAACTTCATAATAGCACTTCACTGGTCAAACATCCCATACATTCTCTGCTGTATCTATACTTCTTCTATAATTGTGTCCGTATATCAGCAAGTCCGGTCAAATGCTTGCTGCATTTCATTGTTCTTTGCACAATGAAGTCGAATGTAATGTAATGAAGATGGTGTTGTGTAGACGCAGTATGAACGGAGTTGTGCTATGATGTTTCAGATGTTCCTCCGGCCGAGCAGGAGAAGCTCTTCGTTCAGAAGTTACGTCAGTGCTGCGTTCTCTTTGATTTCCTCTCCGATCCTCTCAGTGATCTAAAATGGAAGGAGGTGAAACGAGCGGCGCTCAGCGAGATGGTCGAGTTCATCACCCACAATCGTAATGTCATCACGGAGCCCATTTACCCAGAGGTGGTGCACATGGTGAGTCACACAGCACTTCATGTGCTAGTCTCATATCAGTCGCTTGCTTTTATCTTATACAGCTCAATACAATGATGCTTCTGTTTCTCATCTGAACTCAGTGAGGTGTTTTAATTTAACCATGCTCAAGTTTTTTCTTTTCTACAAAAGAAAGTGAAGATCTGTTGAAATAAATGGGTGATTATGAACGCTGTCAGTGCATGTTAATAGATTGACTGTTTTGCTTTTGTGCACATGCGTAACAGTGTGTTTAAACGCATCATTCCTGCTGATATATACACACTGAGGGAAGATTGAAGCTTGTGTTTCCACTTCTGTTTTAGTTTGCAGTGAATATGTTCAGGACTCTTCCACCCTCATCCAACCCGACCGGAGCAGAATTTGACCCTGAGGAGGATGAACCCACTCTTGAAGCGGCGTGGCCTCATCTACAGGTGCCCATCGCATCACGATTGACCTGTCTGTTCACTGTCCGCTTCAAAATCAACACAACCACTGCCAGAACACACACACAATCATTGTGGACCGATATGTGCACAAATGAATGCAGATTATGATGATTGATGAAATGTTGCTGGTCTCT
Source organism: Beaufortia kweichowensis (assembly GCA_019155185.1). Lineage (NCBI taxonomy): Eukaryota > Metazoa > Chordata > Actinopteri > Cypriniformes > Gastromyzontidae > Beaufortia > Beaufortia kweichowensis. The sequence goes on along the minus strand of CM032805.1, from coordinate 17,867,863 downwards.
CGCTGTACTCACAGCGACATCCTAATAATCACAATAGTAAAGAGTTTTATTAGTAATAAATCCAATAAAGTTTCACTTGTTGTCTTGCAGTTGGTGTACGAGTTTTTTTTGAGGTTTCTCGAGTCTCCAGATTTTCAGCCAAATGTTGCAAAGAAGTTCATTGACCAAAAGTTTGTAATGCAGGTAATTCTGGAAAATGACTTTCACTGTTAATAATAAAGTGTGAATTATGAGTCGATTTGAGTGTGAACTGCTGTTTCTGTTTCAGCTTCTGGAGTTGTTTGACAGTGAGGATCCGCGAGAAAGAGACTTCTTGAAAACCACGCTGCACCGCATATACGGCAAGTTTCTTGGACTGCGAGCTTATATCAGAAAGCAGATTAATAACATATTTTACAGGTGAGTCGTGTCTTCTCTTTGATTTTAGAGTATCAGGAGTTTTCAAACTTTACACTCCTCGAGCTGTTGTGAAGAATAATTCAAACAGGTTTGCTGTGTTTGTGCAGGTTTATATATGAGACTGAACATCACAATGGAATCGCTGAATTACTGGAGATCCTGGGGAGGTAAAACATTGATAAATCTCACGTGTGATGTGTATATAATCTATAATCTGCAGCCGTTTCTCTTCTGTCGGACAGTATCATCAATGGTTTCGCTTTACCATTAAAAGAAGAACACAAGATCTTCCTGCTGAAGGTTTTATTGCCGCTTCACAAAGTCAAGTGTTTAAGTGTCTATCATCCTCAGGTAAATAACATTACACATCATCATCTGCAGACACGTTCATTAGACATTAAAGTTCATGTGCGTTTGGTGATGTTTTCTCTCTAGTTGGCGTACTGTGTGGTTCAGTTTCTGGAGAAGGACAGTACGCTTACAGAGCCGGTGAGATGTTATTTTTAGACAGTTTAGAGCGGATGATGCGGAGAGCTGATGTCATTGAAGCGGTGTGCATGTTGTCTGTGTTGTGTGTAGGTGGTCATGGCTCTTCTTAAGTACTGGCCCAAGACTCACAGTCCAAAGGAGGTGATGTTCCTGAATGAACTGGAGGAGATTCTGGATGTGATCGAGCCCTCAGAGTTCGTGAAAGTGATGGAGCCGTTGTTCAGACAGTTAGCCAAGTGCGTTTCCAGCCCTCACTTTCAGGTGAGCGATCGACTGACGCAACCTACACGAGACTTGAGCGATGAGCCCCGACGTGACGTGTGTTTGATGTGTGACAGGTGGCTGAGAGAGCGCTCTATTACTGGAATAATGAATACATCATGAGTCTGATCAGTGACAACGCCGCCAGGATTTTACCCATCATGTTTCCTGCGCTTTACCGCAACTCCAAGAGTCACTGGAACAAGTACGACATCTGCTTCAACACTTCCCATCATGTTGATTGTGTGCTAGTCTTGATTCATGTTACTTCATTTCCTGTGTGAGGTATACTGTATATGATGTCATACACACATCACTTCTTTGTTTTGGTTCTTGAATAAGCAGTAAAGATGAATGATATGAGCAGGTGTTTATTCTGGCGTCCTGCAGTGAATAACAATAAAGACATTACAGACGGTCTGTGTTCTCAAACTGAAAGTGTTTTCAGAGTAATTCACGCAGAAATTACAAGTTTGTGTCTTAAAGATGCTAAAGTGAATGTCTGATCTTCTCTGTAGGACTATTCACGGTTTGATCTACAACGCTCTAAAGCTTTTCATGGAGATGAATCAGAAGCTGTTTGATGACTGCACGCAACAGTTCAGAGCAGAGAAAAACAAGTCAGTCTGACCGTCAAATCAAATCAAATGCATTTCATTTGTCTTTACCATACAAATGCTGATTGTGATTTCAGAGAGAAAGTGAAGTTAAAAGAAAGAGAAGAAGCTTGGATAAAGATCGAGAATCTGGCCAAGTCAAACCCACAGGTGAGTTTCCATCACATCATTCTCTGACACACGTGCACACTGAGCGTGTAGCAGACGTGCTGTATATACAGTGTATATATATGCACAGTAAGACACGTGTCTAATGTAAAGGAGAGCTTTCATTTCAATCTTCTGTCTCATCTTCTGCTAACAACTCCCTTTGACATTCATTTCTTTGTCTGTCTCTTTTCTTTTTATTGTAACGTTCTTTTCACTAGTACGGTTTGTATGTCGATCCGTCTGGACTAAACAGTCCTGTAGAAATGGAGACTGATACGTCCTTTATAGAAGATGTTCAGATGTTAAAAAAGACAGTAGAGGAAAAAGCTGTTCAGGTAATTCAGAGAATCAATCTGAGCATCATGTGTGACACAAACGCTCATATGGAAAAGGGCCGTTGAGAACCTGTCATCACTTTATGAGTCCTTGCGTCTCTGTACTAAATTCCCATTGAAAGCATCTGACCGTTATACAGTTATACGGTTACGCTACCAGACCTCCGCACGAGAAACAGCCGAGTTTGATACTCACCGAGGAGACAAACAACCTTTCCATATGGGCAAGAAATAAAAAGTATTCACTCTTTGATTAATGTATTAGTATGCCTGTGTCATCTCTTTTATACATTTGTAGTTTTTTCTGATGTGAGATCAGATCACATCATCATTTAAGTAAATACTGTCTTAACCTCAGATGTGAGAGAAGAGATGATTTTGTGAGATTAGTTGTGATGCTCAGGTGTGTGTGTGTGTGTTTGTGTAGATGCAGAGAGATCAGAGGAAGGATCGTCCGCTCATCAGACGTAAATCAGATCTGCCTCAGGACTCGTACACCACCAAAGCCTTGGAGTCGCACCG